>CM076578.1:458015081-458324240 GCA_034641835.2 Pinus albicaulis | reverse complement strand
ATCCTTGTAATTACTAAGTCAATTTTATCACAAATTTGGTATGGATTTTTTTAGAATGGTAAGTTTGAGTTGTGTAATATGTATGTAAAATAGAAGTATCTCATAAGTTTGTTAAAATTCAAATTCATATATATATATATATATAATGCATTTTAAGTTTTGCCAAATTCTAATTTGAAAAATAAAAAAGACATGACTTTTTTCAAAATCATACAAAGTCTAAGAAATTACGACTGAGGGGCATCTAAGTCGTCAGGATCGCACTTGGCCTCGACCATCCCAACCCTTATCATGGCTTGATTTTTTTTGCCTTCCGAGAATTAGAACCAATAACCTTTTCATCACAAATGTCTTAACATTATACTCTTCACCATCAAACCAAACCCCATTAACATACAACTTTTTTAATGTTATAAAATATGATTAAATTAAATTATCAAACAAACTTAAATTTTGTAAAATATGATTAAATTAAATTATGACACAAACTTGAATAAATGATAACTTTGTAATTTCATAATCACCTATACCTTCTAGTTTTATAACCAATAATTATGACACAAACTTGAATAAATGAAAACTTTGTAATTTCATAATCACCTATACCTTCTAGTTTTATAACCAATTTATATTGAACCTATGGTAGATTATTTTTTTCAATCGATGTGGCGTATATATGCGTAGAAGTCATTTACTCTTTTAATTTATCCATAACATGTGGACAACCTTAACCTTAGATAACGAATATGGTTTTCATAATTTCTTTATAATGACTGGTCACATGTGAAAATACACATATCAAGTTTCTACATTTCATTGTCCAACCATTTTTTAAATGATGTGTTATTGTTATACCATCATTATAGTTACGCATATAGAAAATGCGAAAAATGCTCACATCATAATAATTTCTTTATTGGGATTGGTGACATTCAAAATTTTCAAATGATGTGTTATAACCATGATTATAGTTTCTTTATATGTGTGGAATAATAAATGTTCAACATGTTATAAGGATATGGGCGGCAATCATGGAAATGATATGGGTGATGACCACCATAATACAAAGAAAATGGGGCATGTCATGTTCATTTTTGTTGGGGTCAATTATCTCATTCATGCACACGTGTACAACGTGCATGTTTGATTTCTCGTTCGCTATTCCGCCTTCATATGCCCATGGGTCATGATATTGAATAACTCCTTATCCCTTAATATCTAATAAATCACATTAACTTACATGTAACGATTGAAAATCTCACATACAGGGATATATGTGATACACGGATAGAATTTGATTAGTAAATTGTTTGTAGGTTTTTCAAATACAATTAAAAAATTTGTAAAATTGTGAAGATTTTTCTTTGAGATCGTGGAGATAGGTAAGAGAGATGTGAAAATGGTTAAATTTGATTTATGAGTCTGTTTTGAAATTGCAACCCTGCTCACATGAGATCCGGCCAACAATGACATATATTGTGGAATTTATCATAGAATTTTATTATAAATGAAATGAATTTTTTCCATGCACTTTTTCTAGTCAATTTTGCTTAAAATCTTTAGTCCAAATTGTATTGTCGGATTTTGGCAAAGAAACCATTTTGTCTATTAGTTAGATTGTGCATATTGTATTATATTATACTTTGATTTTGACACCTTTTTAAATTATGTGCATAAATGCGTTTATTCCTTTTTTTTGCCCTGAAAATCATAGAAATTCTGGCAAGGATTTTTGTAAATCCAGGTTATAACTATTAAACTTCAAGATTTTTACTCCAAATTGTATTGTTGAATTTTCGCAAACAAACCATTTTGTCTATTAGTTAGATTATGCATATTGTATTATATTATACTGTGATTTTGACTTTTTAAATTATGTGCATAAATGTGTTTATTCCCTTTTTTTTCCCTGAAAATCATAGAAATTTTGGCAAGGATTTTTGTAAATCCAGGTTATAGCTATTAAACATCAAGATGAATCTATTTCCACCATCAAAAACATGATTCACGCAGTGCTACTCCAAGATTTCTTTCACAATCTTTCATAATTTTAATTTAATTATCTATAATTATTTAATAGATAGTGGGGATTTAACTTCCACATAATATTCTAGAATATTCATATTAGAACACACAAATCAAAAGTTGAGATTTATTAAATTGATTATATATATATATTAAATGGATGGGGTTTCAAGAACCTGAATTGGTTTAATAAATCACTTGCTCTCAAAAATTTGTGGAAAAATTTGTCCTGTGGGGGGCTTTTGAATCAAGTTGTTAAAGAAAAATATATAAAAATGATGTATGTGGTGGAATGGCTTAGAAGAGCTCACAAGCGGCAATAAGATGATTATTGGCAAGGACCCCTTTATTTGTGGATCCTGTGTTTACAATCTATCTTCAAAATTGATTCATTCCTTGAACTCCATAGGCTATATCTACCTTAATAATGTAAAAAAAGTGGTCTCACTCTTTTCACAAATGGCTACCTGAATAATGTAAAAAAAGTGGTCTCTACTCTTTTCACAAATGGGTATTAGTTGACTTCAATGAAATTGGGTTTGGTTGGACCTTTGGAAGATGAATGTAATTCCTACATAAAGGAGTTAAATGTCAATGGTTCTAGCTTAAATAATTCAAAGAATGTGCTCATATGTAGTTGGGACACCTTATCTAGTAGGATGAAAGAAAGTATTTCCTATGAAGCCATTGCTCTCTGTTATGGTTCATGATTTAAACCGGTGGAATAAATATATTTGGAAATTGAATATCCCTAACAAGCTGAAATATTTCTCTTGGTTAGCCCTGCAAAAAAAATTATAACCTGGGAAAATTTGCCAAAAAAAATGGTTGGTTGGGCCAAATCTATGTTGCCTTAGCAAATTGCATGAAGAAACGGTTGACCATCTCTCCGTATATTACCAAGAAAAATTGGCAAACAATTCACATTATAGAGCACTTTGAGCAAGCCTCCTTTGAGAATACCCTTCATTATTGGGTGGAGAAGTATAAAAATCTTTGCTCTCTTCTAATTTTTGTGCTTGGGTAATCTCGTTACTTAGGAACAAGGTTACTTTCAAAAACACAAATATTTTTATTCTCCAACAATCATATAAGATTGTGTCACTTTTCAGGGAATACACCTCCAAGCAAAACATGAAAAATATGAGAAGGATCATTTTCCCTAGCATTTCCCACTATCTTATGGTTGGGTTTTTTTATGGAGCTTCACAAGGAAACAAATGTGGAAGGGGGTTAGGGGAGAGGGGGAATGATTAAAATGCTAGGGAACAAATTTGTGTAGTTCAAAATTGACATAGGAAATGGAACAATTCAAAAGACAAACTAATTGTTGTTTGGGCTCTAATGTTTCTAACTTTGATGAAAAGTATTAAATGCATTCAAATTCTTGGAGATTCAAAATGTATAATCTACTGGTTGGCAGGTAAAGCCTAATTGGAAACTTACTAAATCTTGCCACTTGGAAAAACATAATTGCGGAGATAAAGAATCACTTTCAGAGATCAACTTTCAACATATTTACAGGGAGCTAAATTCAACAACATACTTGTTATACAAAAGATCTCTCTATGGACTCAGGTTACATTTATTATGAACAATTTGTTGGAATCATAGTCCAAAGTGCAGATTCTGTGCCTATATGCTAGATGGTTATTTCTGTATCTTTTTATCAATTTTTTAGGACAAGTTATTCATATCGTTTTTTCAGTTAAAAGTTGTGTCTCTTTAGGTTCAAATTTCATGAGCTTCTTAAATAAATTTGTAGTACTAATTTTTTTGAAATACTTTATGTGGCCCTCATAAGTTTTATATCAGTTAAATATTAATCTTATATTAGTATATTCATATAATTTATTTCAATTTTATATCATTTTTATTATAAACTTTGTTCCCTTATGAGCTTTGTAATGTACATTTTTTTGATTCCATGTGATTATTTATTTTCCATGATAACGTTGGACGTATATTTACAATAAGAAAAAAATAAAATAAAATATTTACAATAAAAAAATTCTACACCATATAAATAATATATCCAAAGCTTCAATATTAATCCCACAAAATAATAATACAACGAATGGCAAAACTTTCAACCAAAAGGACACCGAGGAGTTGACGTGGACATTTTGTTGACGGCCTCTGCCCATTGGTCACACCCAATTGATTTCTGACGTGGAACGTGAAAAAGTAGTGAGAGCTCGACGCCACTGTAGGCAATATGATTGCTGAAGTGGATTGTGAAAAGGAGTAAAAGAGCAGGAGTGGAGTGGAGCCATAAAATGAAAAGATGGAACAAAATGCAAGGGGCAGACTAAGTGGGCAGAATAAGTGTGTCCGTTGTTGTAGAAACAAGAAACTCGCATAATCATTCACAATCGTACATCGACATTGGGCCTCACAGCCGGCCACAAACCTCCTTAATTCTAGGGCGGATAAGGGACATCAAGCGAGTTAAATTTAATGTGTATTTATCTGTTTTTTATTTATTTAATTTTATATAGGTTTGTTCAAAGTATACATGTCATTAATCACACTTTTTATTTTAGATTTAAGACTTTTGTGATTCATAATGTTGATAAATATCTTTTAAATTAATCATTTTATTAAGACCAAATTTTAATGATGTGATTAATCCCAAAGATATTTATCTATCTTCTATTTTGTTTTTTAAATATGTTAATTTGATATATATATATATAATTTTTAGATTAATCATATCATTAGGATCAAATCTCAATGATGTGATTAATCTGAAAGACATTTATCTACTTCTATTTTGTTTTTTAAATGTGTTAATCTGATGAGTATATATATATATATATATATATATATATATATATATAATTCCACATTCAATTTTAAATAAATAATGTATATTTTTTTTGAGATGGGGGCTTTTTCAGAAGATAAATCTTGACCTTGCATTTCTGAAATACTCACAATAAAATATATCTGGTCGACATTTAGAGCCATCAAGTATGGCTCATCTTCAGGACAAATATGGAATTTGATCTATGGTAGAGAGATAAATCGGTATTTTAAACATTGAGAGATCAAATTAATTTAATGTTAAATTAATTCTTAAAGCAGTTGAATCCCCAAAAATGATATCTAATATAATGGGCTGCTAAAACCCCTCAATACTTAATTCAACATTAACAAAATATATATATATATATATATATATATATATATATATATATATATATATATATATGACCAAATAATGACAACTAAAAATATTGACAACTAAAATTAAATAAACCATATATTAAAAATAGAATAAATAATAAATAAAATAAAATAAAATCGTTAATTAATTGAATATTAAGAAATAAATTAATAAATTAACCAATTTTTTTGGATTGATTTTTATTTAATATAATAACTTATTTTTATTTTTATTTATTCTTTTATTTTAATTTATTATTTATATATTGCTTCTTTTTGTTCATTCTTTATTTTGTGATGATGATGATGGTGGTGATGCAGTAAGGCCAATGTCGTCTATTGGACCTTAATAAGGAATTACTTGCGGCCCTTTAATATTTTATTTCTATGAATAAAAAGGATGGGAAAGAAACGCTCCAAGATCACTATAGTTTTGTTGAATTAACTGGTCTTAACAAGTCAGGAGCGTTGGATGTGTGGCAAATGTTTTGGAAATGAGAACGAATGTGAGTAAGAGTTGGGAAATCTAAGAGAGATTTTTTCATCTTCAACACTCTTAGTATCAGAAAGGTGGCAAGTTCTTTTGTCCTAGGCTATTCTGGGAAGTCCAACACTCGGTTTCACTATGAAGCTCATGAGAATTAGTTCTAATCTTTGCAATGTTCGTCAATACGAAGAGAATTCAGGTTAGTAAGGGTGGGTTGATTTCATCCTTGTAATACCTAAGATTCCTTTTCCCCTCTAGCTCCTTATCATCCCACAATTTATCCTTAAATTTGGAGGTATTAGTATTTTTAATACTATCCTTATTCCCCAAGATGATCTCCTTCTTTATCCCCCAATGGTTGAGCCAAGACTAGGCATCTTTATGCCACCCACGCTTGAGATAGAGGTGGGGGTTTTAGCTAGAGTTGGAAGCAATTTTGGGAAACCTCTTAGCTTCCATGTTGGACAACTTCTTGTACATAAAGTACCTAAACATAGCCACACTTTCAATGGGGGAAAGGATAGCTTCGATGAGAAGGATATGATAGGGAATATTTCCTTTAATATTGAGGTTGTAGGTTATAATTTTCTTCTGAATCATCTAGATCTTCCTCCATGACCCTTTGGATATACTACAAATCCAAACCTCACATCCATATAAAATAACAAGGGTGACGAGAGTCCCAACGAGAACCCTTTTTTAACTCCAAATCCATAAATAAACAAACTTACAATTGTTTTCAAGCTCATAATAAGCTTTCTAGCTTCCAATAATCATTTTTTCAATGTTATAATTCCTGTTGAGTTGATGATGAATATCAATACCTAAATATTTGTAGGAAGAAACCTCCTCCAAGTAATTTTTATCATAGATGACATTACCATGGCTAATATTTTTGGATTTAATTATCATGAATTTAGTTTTGTTGGTATTAACCATCATACCCATCCTGGAGAAATATTGTTGGAGGGTTTTAAGCTGCATGTTGAGATCATCATAGCTTCTAGCTAGAAGAATGATATCGTTAGCATAAAGGAGAAGATGAATGAACATACCAATGAGCTCAGGGCCACTGCAACCTGCAGTTTCCAAACACTCTTCTAACTTATCAATGTAAATGCAAAAGAGGGTGGGTGATAGGGGACACCCCTACTTAACCTAATATTGCATTTAATTTCTTTATACCACCCCTCGTTGGTTTTAAGCTTGGAAACAACATTCTCATAGAGTCGAATTACAACAATTCTTAACTCGAGAGGAACCATTATCTCTTCAAGAATTTCCCATAGCTTATCGCAAGGAAAAATATCGAAAGATTTTCTAAAGTCAACAAAAAAAACAGAAGAGATCAATTTTACTATTGCGACACTCCTCAACAATGATCCTGCAAGTGACAAGATGAAAAATAGTCGAGTGATGTCTCCTAAAACCAAATTTCCCTTTAGCTATTTTATCATGGATTTCAAGCCAAAGGCTAATCTTATTCTCCAATATGATCCCATACAGTTTGGCTAAAATGTGGCTAATCATAATGGTCCTATAGTTAGAGGGAATGTTTTTGTTCCCACTTTTAAATATAAGCACAATAAGGCTTTGCATCCAAAGCTTAGGGAAGTTGTGCTTTACTACCAAATTGAGAAAATTGTAGATATGAGGGGTGAGGATAGACCTTCCCATTTTGCAGATTCCAGCTTGGTATCCTTCAATGTACCTAGCTTTCCCATTAGCAAGCTTCTTAATCCCAAACACTGATACCACTGATCCGGATCTTCGAGGGAGGCCCCCAAGATCTAGAAAATTGAAATGCCATAAGAAAAGAGGAGAACACACGTAAACAAAAATACAAAGATTTTTTTTTATTAAAACAAAGAATAATTGTAAATGCTACATTGTGGTGGACAATATGTCCTTTTACAAAATGTGACTTTACTTATAGCCTTTTTTGGTTACAATGCCATAGATAAATTCCATGGGTGGGTAAATACCATGGGTGGATGTCACTTACAATACCATAGGTAAATTCCATGAGTGGATAAATACCATGGTAGGATGAATACCAAGGGTAGATGCCACTTACAATACCATGGGTGGATTCCACTTACAATACCATGGGTAAATTCCATGGATGGATAAATAACATGTGTGGATAAATATCATGGGTGGATTCCACTTACAATACCATGGGTAAATTCAATGGGTGGATGCCATTTTTCATTCAGATCACTCCTTTTTGGATTTTCATTATCCCCTGACTGCCCCTCTAATTAACATTTGAGATGAAATTTCCATCTTCTTCGATTCCAAGCTTGTTTTCCAGAGCTACCACAAGGAGGTTCATATCACAACTAATTTTGATGACTTGGGCTTCCAACCTAAAAAATATCTCTTCTACCAAATTATGTTTCTTGTGAATAGGCTCATTGACCATGGCTAGGGTGCAAATTTCTTCTTAAATTGATTCTTGGATCCCTTGCAACTTCCCACAAGATTCCCCAAAGAAACATGCTCTGATACTAATATGATATGTAAGCTACCATGGATATTCCATTAGATAGTTTGTTACAAGAAATATGATAAAATAAACTAAAATATATAATATAAAGGTTAAATTCCTTTAAATTCCATATTTTTTAATTACTAATTTTTTGCTTATGCATGAAATAAATAAAATGCCAAAAATAGAGAACAAGTACAATCACAGGCGAACCATTATGGAGACAAATATTTTCTCTAGAAAACCCTTACATAGGAAAACTAAGCTAGAAGGTGAGGTTTCTCTACTCTCTTTTCTCTAGTACAGAAATAAAGCAAGTACAAAGGAGAAGGCATTCCCTATGGATTTAACTGAGACCACATCTTATACTAATGTAGAATACTAACCCAATCCATTATGTTCTTTAATTCCTTTCTCAAGTTACTCTACTCTCTATGGAACAAAGTACAATAACATAGAATGGAACTTGTATCCCCCTAGTGGCTCAGCTTTATCATAGTCTGATATCCAACTAGGGTTCAAGTTTGACTCCTTCAACTCTCAACCAGAGTTACAACATTGATCCTTCTAGAGTCTTCTTCATAGTCCACATTTGACTAGCCCCTTTTACATGAGTAATGCATCATGACATGGCATCCTCTTGAACCATGGTGATCAAATCAGAAGGTCAATTGCCTGAAGGCATAAATTTTTCATGTAAACTATGATTGATTCCTTTCTTGCATCCTTGGAAATGTCTCTCAGTGTAGAATAACACTAGGGTTTCTAACACAAATGAGAGTTTTTGGACCCTAAAAAACTTTATTTAGTGCCTCAAAATGACCCTAGAAGGTTTCAAATCCTAATTCTCCAAACTAGGACTCACTGGTAAAATGACCTTGCAAGAGAATTCCTCGAAAACTTCTGTGGCTATGAAATCGTATAGATAAATGAAAAATAATATAATGTTCCAATCCAAATCAAGGAGTAATTGATTGAAGAAGAGGAGGAACCTTTAGTAGATGGAATTTTAGAAGATGATGTTAATAGAAGTGGAGGATGTTTTTGGTTAACAAATACATGCCTTACATTTATTATCTAGCTCTTCATGTCCATGCTT
Organism: Pinus albicaulis; assembly: GCA_034641835.2. Classification (NCBI taxonomy): domain Eukaryota; kingdom Viridiplantae; phylum Streptophyta; class Pinopsida; order Pinales; family Pinaceae; genus Pinus; species Pinus albicaulis. The sequence goes on along the minus strand of CM076578.1, from coordinate 458,314,964 downwards.
ATGAGGATGAAGCAAGATATTTTTAGGCATGATAGAGACGAAGCACTAAACACCACTAAAAAGAACTATCCAAAGGAAAACTGAAGGTGTTATATGCAAGAAACTAAAAATGTCTAGCCTATGGAGAGAAAAATGCACAAAGCTATAATATAACTTCAACTGCTGCATAAACCATGGTAGGTTTGAGCATAATCCATAGTAGGGTTTGGCTATTGTATATGAGCTCAAATATTCTTTTTCAATCTCCAAAATAAAATAAAATAATGCGATCATTGCATTAGATCCCTAAATAGTTGAAATCAAAAGAAAGAACAAATATATATTTATGAAATTATGATAATGTCTTTCATAAGATGTGATTAACAAAAACTACACCCCTAATTTTTGTTATTATGATGGATCATTTGTGAACTATCAATAGAACCACATATAATATCGACCAAGTTCCACATTCAATTATTATTTTTAGATTCTCAACCATATTTTTAACCAATTACCACTACCATTGTCATGGTTTAGCTAGTAACCACATCCACTACCATAAATTTGTTAATACATCAATGAAATATTAATATTATTATTACTAATAATCATTAACTTGTAAACAAACAAAAAAATTGAAAATTTCTATAACATATGAAGCTCATTCAAGAGTAATATGAGATAAAATATAAGAGAATCAACATAAGATATTAATTGAGTTAAAAAATAAAAATAAAAAAAAATAAAAATAAAAAATCTATAATAAAAAAGAAGGGAGAGAGACAAACTTTCTTAGATCATTATAGTTTTGCTTACTTTATAAGTCAAGAAGTTTGGGAGTGTGGAAAAGGTTTTAGAAATGAGAATGAATGTGAGTAAGAACTAGACAATCCAAGAGAATTTTTGCATAGACCTCTCATCTTCAACCCTCTTAATATGGAAAAAAATATTTTTTTTTTGCATAAATCTAACAAAAATTAAAATATCAATTAAATTAAACTTTCAAAAATTACACAAATTTAAATACCTAATTAAAAAAATATTCATCCTAGAAACCAATAAATCGATATAAATGAATTACCAAAAATTCCTGCTCGAAACATATTAAAATCAATTAAAGAAATATAAACCTCAAACATCTTTCACCTTGTGAAAATACAAATAAATGTCTTTCACTATGTTCAAAGGCTTACCTAACATGAGCATGTGAACCTCAAAAAAACCATTATAAATATTCATGTTTAAATAATCTTTTCGTTCATTATCTAATTGATTTTTTAATGCAACATCTGTGTGCAAAGTGTAAAAGAATATAAAATGTTACGTCGTAGTGATGTAGATTTTTTAGTTAGGTTTAAATGATAAGATTGAGGCCAAAGATGTAAATGGACATGTGCTAATTGAATTTTTTGGGATATTATTTTTTTATTTAATTATTAGTTTTTTTATAACATTAAAAATAGAAAAATAAAGTGATGAAATAAACTGAGATTTTAAAGTCTACTAGACTAAAAATAGTTTATGGGATTATGAGTTTGTTTTTTTCTATTTCACAATCTCATAGCTGAAAATACAATGTCAGGAAACCAATGCTAACATATTCCCATAATTTTCTCTAATATTTTTGAACACATCACATTCCAAAATGAAATGTTTTTCCGATTTCACTGCCCAAACGTGCAAAATGTGCACACCCGTTCTTCCCAAGCTTCTCTAGGCCTTTTCCACAATCACTTTCATACCGAAGTTTATGCTAGTTGGTTTTTAATTGGGCAATAAGAAACTTTGCCCTCCAGGGAATGTTAGCTCCAACGTACTCTTTTTGTTGGAGATCATATGTAGGATTGGATTCTTCAATGTAGTACTTATTCTTTCTACCCAACTCTTTGCCCCATACCTGTTTATTGAACTTCTCCATAACAAAATTCTTAAGCTCCTTGCTATTTGTGGGACAAACATTGAGGTAGATATTCCATTTTTGCATCCATGTATAGTTTTGTCTCATCCATGTTTTTTTCTCACTCATGCCTTGCTTGAAGATAACATAAGGTCATCTACCTACTCCCATTTGCTTAATTCTTTTTAGATATCTTATGAGCCGCACCATAGCAATTGCTTCGATGGGAGTTGCTCCTGTTTCACTCAACATTATCTCATAAGGTACTGAACTGTTTATTTTGAACTTGCTCATGATCAAGCTTTTTAGGATTTTCTCAATTTTCTTCCATTTTGAAATAGGGGTGCTGCTAGCCCATAATTCACACCCACCCATATAGCATCACTGGACAACTAGGAGTCCAAAAAACACTTTAATTGTTTTCCAATCCCATAACTTTGCCTCTTTACATCTGTTTTGAAGAGCATATAATGCTTTCCGCCCTCCTAAGATTCTCTTCTTTCTGCAGTCCTCCCAATTAAGTTTGTTGTTGAAATCAATGCCTAGGTATTTGTACTCATTTACTTCTTCAAGAATGTTGCCTTCAAAGAAGAACATATGTTGACTCTGCATCCTTTTATTAGAGAGAATCATTATTTTGGTCTTGTTAATATTGACTTGCATCTCCACTTCTCTACAAAAATGCTCAAAGACATATAGGTGAATCTACAATCCATGGGCAGATTTAGAAATCAATACAAGGTCATCAACATTATATATATATATGAAAATAGTTATTTCAATTATTCTAATTTTATTTTATTAGTTGAAAATGTAAATTATTTTTTGTATTTTGATATGAATTAGTTTTTTTTTTTAAGTCAATTTTATCATGGTATAAACTTTTTAAAATAGTAAATTTGAGTTATGTAATATATATATAAAATAAAAATATCTCATAAATTTGTTAAAATCCATATATATATATATATTCAAAAATACATTTTAAAAAAATTAAAAAACATTATATAAAAAAAAAAAAATTATTTTATAAAATATGATTAAATTAAATTATGACACAAACTTGAATAATGAATGACGTTGTAATTTCATAATCACCTATACTTTCTAATTTTATAAGCAATTTATATTGAACATATGGTAGATTATTTTTTTTCAATTGATTTGGTGAATATATGCGTAGAAGTCATTTACTCTTTTAATTTATCCATAGCGTGTGGACAACCTTAACCTTAGATAGCGAATATGGTTTTCATAATTTATGATTGGTCACATGTGAAAATACACATATCAAATTTCTACATTTCATTGTCCAACAATTTTTAAAATGATGTGTTATTGGTATACCATCATTATAGTTACGCATATAGAAAATGCGAAAAATGCGAATATCATAATAATTTCTTTATTAGGATTGGTGATATTAAAAAACTGTAGTGTAAAAAATTCACAGAATAATTTAGAATCTGGCAAAGATTTATCAGAAATTTGTTTACAATTGTTAAACTTCAGTATTTTGGGTATCTTAAAGGTTTTTAATAGTGCTGAATCTATCTCCACTATCAAAAATATAATTCAAACACTCCAACTACCTAATTTTTTGAATTTTTTTACCAGATTCTAACAAAAAATTTACCGTCCAAACTCTTCTATTGACTAAACTATTCTGTTAGCTAAGTAAACAACTCCCATTCAAAAATAATAACCATCATTATAATTTCTTTATATGTGTTAAATAATAAATGTTCAACATGTTATAATGATATGGGCGGCAATCATGGAAATGATATGGGTGATGACCACCATAATTACAAAGAAAATGGGGCATGCCATGTTTTTGTTGTTGTTGGTTTTTTTTTTTTTCAATTATCTCATTCATGCACGCGTCTATAACGTGCATGTTTGTTTTTTGGTTCGCTATTCAGTTTTCATATGTCTATATTGAATAACTATTTATCTCTTGATATGGGTGGAATTTTTCATATGTAAGGATAGAATTTGATGAGGAAATTGTTTGTAGCTCTTTCAAATATAATTAAAAATGTGTAAAACTTTTAAAAAAATTTCTTCAAATTGTGGAGGTGCTTTAGAGAAATGAAAATGGTTAAATTTGATTAATAAGTTTTTTTTTGGAATTCCAACCTTGCTCATATGAGATTGGGCCAACAATGGCATATATTGTGGAATTCACCATAGAATTTTATTATAAATGAAATGACTTTTTTTCTATGTATACTTTTTTAATTTTGTTTAAAATCTCTACTCCAAATTGTATTGTTTGATTTTGGCAAAAAAAACCATTTGTCTATTAGTTAAATTGTGCATATTGTATTATATTATGCTGTGATTTGATACTTTTTAAAATTATGTGCATAAATGTGTTTATTTTGAAAGTCTTAGTTTAACGAGCTTGCTTTTTTTCATTAAAAATCATGGAAATTCTGGCAAGATTTTAATAAAATCTAGCAAGGATTTTTGTAAATTTAGTTTATAGCTATTAAACTTCAAGATTTTAGGTGCCTTACAGGTTTTTTATGGTGTTGAATCTATTTCCACCATAAAAAAAAATGATTCAAACAATGCTACTCCAAGATTTCTTTCAGAATATTTCACAATTTTAATTTAATTATCTATAATTATTCAATAGATGGTGGGGATTTAACTTCCACATAATATTCTATATTATTCATATTAGTACACAAATCAAAAGTTGAGATTTATTAAATTGATATATGTGTGTGTGTGTGTGAGATATGAAATTAATATGTTTTTTTTTATATATGTGGTATTGATAACCCATGCTATTGGCTCATGATATTGATGTTCAACTTTTTGTGGATTGGTAAAAAAAGTAAGGAGGGTATTTACTTTGGGAGCTAGGAATTCTTTTCCAAGCCAAAAAAAAAGCTTGGTGGGTGGGGTTTCAAGAACCCGAATTGGTTTAATAAAGCACTTGCTCCGAAAAATCTGTGGACAAATTTGTTCAGTGGGGGTCTTTTGAGTCAAGTTGTTAAGGAAAAATATATAAAAATGATGTATGTGGTGGAATGGCTTAGAAGAGCTGCAAAAACACCAGTTTACAAGGGTTCAATTGTCTGGAAGAACACTCACAAATTCACAAATTGCAATCAAAGAGAGCTCGGTTCCTTTCCCACAAACAAGGAGGTCTCATACACCAATTTAGTGTCTGACTTGGCTGTGGCCTTAAAATTACATAATAATAATATTTTCTCTTCAAGTGACTTGCTTAGAAAGTTGAAGATGTCAATAATGTGATTCTTCGCAATAAACCCTTTATTTGTGGATCTTATTTACAAGCTATCTTCGGAATTGATTCATTCCTTGAACTCCATAGGCTATATCTACCTTAATAATGTAAAAAAAAAAGTGGTCTCTACTCTTTTCACAAATGGCTATTAGTTGACTTCAATGAAATTGGGTTTTTTTGAGATTCAACAAGATGATGAGCTTAGTGAAAAGAGTCGCATTCACTAAGTGGGCCCGCAGGCTATTTTTGGCGCAAGTCTATTTTTAGACATGTCGATCATATTTCAGAAGTTGCAGGATGCTATTTGTGGATGGTTGATCAAGTTGGAAAAATAGATGAAATTCTATTTTTAGAATATTGGGAAAATTCTATTTATAGATCGTCAATCTAAAAATAGATGCATGTCGATTATTATTAGCTCTTAATAATAATCAGACTCTAAACAACAACTTATTCTCTTGGAGCACTTCAGTTCAGTGCACAGATGTGGCACGGCGACCAAAGGAATTACGCTATTCTGAGGGTTTCCTGGAGCTAATGCATTTAGGACTCGGTTAGAACTCAAGTGGCGAGTTTGGTGGAGTTTGGAAGAAGTAGTTATGGAGTTGTGATCGATTTAACTCTGTTAGACTCGGTTGAGCTAGTTGTATCTAGTCTAACTGAATGATACACTAATGAGAGTGGAGTGAATTAATTAATTAATTAATTCACAAATAAAAATTCATTAATCAACTGAACAAATACATCAGTTAACTACAGTGCATGTCAGTTCCAGTGGAGACCCAGTGGAAAGATAGGTGAAAGGGAAATATGGACTATCCATTGTGACTATAGTGATGCATTGATTGCACCACACAGATATTGGAGTTATGAGGATTGCGCAGTGAAATCAAGGGTAATTTGAATTCATTCGGAGCTATTCTTCAACAAAGATTGTGTAGTGGAGGCATGCTAGCAGGTGGCAAAGATCGGTGCATGGATTTGCAAGATTGGGCCTGATTAGTGTATGATGATTGTACTGTACTGAGAGCTTGTGATAAGATTTGTATGTTTGTATGAGATTGTCATATGATCTCCATGTTACATAATATATAGTTGGGGTTTTCAGCGTCAGGCTTTCCCGATTAAAAAAAAAAATGTGTTATGTGCGATTGAATATTTTTTGTTTATGCTTCACATGTGTGTGCAATTAATTTTTCCGCAAAATATTAACAAGTGGAATAGATTTAGTATCTTGAATAAATTTAAATAGTGTGAGATCAGGTGGATCTTGGACATATGCATGCTTAGTGCATATAATTTCTACATGGTATCAGAGGATTGTTGATTGAAGATTGCAATTGTGAAGTGATTTTGTGCTGGTGGACAATTCGAATTTGCTACAGAAGATTCTTGGTGCAAAAATCGAGTGTACATTGAAATGTCTTACAACGGGTTGAGATTGGAGTATGCCCTTGATGGGAGCTCGAATTACATAGCATGGAAGGACAGGATGGAGGTGGTGCTGGAGGATAATGGGCTGAAGGAGTTCATCGATAGCGATGTTCCTAAGCCGGGATCTAGCGATGCTGCATTACTTGATGCATGGAAAAAGAAGACTGCAAAGACGAGGAGGATTCTGTTGGAAGGTGTGAAGGACCACATTTTTTCCATCCTTCATGAGAAAGCCATTCCATTCTTAATGTGGAAGGCTTTGACAGATTTGTTCCAAAGCATAAGTGACCAGAGGAAGTTGGCGCTTAAAGACAAGCTCAGAAAAATAAAAATGGAGAAAGGCGGCAATATTCCAAAATACCTCACGAAGTTTGTCCACTGCAAGGATGAACTGGGAAGTGTGGGGGTTATTGTTGATGAATAAGACTTGGTGAGCTTGCCTCTCCTTGGGCTCCGAAGAGTTGGCATAGCTACGAAGACTCTATCAATGGACGAGAGAAACTGCTAGGATGGGAGCAACTTTGGTCGGATCTTGTGCAAGAGGAGATAAGGCGGGGTACTAGGGATGGATCTTCATCGAAGAAAATTGCGCTTTGGCTGCCAAAGCAAGGAAAGGGAAGGGGAAGAAAAATCCTTCTAAATCCAGTGTGAAAGGCAAGAAGCAGGAATTGTCCAAAGTGAAGTGTTTTCACTGTCACGAGCATGGACATTTCGCCACTAACTGTCCATAGAAGAAGAAGAATAAGCAGGCTGCTGGATCTGCAGCTGGAGAGGCCTTAGCCTCGCAATTTGAGCTGGATTTTTCTTTGATCGCATGCTTGGTTTCAAGCTGCATGGGATCGGTGGGTATCTTGACAGTGGTGCGTCTTTCCATATGACGGGAGACAAAGAGTTGTTTAGTGACTTGGAGGAGAAGGACCTCCAGATGCATATAGAGATGGGCGACGATGGTCGGTATAGTGCGACTGGCATTAGGACCATTACCTTTGAGAGGGAGTCCGGTAATCCATTCTTGTTGAAGAATGTTATGCATGTTCCAGGTCTGAAGAAGAACTTGGTCTCAGTTGCAATGTTGGATGACAGGGGTTATGATGTTGTTTTCAGTGAGGGAAAAGCCTTCCTTCAACATAAAGCAATGGGTCAAACCAAGAAGATAGGGGTTCGAATTAAGAACCTCTACAAGCTAGAGGTAGATGGCTACATTGCAATGGTAGGCAAAGCAGAAGAAGTGGTGAGCCGGGATGAGGGTGAATGATGGCACAGGAGATTGGGCCATCTTCACCATGGCGCTTTGAAAATTTTGCAACAAATTTATACTAGACTTCCCAAGGGTACTCTTGCGCATTCAGATCAGTGCAAAGGATGTACAATGGGTAAGTTTGTGAAGACCACCTTTCATGAGAAGGAGAACTATGCTTTAGTGATCTTAGAGAGAATTCACACAGACGTGTGTGGACCATTCTCGGTTGCTTCAACAACGAAAAAAAGGTATTATGTGATATTTGTTGATGAATTTTCTCGTAGATGTTGGATCTTCTTCATGCAGAAGAAGAATGAAATGTTCTCAAAGTTCTGTGAGTTCAAGGCATTGGTGGAGAAGGAGTCTGGGAAGTAGGTGAAAGCTCTAAGGAGGGATAATGGTGGTGAATACATCTCTGGCGAATTCAAAGACTTCTGTAAGAAAGAAGGAATTCGAAGCGAAATCATAGCGCCTCATAACCCACAACAGAATGGGGTCGCAGAGAGAAAGAACAGAATGATCGTGGGTGTTGCACGAGTGATGCTGCATGACCAGGGCCTACCGATGCACTTGTGGGCGGAAGCATGCAACACTGCGATTTATGTGCAAAACCGTTTTCCTCATAGAGTACTTAGCATGAGTACACCCGAGGAAGATTTTACTGGAAAGAAGCCTGATATTTCTCATTTGAAGATTTTTGGCTCACCTGTTTACATTCATGTGACGAAGGATATCAGGAAGAAGTTGGAGCCGACTGTAGAAGTTGGGATATTTGTGGGGTACACAGAAACACCCCATAAATATCGTGTGTATTTTCCAAACAGTCAGATGACTGTTATGCGACGGGATATAAAATTCAATGAGGTGAAAGCCATGAAGTTGTCGCTTGAGAGGGAGCTACACTTGCATGCGGAGGAGGAACGTCTTGTTCCCAAAGATGAGCCTCTGGATGTGGATCAACCACATGAGGAGATTCATGGAGTGGAGGAGTCCACTCTTGCATAACCAAACATCAAACAAGGCAGAAATCGTACCACAGAAGCTGAGAGACTGAAGGTGGATGCGGCACAGAATGTAGGAGTCCCTACATCACAGCGCAGACAGAGACAGTCACCTGACCGATATACTGGATACATGGCTTTTATGAGCAAGTGTATTGTGACAGAGCCATATTCTTTTGAAGAAGCAGCGCAGGAGCCCACATGGGTAGATGCCATGGTGGAGGAGTATGACTCCATTGTCAGAAACAGTGCTTGGGAGATTGTTCCAAGGCCGGTGGGGAAATAAATTGTAGGATCAAGATGGATCTACAAGGTAAAGCAAGCTACTGATGGGAGTGTTGAGAAGTATAAGGCAAGATTTGTTGCCCGGGGCTTCTCACATATTGAGGGGATTGACTATGAAGAAACCTTTGCACCAGTGGCACAATATTATTCTATACGGACCATCCTTGCTTTCTCAGTGCAGATGGGTTGGCACATTCATCAGATGGATGTGAAGTCTGCGTTCCTTAACAGGATCATTAAGGAATAGGTGTACATTGAGCAACCAGAAGGATTTGATATCTTTAGCGGCAAGTCGCATGTGTGCAGGCTCAAAAGAGCGTTGTATGGGCTGAAACAAGCACCCTGTGCTTGGTACACTTGGATCGACAGCTATTTCACTGGACTTGGCTTCACTAAGAGTGAGGCGGATGCAAACCTGTACCAGATTGTGGTGGAGGGTAAGCTTTTGATCATTGTACTTTATGTTGATGATTTGATACGAACAAGTGATGAGCAGTTGGTACACTCATGCAAGGTTGATCTTGCAAAGGAGTTTGAGATGAAGGATTTGGGCCTCCTTCATTATTTCCTTGGATTGGAAATATGGCAGCAGGAAGGTGAACTGTTTGTGTCTCAAGGCAAGTATGCCCGGGAGATACTGGAGAAGTTTCACATGCAAGGCTGCAAGCCTATCGACACTCCTCTTCCAGGAAATTGGAAGAAAGAGGATGCTACATCGGCAGAGGTAGTGGATGCCACTGTTTATCGACAGTTGGTGGGTTCACTCACGTATTTAGTCAATACAAGACCGGACATATGCTATGCGGTGAACCAGCTTTCACAAGCGATGGTTAAGCCTGGAAGCCTACCAAGCTCTTTTGGAAGGCAGGCAAGCATGTTTTGAGATATCTTAGGGGCACATCTGAGTATGGTTTATGGTACAGACATATGGATGAGGTGAAGTTGCATGGCTTCACGGATGCAGATTGGGCAAGAAGCCCAAAAAACAGAAAGAACACACCAGGAGGGATTTTCAATATCGGATCTACGACAGTTTCTTGGTACAACGGGAAACACATATCTGTGCCACTCAGTTCAGCGGAAGTAGAATACATGGCAGCAAGTCTAGCTGCATGTGAGGCTATCTGGATGAGGAAGATTTTGGTTGGTTTGTTCGGTTCACATTTAGATCCCACAGTGATACATTGTGATAATCAGAGTTGCATTAAACTCTCGGTTAATCCTGTGTTTCATGATAGATATAAACATATTGATATCCGGTATCATCATATCAGAGATTGTGTGCAGCGGAAGATCATGTTGCTTCAGTACATTCCGCAGTCGGGATGGGATATTACGACGGCGCTCACCGAGGCACCATCTAATACCATAAAGCGGATCGGGTGAAGGATAATCCCTATCTTGTTGAGCGAAGTGTTGAGATTGATTAGATGACAGAGCTTAGTGAAAGATTCACCTTCACTAAGTGAACTCATGAACTATTTTTGGCGCAAGTCTTTATTTAGACATATGTCTAATTTTTTAGACATGTAGATCATATTTGAGAAGTTGCGGGATGCTATTTGTGGATGGTTGATCAAGTTGGAAAAATAGATGAAATTATATTTTATAATATTGGGCAAAGTCTATTTATAGATCGTCAATCTAAAAATAGATGCATGTCGATTATTATTAGCTCTTAATAATAATCAGACTCTAAACATCAACTTATTCTCTTGGAGCACTTCAGTTCAGTGCACAGATGTGGCACATCAGCTGACAGAAGGAATTACGCTATTCCTAAGGGTTTACTAGAGCTAATGCATGGAGGACTCAGTTAGAACTCAAGTGGCAGAGTTATGACACGGTTGGAAGAAGTAGTTATGGAGTTGTATTTAGTTTAACTCAGTTAGACTCAGTTGAGCTAGTTGTATCTAGTCTAACTGAATGATACACTAGTGAGAGTGGAGTGAATTAATTAGTTAATTAATTCACAAATAATAACTCATTAATCGACTGAACACTACAACAGTTAACTACAGTGCATGGCAGTTTCAGTGGAGACCAGTGGAGAGATAGGTGAAAGGGCAAGATAGACTATCTGTTGTGACTATTAGTGATGCATTGATTGCATCCAACACATATTGTAGATGCCAATGATGATTGCGCAGTGCAAGCAAGGAGTAATTCAAATTCATTCAGAAAAATACATATACATATACATTTAGAAAAATACATGGAACACAATTGTTAACCATGGAGATTTACCTCTCTTTACCAAGAAGATTCTTAATATGTACACAAGGTTTATTACAATACCATGGGTCAATACCATGTCTTATCAATACTACATGATCAAAAAACCATCTCACTTCATGTCACATTTGTTTATGACATTTTTTTAATTATTTAATCTAATTAAGAGGGGAAAAAAACATTACTACTTTGGAGATAAAATTTCAATTGTTGATTTGTATATACTATTATGAATATTATAGAATATATTTTGTGGAGGTTAAATCTTTAACATCTACATAATAATTATTTTTAATGTAACCAATATAGATCCATCTTAACTCTGGATCTACCAAGCCCAGATAGGGATCAAATCTCTTTCCACTCTAAAAGAGGTTTGTTTATCAAGAGATTTGATCATTATTGGGGCTTGATGGATCCGGAGTTAAGATGAATCTAGGTTGGTTTAATTTCCCCCTTTAAATAGGCTATATTCTTCATGAATACAATGGGTCAGTACCATTAACCATTTTTATTTTTATTTTATTTTGACAAAGTTAAAATGTTTACATTACATTTCATTAATATTTTTATTTAATTCATTTTTATTTTTATGTAATTTGACTCAATCAAAATGTTAAACATTATATTACAACATCTCTACCATACTTGGCTAGAGTTCAAAATATTTTGGAAAATTTAGCATAAAAATAATAATTTACAATAAAATTATAATTTAGTTAATTTTATGATTTTTTTTATATTTATAACAAAAATAAGATGTATAAAATATTTATTTTATGTTTATCAATGATTTCTATCAATTACACATAATTTAATTTGTATGTCTATCCTAATTTAATTTGCGTAGTCTAAAGAGGCCACAATTTTGCCTAGAAAACAATAGGAATTCTAGTAATATTTTGAGAAAATATGGGAGGAAATTTTTGAAAACATAGGTTACAACTATCAAGCTTCAAGATTTTAGGTACCCCTGGGGTTCTTGATGGTGCTGAATCCTTTTTTGCCATGAAAAAAAAGGATTTGAACACTCATACAACTGAAATTTTGAAAAATAAATCGCCTGAATTCCAACATGAAACTTTCCATCAGAAAGAAATTATGACCTCGGTAGAAAACACATAATTATGCCAAAAGGAGTTCTCTCTGTGGGCTTGGGGTGAGCATACATTTTTCACCCCAACCAATTAAAAGCTTTCATTTTCGTCCTCCTCCTGCAAATAAAAAATTGACAAGTGGCCCAATCAAATTAAATCATGAACATCCGCCATGCTGAATACACGCAACATTCGTCGTTGCATATGGTGAACATATGAATCGAAAACTCTATGATCCTATCCATCAAGTCTTCCACAAAATATTATGGGAAACAACCTCTCCCCACCAAAAACGTGTGATATTTGTTGGTATTTGTGATTTCCAGCACTGCCTCTAGTGTTACCACTGATCTCCAGGACTTCATACACAATTGACTCACCCACATTATCACCACCACTGCCCTGCCCAAGGAAATTTCTGGGACCTGGAATGAGTTGCAAGGATTCCTCGTCCAACCCCTTCTCCTTATCTTTGTTCATTTCTACATCCGAACAATTGTATGATTGCCTGTGACTCTCGCTCTTGTGGGCAGGCCACGGAGTAAAGTTGATGGTGGTGTGCTCGAACTTAGTGCTAATCAGGAGCCTTATTACCATAATCTTAGTACTAGGATGCCCCACCATTCTTCTTCTAAAACCTAGAGCATCTCAATTATCTAGTCCTCCGAAGAAGAGCACCAGGAGAAGTAAAGTATATTAAGTTGAAATATCTGAATGAAAAAAAAAACAACGACAAATTGTTCCTTGCAATTAGAATACTCTTGGAAATGATAGCACGATTTTCAGAATTTATTTTATGTTTTCTCATCTGAACCTCTATTTAAGCAAACAAACAAACAACAAAAAGGTAAAACCACTTACCTAATTGCATGTCAAAGGTCATTTTTAAGAGAAAATCATATCTGCATACAAACTTGCACGCAATATTTTCAAACATTTTATTTCTAAGATAGCGTAAAATGTACAACCTTATAAGTTCAACATATAAAAATTTCCTTCGTTAATTGGTAAAATCATAATCCACAATCTCTCTGAAATATTAATTTGGAATACTAACATATTTAATAAATTGCTACAAGAAAAAAACATTGTATTGAATAAATTACTACAAGAAAAAACACTCATAACCTTTGAAACTTATGTAACGGGCATAGGAATTTTTTTTCAAACAAATAGCATGTTATTTTCCATATAAATGTTTGTGCCGACTATTCAAGCTTCTTATAATTCCAGTATCCAAACATAATTAAAAATTGTAAGCTACCAAAACATCCAGAAATTATAAAATTTCAATCAGTATCGATACAATGAAGATGACCCTAGAAATGAAGATGATCCTAAGAGTGAAGGATATGAACATCCAGGAGGAGATGTGAAGTCATATTTACAAAAGGCAACATTTATGTAGTCACCCTCTCTTGGAACATAAGGTCTATTGATCTCATCGAGATAATTCTGCTCTAAAACACGCTCTCTTATTCTCTGACGATGTAAATATTCAAGCCCTGAATCTACCCCACGATAATCAATATCAGATAACAACCCATTCCTCATAAGCAATGGATTAGAAAGAGTTATAACATAAGGATACACAAAGGCATAAGGATCAATATATGATATGCAGAAGCATAAGGATCTGATGCTTGCAAAGCATAAGCATCAAGTAGTGGTGCACGCTGAGGAAATATTGTGTTAGGTCGATATAATGAAACTTGGGGAACCTGATCAGCAAATGGTACACGTCTTGCCACCCTAGCATTATCACAAACAAATTTCCTAGGTCTAATGTCTGGTGGACCACGAGAATTCTAAACGGGTACCGGTCGAAACAACTGGCACAACTTTCTAAATGTTCTGCGTTCAGTTTAAACTTGAACTTGTTTTCACCATAGTAATTATCTTTAATCGTAGCCTTGATTTTTCCTCTGGAAATGAAAATAATTGACAATAGAAAAACTAAAAACCAAATAACAACGAGAAAAAGGAGAAAATAAACATAACGACGAGCTTCTGGCAGAACTGGACTGAAGCGAAATCCTAGAATCGAATTATATTCGAAATGTTATCACAAATAGTGGTCGAAATGCTCTTTGAAGCGTGAATATTTTATAAATTTTCAAATTGGTAATAATAGGTTTGGAGTCAATAGTAAGCTGGCAAATTGCATTTTTATACTAGCTAACAAGCTTTTGTTGTTCCTCGTCATTGCATAGGTCGATCATTTGCACTCAACAATATGAATTAAATATGTTGGTAACGTTGATCAACAATTTGGATTAATTATGTAGGTAGTGTTTATTGAATGACTCACGAGAGCGATAGCTGATGGACGTTGCAAGTATTCGGAAGGTGTGCCACTTTCTCAACTGCCTCCTCTGATTCTCAGGAGAACGCACCACTTAATCAATGTTATCGTTGTCACGTAGGCCATAGAAGTGAAGACGAGGAGCCAACGATGGTGGAGAGAGAGACACACCTTATGAGCTCTCATTACGCATCTCCAAAACTACGTTGAAACTGACATAAATGGAGTTGAAGCACCCTATCATTGATTCAAAGCTTGATTTTTTTTTTTCGTTGAAATTTCCAGATTTGTTTCTTCTTCTACAAATTTCTGCATAATACCGTTGTTAGTGTTTTCCACTGAGCCATCACTATTGCTTGCATTGATTTCTGAATATTTTATGGGCTCTGAATTATCTTGAACAAACCTGAAAGTTTGTGCTCCTTAATCAAATCGATGACAACTTCTTTAGCCCTCTAATAAACATTGGATGTGTTCATTGTCCTGTTGAAAGATTGTTCTCATGTAGCGGAGGACTCTTAGGAATAGGAAACTCTCTACTACACTTTGCCCAATTTCTCATGAAATGCGAAAAGGAATTCCCAACTGCAATAATAATGTGATGAAAAATTGGTTTTGATGCCAAATATGCCTCCCTGCAACACAGTGACCTGCAATAGCCATCGCTACTTTTGAAACATCCAAAGGAAAAAAAAAGCGAGTGAAATTTTCATAAATGTATTGAGAGAGTGAATCATTGTCCTTTCCATGACTGGTTTGAATAATTCCTTTGAACAAGTTTTTTCATCAAGGAAGAAAATGAATGTGTCTTAGGAACACAACAGGAAGACAAAAAAGAGAGCAACAAATGCTTTTCGTGCAACACCTCACTCTCCACATTCCAACCCAAAGAACACTTGGCTGCCACTATTTCCAATGGTCCCATATTTGAAAGAGAGAATCTTGTTAGTTGGAAAGCCACCACATTCAAGACATGAGTTATGAGTTAAGTTTATGCATAAATGTTATTGGCTTAAAAATAGTCTCAAGCCAGGGACTTTGACGGTGCGAAGGAAAGAGAGGTATTAAAACTACGCCCATCTGACGAGCAGCATCATGAATCATATGGTGGCTCTCTCATCCTAGTAGGATTATGCACCTCTTTTGCTAATAGAATAGAGGACACCTATTTCGCTAATAGAGTAGAGGAAAATCCGATCTTTTGATTGTTACCACATACTGGGAAATTAGTAAAAATTTGTATGGCCTACGGAGTTGTCATGTTGTGGTTATTATACATGTAGTCTAACCCAATGATGAGGTTTATAACTCATCAAAGGAGGAATTTTGTGTGACCTATAGCAAATAACTACCTACCCCAACTTACAACCAATTATTTAACACAAACAACACAAATAAAGCAACATGATATCATGGATATAAAATTAATTATGACGTATGATTATAGATAAAAGTTCTAGTAACATGAAACATTTATTAATCAAAATTCATTAAAAAAATAAAGAAAAACATAATCACAAATTTGTTTAAATTATTCATTTTGTTTCTATTTTTACTTTATCTCGCATTTATCGTTTGAGTTTGTATTTACTCATATAAAATAATATATGAATTGAATATTCTATCTTGTGATGCTAAATTTATAAAAAAATATGGGCTATCATTTATTATATTATGCTATTATTTGAACTTTAATAAATTATTAAGGATTAATAAATGAATGAATTATTATTATAACATAACTATTAATTATTTTAACTGAAGTTTTATTTTTACTATAAAAATTAAATTAACAATTAATAAATAAAATAGTTGAATTGTTATTTCAACATAAGTATTAATTATTTTAATTGGATTTTTTTTTTTAATTTAAATTTTAATAAATTATATTTAAACTATTAACTATTAAATTATAAGATTCATTCTTGTGAAAAATTGGTCTATTGACTCGGCTCTGAAAACCCTAGACTTTCAGAACCTTAGCGACCAGTGTTTTTCATGGAAGACTTTCCATATCCGAGAGGTGGCACTATCCCCAGCGTAAACATGATGTCTCCTTAGTGGTGGAAAAGGCGGTGTGTTGGTACTACTACACATGGCGATTTGCATGAGGATATACGCGGAAGGCTTAGCAGGCCAATCTAGGTTGGCAGGGGGGTGGGACTCCACTATGCTTTCAAAGGGTTTGTTTTACCTGCTACTTGTAATCTCGGGGTGTTTTTAACCATTCTTAGGGTTGTATTATCGGGTTTCCCACGTTTCTAGAGCTGGGGTTTCTGTTTTCATGGATGGTCTGTAAGTTTTCTCCGGTGTAAATCTTCTTTGCGGCTACGACGAGTCGTTACAGTTTGTCTTTCTACGCGAGCATGCATTCATGTGGTTATGGATTCATATTTTACTGATCTACCCGGTTCATCCCTTGGTCACTGCGGGTAAGTGGTTTTTATCCTTCACTGTGAGCTATTTTTTTGGGTCTGACTGTTTCTTTCTGGTTTTCTGTCAGTATTCGTTGGAGGTTGGTTTAAGGTACTCTGCTCCTGTTTCTCCCGATCACCCTATCAGTTACTGTTGGGGGGTGTTTTCTATTTTCCCGGTGTGGGTCTTCTTTGTTGTGGTTCGGGGGTTTCCTCAGGGGTCGTCTTCTTCCAAAGGGTGGTTTTAGGGAACGAACCAGTGGAATTTTTTATGGTCTGTCCTCTGGTAACTATTTTTTTTATTGGTGGTTTTGTCTGGTTGGTCCTGGTTTCTCAGTCACATGGGAAATGACAGGGATTTTGTTGACGCGGAACCCACGGCGGAAGATATTCTTTCTGTCTGGGGCATGGAACCTACTAAACAGAATCTTGCCTGAGTATCCTTTCTGGCTTGGTCTCATTCTGATAATGGGGGCTTAGATAAGCTTAAGTGGAACTCGGTGGACGGTATGGCTTCCCTAGGTGGTGATATCAAGCAAACCCTCGTGCCAAGGGTGTTTTTTAGTCTGAAGGCGGTTGCACTCCCGGTCACAAAAGGGTTGTTTGGGGACTACAACGGTCTTACCCCCTTGTCTAGTAAAGGAAAGAAGAATCGGCCACCTAGGACTCTGTTTAGATCTAGAGGGTTGGAGGATATTGTGTTGGGTGTGGGGGGAGTATCGTCTATGTGTTTAGGTCCAGCTTCGGAGTTCGGGGTCCATTTGTTCCCAGAGATAAAATATGTTATTTTTCTCTAGAAGGAACACTCACCTCTATCTTTTCAATCAGATGGGAAGGACGTGACTCATTTGGGGGGGCTCTTTGTAAATGAACTTGAGAGGAGGAAATTTTTGGACTAGGGCACAAAGGACTTCCTTATTAACAACACGGCTGAAGGTTTTAATGGCGGCTTCCCCACTCAGGCAGTGGAGGGTCGGGGCCGAGAAGGGCTTTTCGAGGGACGCCTCAGTCAAGGGCAGTGGCTGGATGGTATTAGGGGGCAGACATGGGTTTTTTTGGTTCCAATCTTTCAGCAGGAAGTGGAGACCCCTTCTCAGGGAAGAAAGAAGAATTCAACAGAAGTATCAAAGTAGAAGGATGCCTCGGTGGTACACACCAAATATTCAAAATTATCGGTGAGAACAGATAGTCAATCGGGACTCAAGAGAAAAAAGGGAAAGATTATAAATGAAAGTTAGGAGTGTCCTAACCTGGTTTTGGGGTGGACTTACATTTTGATCATGTGATGGCTGCATCAGAGTCGATTCTAGTTGGCAGAGCCAGGGGTAAGTTCTTCCCAGCTTAATACATTACTAAATGGATTAATCGCAGCTGGGTGGAGGCACCAGACAGAGTTGTGGAGGTAATTATGTTATCTATGGGTTGGTTTATGGCCCATTTTAAGAACGCTGCAACGTTGGAATGGGTTCTTTCAATACAATGGTGATTCGGCATTGCTCCCATTCGTTTTAAAATGGGAGGAAAAAACATTCTCATAGATTCGAATTACAACAATTCTTAACTTGAGAAGAACCATTATCTCTTCAAGTATTTCCCATAGCTAATACCGAGGAACTATATCGAAAGCTTTTCTAAAGTCAACAAAACAACAAAAGAGATCAATTTTATTATTGTGAGACTCCTCAACAATGATCCTACGTGTGACAAAATGGTCAATAGTCGAGTGATGTCTCCTAAAACCAGCTTTCCCTTTAGCTATTTTATCATGGATTTAAAGCAAGAGGCTAGTCTTCTTCTCCAATATGAGCCCATACATTTTGGCTAAAATATGGCTAATCATAATGGTCCTATAGTTAGAGGGAATATTTTTGTCCCCACTTTTAAAGACAGGCACAACACAATAAGGCTTTGCGTCCAAAGCTTAGGGAAGTCGTGCTTTACGCCAAATTGAGAGAATTGTGGATATGAGGGATGAGGACAAACCTTCCCATTTTGAATATTCCAACTTGGCATCCTTCAATGTCCCTAGCTTTCCTATTAGCAAGCTTCTTATTCCCAAACTCTGATACCACTAGTCCGGATCTTGGGGGGAGGCCCCCAAGATCTAGAAAATTGAAATGCCAGAAGAAAAGAGGAGAACACACGTAAACAAAACTAAAAAGAATTTTTTTTATTAAAACAAAGAATAATTGTAAAAACTACATTGTGGTGCACAATCTATTATTTTACAAAATGCGACTTGTTAGTTATAGCCTTTTCTTGTTACAATACCATAGGTAAATTCCATGGGTGGGTAGATACCATGGGTGGATGCCACTTATAATACCATAGGTAAATTTCATGAGTGGATAAATACGATGGGAGGATGAATACCAAGGGTAGACGCCACTTACAATACCATGGGTGAATGAATACCATGGGTGGATTCCACTTACAATGCCATGGCTGGATTCCACTTACAATATCATGGGTAAATTCCATGGGTGGATAAATACCATGTGTGGATGAATACCATGTGTGGATTCCCCTTACAAGACCATGGGTGGATGCCATTTTGCATTCAGATCACTCCTTTTTGGATTTTCATTATCCCCTGAATTCCCCTCTAATTAACATTTGAGATGGAATTTCCATCTTCTTCGATTCCAAGCTTGGTTTCTAGAGCTACCATAAGGAGGTTCATATCACAATTGATGTTGATGTTGATGACTTGCGCTTCCAGCCTAAAAAACATCTCTTCTACCAAATTAGGTTTTTTGTGAGTAGGCTCATTGACCATGGCTAGAGTTCTGCAACTTTCTTCTTAAATTGATTCTTGTATCCCTTTCAACTGCCCACAAGATTCCCCAAAGAAACCTGCCGTGATACTAATATGATATGTAAAATACCATGGATATTCCACTAGATAGTTTATTACAAGAAATATGATAAAATAAACTAAAATATATATTATAAAGGTTAAATTCCTTTAAATTCCATTTTTTTAAATTACTAATTTCTTGTATAATTACTAATTTTTTACTCATTCATGAAATAAATAACATGCAAAAAATAGAGAACAACAAATACAATCACACACCAACCATTATGGAGACAAATATTTTCTCTAGGAAACCCTTACAGAGGAAAACTTAGCTAGAAGGTGAGGTTTCTCTACTCTCTTTTCTCTAGTACATAAATAAAGCAAGTACAAAGGAGAAGGCATTCCCTATGGAGTTACTTGAGACTTATGACCTCTTATAATACTGTAGAACACTAACCCAATCTATCTTGTTCTTTATTTCCCTCCTCAATTTACTCTACTCTCTATGGAACAAAATACAATAACATAGAATGGAACCTGTACCCCCCCCCCTAGTGGCTCAGTTTTAACATAGTCTGATATCCAACTAGGGTTCAAGTTTGACTCCTTCAACTCTCAACTAAAGTTACAACTTTGATCCTTCTAGAGTCTTATTCATACTCCACATCTGACTAGCCCCTTTTACATGAGTAATGCATCATGACATGGCATCCTCTTGAACCATGGTGATCAAACCAGAAGGTTAATTTCCTGGAGGCATAAACTTTTCATGTAAACTATGATTAATGTCTTTCTTGCATCCTTGGAAATGTCTCTTAGTGTAGAATAATAGCAGGGGATCTAGCACAAATGGGAGTTTTTTGACCCTAAAAACTTTCTTTAGTGCCTCAAAATGGCCCTAGAAGGTTTCAAATCCTAATTCGCCAAATTGGGACTCACTGGTAAAATGACCTTGCAAGCTAATTACTTGAAAAATTTTGTCGCTATGAAATCATATAGATAGATGACAAATAATATAATGTTCCAATCCAAATCAAGGAGAAATTGATTGAAGAAGAGGAGGAACCTTTAGTAGATGGAATTTTAGAAGATGATGTTAAAAGAAGTGGAGGATGTTTTTGGTTAACAAATACTTGCCTTACATTTATTATAGCTCTTCATGTACATACTCACTAGGATGAAGCAAGATATTTTTAGGCATGATAGAGACGAAGCACTAGCCAACACAAAAAATAACTATGTATAGGAAAACTAAAGGTTCTATATGCAAGAAAATAAATATGTCTAACCTATGGAGAGAAAAATGCACAAAGCTATAATATAACTTCAACTACTGCATAAACCATGGTAGGTTTGAGCATAATCCATAGTAGGGTTTGGCTATTGTATATGAGCTCAAATATTCTTTTTCAATCTCCAACAACAAAATAACATGAGACCATTGCATTAGATCCCTTAATAATTGAAATCAAACAAAAGAACAAATATATATTTATGAAATTATGAGAATGCCTTTCATAAGATGTAATTAACAAAAACTACACTCCTAATTTTTGTTATTAAGATGGAGCATTTGTGAACTATCAATAGAACCACATATAATATCGACGAAGCTCCACATTCAATTATTATTTTTAGATTCTCAACCATTTTTTAGCCAATTACCACTACCATTTCCATGGTTTAGCTAGTAACCACAACCATTATCATAAATTTGTTAATACACCAATGAAATATTAATATGATTCTTACTAATAACCATTAACTTGTAAACAAAAGAAATTAAAAAATTCCATAACATACGAAGCCTATTCAAGAGTAATATGAGATAAAATATAAGAGAATCAAAGTAAGATATTAATTGAGTTTCTTTAAAAAAAAAATTATGATAAAAAAGAAGGGAGAGAGACAAACCTTCCTAGATCATTATAGTTTTGATGACTTTTATAAGTTAAGATAATTGGGAGTGTGAAAAGATTTTGGAAATGAAAATGGATGAGTAAAAGCTAGACAATCTAAGAATTTTTTTTGCATAAGCCTCTCATCTTCAACCTCTTAATATGGAAACAATTTTTTTTATATAAACCTAACAAAAATTAAATATTAATTTAATTAAACTTTGAAAAATTAGACAAATTTAAATACCCTCATTTAAAAAAATATATATCCATCATAATAATCAATAAATCGATATAAATAAATTACCAAAAATCCCTAACCTAACATATTAAAACCCATTAAAGAAATATAAACATCAAACATCTTTCACCATGTGAAATTACAAATAAATGTCTTTCACTATGTTCAAATCCTTACCTAACATGAGCATTGAACCTAAAAAGAACCATTATAAATATTCACGTTTAAATAAACTTTTCGATCATTATCTAAACCTAAAAAGAACCATTATAAATATTCATGTTTAAATAAACTTTTCGATCATTATCTAATTGATTTTTTAGTGCAACATTGGTGTGCAAAGCGTAAACGAATATAAAATGTTACGTCTTAGTGATGTAGATTTTTTAGTTAGGTTTAAATGATAAGAATGAGGATAAAGATGTAAATGGATATGTGTTAATTGAATTTTTTGGATATTAATTTTTTATTTAATTATTAGTTTCTTTTTATAATATGAAAATGAAAATAATAAAGTGATAAAATGAAATGAGATTTTAAATTTTATGAGACTAAAAATAGTTTATAGGACTATGAGTTTCTTGTTTTTATCTTTTTGCATTTCAGTCTTTTTCTTATTTAAATTGATGATGAGTTGGCCAACTTTCCAACAATCCCATAGCTGAAAAGACAATGCCAAGAAACAAATGCTAACATATTCCCATGACTTTCTCTGATATCTTTGAATGCATCACATTCCAAAATGAAATGTTTTTGCGATTCCACTTCCCCAAACCTGCAAAATGTACACACACGTTCTTCCCAAGCTTTTTTAGGCCTTTTCCACCGTCTTATTTAACACAGAAGTTGATGCGAGTTGGTTCTTAATTGGGCAATAAGAACATTTTCCCTCCGCAGAATGTTAGCTCCAATGTACTCTTTTTGTTGGAGATCATAGGTAGGGTTGAATTCTTCAATGTAGTACTTCTTCTTTCTACCCAAATTTTTTCCCCATACATGTTTACTAAACTTCTCCATAAAAAAAATCTTTAGATCCTTGCTATTTGTGGGACAAGCATTGAGCTATATATTCCATTTTTGCATCCATGTGTAGTTTTGTCTCATCCATGTTTTCTTTCTTTCACTCACCCCTTCTTTGAAGATAACATTAGGACATCTACCTACTCCCATTTGCTCAATTCTTTATAGATATCTTATGAGCATCACTATAGTAATTGCTTCGATGGGATTTTCTCCTGTTTCACTCAACATTATCTCAAAAGGTACCTAACTTTTTATTTTGAACTTGATAATGATCAAGCATTTCTGGACTTTCTCAATTTGATTCCATTTTGAAACAAATTGACACCCATATAGCATCATTGGACAAACTAGGAGTCCAAAAAAAGCATTGTAATGGTTTTCCAATCCCATAACGCTGCCTCTCTACATTTGTTTTGAAGAGCATATAATGCTTTCCACCCTCCTAAGATTCTCTTCTTTCTGTAGTCCTCCCAATTAAGTTTGTTGTTGACATCAATCCCGAGGTATTTGTATTCATTTACTTCTTCAAGGATGTTGCCTTCAAAGAAGAATGTATGTTGATTTTGCTTCATTTTATTAGAGAAAACACTGGCAGCCTCCCAATTAAGTTTGTTGTTGACATCAATCCCGAGGTATTTGTATTCATTTACTTCTTCAAGGATGTTGCCTTCAAAGAAGAATGTATGTTGATTTTGCTTCATTTTATTAGAGAAAATTATTATTTTGGTCTTGCTAATATTGACTTGCATCCCCACTGTTCTACAAAAATGCTCAAAGGCATATAGGTGCATTTGCAATCCATGAGCAGATTTAAAAATCAATACAAGATCATTAGCATTATTATATATATATATATATATATATATATATTAGAAAATAACTATTTCAATTATTCTAATTATATTTTATTAGTTGAAAATGTAAATTATTTTTTTATATTTTAATGTTTGATATGAATTAGTTTTTTGTTTTTTTTTTTGTAAAGTCAATTTTATCACAAATTTGGTATGGATTTTTTTAGAATGGTAAGTTTGAGTTGTGTAATATGTATGTAAAATAGAAGTACCTCATAAGTTTGTTAAAATTCAAATTCATATATATATATAAAATGCATTTTAAGTATTGTCAAATTCTAATTTGAAAAATAAAAAACATTAGACATCTAAGTCGTCAGGATCACACCCGGCCTCAATCACACCAAACCCTTATCATAGTTTGATTTTTTTTGCTTTCCAAGAATTAGAACCAATAACCTTTTCATCACAAATGTCTTAACATTATACTCTTCACCATCAAACCAAACCCATTAACATACAACTTTTTTAATGTTATAAAATATGATTAAATTAAATTATCAAACAAACTTGAATTTTGTAAAAAATGATTAAATTAAATTATGACACAAACTTGAATAAATGAAAACTTTGTAATTCATAATCACCTATACCTTCTAGTTTTATAACAAATTTATATTGAACCTATCGTAGAGTATTTTTTTTCAATTGATGTGGTGAATATATGCGTAGAAGTCATTTACTCTTTTAATTTATCCATAACATGTGGACAACCTTAACCTTAGATAACGAATATGGTTTTCATAATTTCTTTATAATGACTGGTCACATGTGAAAATACACATATCAAGTTTCTACATTTCCTTGTCCAACAATTTTTTAAATGGTGTGTTATTGTTATACCATCATTATAGGTACGCATATAGAAAATGCGAAAAATGCTCATATCATAATAATTTCTTTATTAGGATTGGTGACATTCAAAATTTTCAAATGATGTGTTATAACCATTATTATAGTTTCTTTATATGTGTGGAATAATAAATGTTCAACATGTTATAAGGATATGGGCGGCAATCATGGAAATGATATGGGTGATGACCACCATAATACAAAGAAAATGGGGCATGTCATGTTCATTTTTGTTGGGGTCAATTATCTCATTCATGCACACGTGTACAACGTGCATGTTTGATTCCTTGTTCGCTATTCCGCCTTCATATGCCCATGGGTCATGATATTGAATAACTCCTTATCCCTTGATATCTAATAACTCACATTAACTTACATGCAAGGATTGAATTTCTCACATATAGGGATAAACATATGCAATTTGATTAGAAAATTGTTTGTAGGTTTTTTAAATATAATTAAATAATTTGCAAAATTGTGAAGATTTTTCTTTGAGATCGTGGAGATAGGTAAGAGAGATGTGAAAATGGTTAAATTTGATTTATGAGTCTGTTTTGAAATTGCAACCCTGCTCACATGAGATCCGGCCAACAATGACATATATTGTGGAATTTATCATAGAATTTTATTATAAATGAAATGAATTTTTTCCATGCATTTTTTTTGGTCAATTTTGCTTAAAATCTTTACTCCAAATTGTATTGTCGGATTTTGACAAAGAAACCATTTTGTCTATTAGTTAGATTGTGCATATTGTATTATATTATACTTTGATTTTGACACCTTTTTAAATTATGTGCATAAATGCCTTTATTCCTTCTTTTTTGCCCTGAAAATCATAGAAATTCTGGCAAGGATTTTTGTAAATCTAGGTTATAACTATTAAACTTCAAGATTATTACTCCAAATTGTATTGTCGAATTTTGGCAAACAAACCATTTTGTCTATTAGTTATATCGTGCATATTGTATTATATTATACTGTGATTTTGACTTTTTAAATTATGTGCATAAATGTGTTTATTCCCTTTTTTTTCCCTGAAAATCATAGAAATTTTGGCAAGGATTTTTGTAAATCCAGGTTATAGCTATTAAACATCAAGATGAATCTATTTCCACCATCAAAAACATGATTCACGCAGTGCTACTCCAAGATTTCTTTCACAATCTTTCATAATTTTAATTTAATTATCTATAATTATTTAATAGATAGTGGGGATTTAACTTCCACATAATATTCTAGAATATTCATATTAGAACACACAAATCAAAAGTTGAGATTTATTAAATTGATTATATATATTTATTAAATGGAAGAGGTTTCAAGAACCTGAATTGGTTTAATAAATCACTTGCTCTCAAAAATTTGTCGTGTGGGGGGCTTTTGAGTCAAGTTATTAAAGAAAAATATATAAAAATGATGTATGTGGTGGAATGGCTTAGAAGAGCTCACAAGCGGCAATAAGATGATTATTGGCAAGGACCCCTTTATTTGTGGATCCTGTGTTTACAATCTATCTTCAAAATTGATTCATTCCTTGAACTCCATAGGCTATATCTACCTTAATAATGTAAAAAAAGTGGTCTCTACTCTTTTCACAAATGGGTATTAGTTGACTTCAATGAAATTGGGTTTGGTTGGACCTTTGGAAGATGAATGTAATTCCTACATAAAGGAGTTAAATGTCAATGGTTCTAGCTTAAATAATTCAAAGAATGTGCTCATATGTAGTTGGGACACCTTATCTAGTAGGATGAAAGAAAGTATTTCCTATGAAGCCATTGCTCTCTGTTATGGTTCATGATTTAAACCGGTGGAATAAATATATTTGGAAATTGAATATCCCTAACAAGCTGAAATATTTCTCTTGGTTAGCCCTGCAAAAAAAATTATAACCTGGGAAAATTTGCCAAAAAAAATGGTTGGTTGGGCCAAATCTATGTTGCCTTAGCAAATTGCATGAAGAAACGGTTGACCATCTCTCCGTATATTACCAAGAAAAATTGGCAAACAATTCACATTATAGAGCACTTTGAGCAAGCCTCCTTTGAGAATACCCTTCATTATTGGGTGGAGAAGTATAAAAATCTTTGCTCTCTTCTAATTTTTGTGCTTGGGTAATCTCGTTACTTAGGAACAAGGTTACTTTCAAAAACACAAATATTTTTATTCTCCAACAATCATATAAGATTGTGTCACTTTTCAGGGAATACACCTCCAAGCAAAACATGAAAAATATGAGAAGGATCATTTTCCCTAGCATTTCCCACTATCTTATGGTTGGGTTTTTTTATGGAGCTTCACAAGGAAACAAATGTGGAAGGGGGTTAGGGGAGAGGGGGAATGATTAAAATGCTAGGGAACAAATTTGTGTAGTTCAAAATTGACATAGGAAATGGAACAATTCAAAAGACAAACTAATTGTTGTTTGGGCTCTAATGTTTCTAACTTTGATGAAAAGTATTAAATGCATTCAAATTCTTGGAGATTCAAAATGTATAATCTACTGGTTGGCAGGTAAAGCCTAATTGGAAACTTACTAAATCTTGCCACTTGGAAAAACATAATTGCGGAGATAAAGAATCACTTTCAGAGATCAACTTTCAACATATTTACAGGGAGCTAAATTCAACAACATACTTGTTATACAAAAGATCTCTCTATGGACTCAGGTTACATTTATTATGAACAATTTGTTGGAATCATAGTCCAAAGTGCAGATTCTGTGCCTATATGCTAGATGGTTATTTCTGTATCTTTTTATCAATTTTTTAGGACAAGTTATTCATATCGTTTTTTCAGTTAAAAGTTGTGTCTCTTTAGGTTCAAATTTCATGAGCTTCTTAAATAAATTTGTAGTACTAATTTTTTTGAAATACTTTATGTGGCCCTCATAAGTTTTATATCAGTTAAATATTAATCTTATATTAGTATATTCATATAATTTATTTCAATTTTATATCATTTTTTTGATAAGCTTTGTCCCCTTATGAGCTTTGTAATGTACAATTTTTTGATTCCATGTGATTAAAAAAAAGTTTTTTTCTCAAAAAAAAATAAACAAATAAATAACCTCATATAATAACGTTGACGCATATTATTATTACACATATATATATATATATATATATATATATATATATATATATATATATATATATATATATATATATATTTTTTTTACAATAAAAAATTGTTAATCCTACAAAATAATTATAAAACGCTTAGGTCATAAATGAGGTAAATACAACGAATGGCAAAAATTTCAACCAAAAAGACACCGAGGAGTTGACGTGGACATTTTGTTGACGGCCTCTGCCCATTGGTCACACCCAATTGATTTCTGACGTGGAACGTGAAAAAGTAGTGAAAGCTCGACGCCACTGTGGCCAATATGATTGCTGACGTTGATTGTGAAAAGTAGTAAAAGAGCAGGAGTGGAGTGGAGTGGAGTGGAGCCATAAAATGAAAAGATGGAACAAAATGCAAGGGGCAGACTAAGTGGGCACGTTGCTGTGTCCGTTGTTGTAGAAACAAGACACTCGCATAATCATTCACAATCGTACATCGACGACGAGCTTTATTTCCACTGCCATAGGCCCATAAATGCGCCCAGGCAGGTCTAGAATCTATCTGGGTGTATTTATGGGCCTATGGCAGTGGAAATAAGGCCGGCCGTACATCGACATTGGGCCTCAGAGCCGGCCACAAACCTCCTTAATTCTAGGGCGGATAAGGGACATCAAGCGAGTTAAATTTAATGTGTATTTATCTGTTTTTTATTTATTTAATTTTATATAGGTTTGTTCAAAGTATACATGTCATTAATCACACTTTTTATTTTAGATTTAAGACTTTTGTGATTCATAATGTTGATAAATATCTTTTAAATTAATCATTTTATTAAGACCAAATTTTAATGATGTGATTAATCCCAAAGATATTTATCTATCTTCTATTTTGTTTTTTAAATATGTTAATTTGATATATATATATATAATTTTTAGATTAATCATATCATTAGGATCAAATCTCAATGATGTGATTAATCTGAAAGACATTTATCTACTTCTATTTTGTTTTTTAAATGTGTTAATCTGATGAGTATATATATATATATATATATATATATATATATATATAATTCCACATTCAATTTTAAATAAATAATGTATATTTTTTTTGAGATGGGGGCTTTTTCAGAAGATAAATCTTGACCTTGCATTTCTGAAATACTCACAATAAAATATATCTGGTCGACATTTAGAGCCATCAAGTATGGCTCATCTTCAGGACAAATATGGAATTTGATCTATGGTAGAGAGATAAATAGGCATTTTAAACATTGAGAGATCAAATTAATTTAACGTTAAATTAATTCTTAAAGCAGTTGAATCCCCAAAAATGATATCTAATATAATGGGCTGCTAAAACCCCTCAATACTTAATTCAACATTAACAAAATATATATATATATATATATATATATATATATATATATATATATATATGACCAAATAAAGACAACTAAAAATATTGACAACTAAAATTAAATAAACAATATATTAAAAATAGAATAAATAATAAACAAAATAAAATAAAATAAAATAAAATCGTTAATTAATTGAATATTAAGAAATAAATTAATAAATTAACCAATTTTTTTGGATTGATTTTTATTTAATATAATAACTTATTTTTATTTTTATTTATTCTTTTATTTTAATTTATTATTTATATATTGCTTCTTTTTGTTCATTCTTTATTTTGTGATGATGATGATGGTGGTGATGCAGTAAGGCCAATGTCGTCTATTGGACCTTAATAAGGAATTACTTGCGGCCCTTTAATATTTTATTTCTATGAATAAAAAGGATGGGAAAGAAACGCTCCAAGATCACTATAGTTTTGTTGAATTAACTGGTCTTAACAAGTCAGGAGCGTTGGATGTGTGGCAAATGTTTTGGAAATGAGAACGAATGTGAGTAAGAGTTGGGAAATCTAAGAGAGATTTTTTCATCTTCAACACTCTTAGTATCAGAAAGGTGGCAAGTTCTTTTGTCCTAGGCTATTCTGGGAAGTCCAACACTCGGTTTCACTATGAAGCTCATGAGAATTAGTTCTAATCTTTGCAATGTTCGTCAATACGAAGAGAATTCAGGTTAGTAAGGGTGGGTTGATTTCATCCTTGTAATACCTAAGATTCCTTTTCCCCTCTAGCTCCTTATCATCCCACAATTTATCCTTAAATTTGGAGGTATTAGTATTTTTAATACTATCCTTATTCCCCAAGATGATCTCCTTCTTTATCCCCCAATGGTTGAGCCAAGACTAGGCATCTTTATGCCACCCACGCTTGAGATAGAGGTGGGGGTTTTAGCTAGAGTTGGAAGCAATTTTGGGAAACCTCTTAGCTTCCATGTTGGACAACTTCTTGTACATAAAGTACCTAAACATAGCCACACTTTCAATGGGGGAAAGGATAGCTTCGATGAGAAGGATATGATAGGGAATATTTCCTTTAATATTGAGGTTGTAGGTTATAATTTTCTTCTGAATCATCTAGATCTTCCTCCATGACCCTTTGGATATACTACAAATCCAAACCTCACATCCATATAAAATAACAAGGGTGACGAGAGTCCCAACGAGAACCCTTTTTTAACTCCAAATCCATAAATAAACAAACTTACAATTGTTTTCAAGCTCATAATAAGCTTTCTAGCTTCCAATAATCATTTTTTCAATGTTATAATTCCTGTTGAGTTGATGATGAATATCAATACCTAAATATTTGTAGGAAGAAACCTCCTCCAAGTAATTGTTATCATAGATGACATTACCATGGCTAATATTTTTGGATTTAATTATCATGAATTTAGTTTTGTCGGTATTAGCCATCATACCCATCTTGGAGCAATAATGTTGGAGGGTTTTAAGCTACATGTTGAGATCATCATAGCTTCTAGCTAGAAGAATGATATCGTTAGCATAAAGGAGAAGATGAATGAACATACCAATGAGCTCAGGGCCACTGCAACCTGCAGTTTCCAAACACTCTTCTAACTTATCAATGTAAATGCAAAAGAGGGTGGGTGATAGGGGACACCCCTACTTAACCTAATATTGCATTTAATTTCTTTATACCACCCCTCGTTGGTTTTAAGCTTGGAAACAACATTCTCGTAGAGTCGAATTACAACAATTCTTAACTCGAGAGGAACCATTATCTCTTCAAGCATTTCCCATAGCTTATCCCGAGGAACAATATTGAAAGATTTTCTAAAGTCAACAAAAAAACAGAAGAGATCAATTTTACTATTGCGACACTCCTCAACAATGATCCTGCGCGTGACAAGATGAAAAATAGTCGAGTGATGTCTCCTAAAACCAACTTTCCCTTTAGCTATTTTATCATGGATTTCAAGCCAGAGGCTAATCTTATTCTCCAATATTATCCCATACAGTTTGGCTAAAATATGGATAATCATAATGGTCCTATAGATAGAGGGAATGTTTTTGTTCCCACTTTTAAATATAAGAACAATAAGGCTTTGCATCCAAAGCTTAGGGAAGTTGTGCTTTACTACCAAATTGAGAAAGTTGTAGATATGAGGGATGAGGATAGACCTTCCCATTTTGAAGATTCCAACTTGGTATCCTTCAATGTACCTAGCTTTCCCATTAGCAAGCTTCTTAATCCCAAACACTGATACCACTGATCCGTATCTTTGGGGGATGCCCCCAAGAACTAGAAAATTGAAATGCCATAAGAAAATAGGAGAACACACGTAAACAAAAATACAAAGATTTTTTTTTATTAAAACAAAGAATAATTGTAAATGCTACATTGTGGTGGACAATCTGTCCTTTTACAAAATGCGACTTTACTTATAGCCTTTTTTGGTTACAATGCCATAGGTAAATTCCATGGGTGGGTAAATACCATGGGTGGATGTCACTTACAATACCATAGGTCAATTCCATGAGTGGATAAATACCATGGTAGGATGAATACCAAGGGTAGATGCCACTTACAATACCATGGGTGGATTACACTTACAATACCATGGGTAAATTCCATGGATGGATAAATAACATGTGTGGATAAATATCATGGGTGGATGCCATTTTTCATTCAGATCACTCCTTTTTGGATTTTCATTATCCCTAATTAACATTTGAGATGGAATTTCCATCTTCTTCGATTCCAAGCTTGTTTTCCAGAGCTACCACAAGGAGCTTCATATCACAACTAATTTTGATGACTTGGGCTTCCAACCTAAAAAATATCTCTTCTACCAAAATTAGGTTTCTTGTGAATAGGCTCATTGACTATGGCTAGGGTGCAAATTTCTTCTTAAATTGATTCTTGGATCCCTTGCAACTTCCCACAAGATTCCCCAAAGAAACGTGCTCTATACTAATATGATATGTAAACTACCATGGATATTCCATTGGATAGTTTGTTACAAGAAATATGATAAAATAAACTAAAATATATAATATACAGGTTAAATTCCTTTAAATTCCATATTTTTTAATTACTAAGTTATTGTATAATTACTAATTTTTTGCTTATGCATGAAATAAATAAAATGCCAAAAATAGAGAAAAAGTAAAATCACACGCCAACCATTATGGAGACAAATATTTTCTCTAGGAAACCCTTACATAGGAAAACTAAGCTAGAAGGTGAGGTTTCTCTACTCTCTTTTCTCTAGTACAGAAATAAAGCAAGTACAAAGGAGAAGGCACTCCCTATGGATTTAACTGAGACCTATGACCTCTTATACTAATGTAGAATACTAACCCAATCCATTATGTTCTTTAATTCCCTTCTCAAGTTACTCTACTCTCTATGGAACAAAGTACAATAACATAGAATGGAACTTGTACCCCCCCTAGTGGCTCAATTTTATCATAGTCTGATATCCAACTAGGGTTCAAGTTTGACTCCTTCAACTCTCAACTAGAGTTACAACATTGATCCTTCTAGAGTCTTCTTCATAGTCCACATTTGACTAGCCCCTTTTACATGAGTAATGCATCATGACATGGCATCCTCTTGAACCATGGTGATCAAATCAGAAGGTCAATTGCCTAGAGGCATAAATTTTTCATGTAAACTATGATTGATTCCTTTCTTGCATCCTTGGAAATGTCTCTCAGTGTAGAATAACACTAGGGGGTCTAACACAAATGGGAGTTTTTGGACCCTAAAAAACTTTATTTAGTGCCTCAAAATGACCCTAGAAGGTTTCAAATCCTAATTCTCCAAACTAGGACTCACTGGTAAAATGACCTTGCAAGCAAATTCCTTGAAAACTTCCATGGCTATGAAATCGTATAGATAAATGAAAAATAATATAATGTTCCAATCCAAATCAAGGAGCAATTGATTGAAGAAGAGGAGGAACCTTTAGTAGATGGAATTTTAGAAGATGATGTTAATAGAAGTGGAGGATGTTTTTGGTTAACAAATACATGCCTTACATTTATTATCTAGCTCTTCATGTCTATGCTTATGAGGATGAAGCAAGATATTTTTAGGCATGATAGAGACGAAGCACTAAACACCACTAAAAAGAACTATCCAAAGGAAAACTGAAGGTGTTATATGCAAGAAACTAAAAATGTCTAGCCTATGGAGAGAAAAATGCGCAAAGCTATAATATAACTTCAACTGCTGCATAAACCATGGTAGGTTTGAGCATAATCCATAGTAGGGTTTGGCTATTGTATATGAGCTCAAATATTCTTTTTCAAACTCAAAAATAAAATAAAATAATGCAATCATTGCATTAGATCCCTAAATAGTTCAAATCAAAAGAAAGAACAAATATATATTTATGAAATTATGATAATGTCTTTCATAAGATGTGATTAACAAAAACTACACCCCTAATTTTTGTTATTATGATGGATCATTTGTGAACTATCAATAGAACCACATATAATGTCGACCAAGTTCCACATTCAATAATTATTTTTAGATTCTCAACCATATTTTTAACCAATTACCACTACCATTGCCATGGTTTAGCTAGTAACCACATCCACTACCATAAATTTGTTAATACATCAATGAAATATTAATATTATTATTACTAATAATCATTAACTTGTAAACAAACAAACAAATTGAAAATTTCTATAACATATGAAGCTCATTCAAGAGTAATATGAGATAAAATATAAGAGAATCAACATAAGATATTAATTGAGTTAAAAAAAAAAAAAGGGAGAGAGACAAACTTTCTTAGATCATTATAGTTTTGCTTACTTTATAAGTCAAGAAAATTGGGAGTGTGGAAAAGGTTTTGGAAATGAGAACGAATGTGAGTAAGAACTAGACAATCCAAGAGAATTTTTGCATAGACCTCTCATCTTCAACCCTCTTAATATAGAAAAAAATAATTTTTTTACATAAACCTAACAAAAATTAAAATATCAATTAAATTTAACTTTATAAAATTACACAAGTTTAAATACCTAATTAAAAAAATATTCATCCTAGAAATCAATAAATCGATATAAATGAATTACCAAAAATTCCTGCTCGAAACATATTAAAATCAATTAAAGAAATATAAACCTCAAACATCTTTCACCTTGTGAAAATACAAATAAATGTCTTTCACTATGTTCAAATGCTTACCTAACATGAGCATGTGAACCTCAAAAAAAAACCATTATAAATATTCATGTTTAAATAAACTTTTCGTTCATTATCTAATTGATTTTTTAGTTAGGTTTAAAGGATAAGTTTGAGGCTAAAGATGTAAATGGACATGTACTAATTGAATTTTTTGGGATATTATTTTTTTATTTAATTGTTAGTTTTTTTTTTATAATATTAAAAATAGAAAAATAAAGTGATGAAATAAATTGAGATTTTAAAGTCTACTAGACTAAAAATAGTTTATAGGATTATGTGTTTTTTTTTTCTATTTCACAATCTCATAGCTGAAAATACAATGTCAGGAAACCAATGCTAACATATTCCCATAATTTTCTCTAATATTTTTTAACACATCACATTTCAAAATGAAATGTTTTTTCAATTCCACTGCCCAAACGTGCAAAATGTATACACCCGTTCTTCCCAAGCTTCTTTAGGCCTTTTCCACCATCACTTTTCATACCGAAGTTGATGCTAGTTGGTTTTTAATTGGGCAATAAGAAACTTTTCCCTACAGGGAATGTTAGCTCCAATGTATTCTTTTTGTTGGAGATTATAGGTAGGATTGGATTCTTCAATGTAGTACTTATTCTTTCTACCCAACTCTTTGCCCCATACCTGTTTATTGAACTTCTCCACAACAAAATTCTTTAGCTCCTTGCTATTTGTGGGACAAGCATTGAGGTAGATATTCCATTTTTGCATCCATGTATAGTTTTGTCTCATCCATGTTTTTTTTCTCACTCATGCCTTGTTTGAAGATAACATAAGGTCATCTACCTACTCCCATTTGCTCAATTCTTTTTAGATATCTTATGAGCCGCACCATAGCAATTTCTTCGATGGGAGTTGCTCCTGTTTCACTCAACATTATCTCATAAGAACATTATCTCATAAGGTACTGAACTGTTTATTTTGAACTTGCTCATGATCAAGCTTTTTTGGATTTTCTCAATTTTCTTACATTTTGAAATAGGGGTGCTGCTAGCCCATAATTCACACCCACCCATATAGCATCACTGGACAAACTAGGAGTCCAAAAAACCTTTAATTGTTTTCCAATCCCATAACTTTGCCTCTCTACATCTGTTTTGAAGAGCATATAACGCTTTCCGCCCTCCTAAGATTCTCTTCTTTTTGCAGTCCTCCCAATTAAGTTTGTTGTTGAAATCAATGCTAAGGTATTTATACTCATTTACTTTTTCAAGAATGTTGCCTTCAAAAAAGAACATATGTTGACTCTGCATCCTTTTATTAGAGAAAATCATTATTTTGGTCTTGTTAATATTGACTTGCATCCCCAATGCTCTACAAAAATGCTCAAAGACATATAGGTGAATCTACAATCCATGGGTCGATTTAGAAATAAATACAAGGTCATCAACATTATATATATATATTAATTAGAAAATAGTTATTTCAATTATTCTAATTTTATTTTATTAGTTGAAAATGTAAATTATTTTTTGTATTTTGATATGAATTAGTTTTTTTTTTTTAAATCAATTTTATCATGGTATAAACTTTTTAAAATAGTAAATTTGAGTTATGTAATATATATGTAAAATAAAAATATCTCATAAATTTGTTAAAATTCATATATATATATATATATATATATATATTCAAAAATACATTTAAAAAAAATTAAAAAACATTATTTTTTCAAAAAAAAAAAAATATTTTATAAAATATGATTAAATTAAATTATGACACAAACTTGAATAAATAATGACTTTGTAATTTCATAATCACCTATACTTTATAATTTTATAAGCAATTTATATTGAACATATGGTAGATTATTTTTTTTCAATTGATGTGGTGAATATATGCGTAAGTTCAATTGGCTAGGGTCGCCTAATGAAGCATTATGTAAACCAAGAAATTCAATGTTCAAATCTCCCATGGTTAAATCAACATAAAAAATTAACACCCATAGGGGTATGGTTTAGTGGTCAGTGGATGAGTTGTTATGACGTTTATGTTGTTAAGCAGGTCATGAGTTTGAGCCTCATTTATTCTTCTAAAAAAGAAGTCATTTACTCTTTTAATTTATCCATAGCATGTGGACAACCTTAACCTTAGATAGCGAATATGGTTTTCATAATTTCTTTATAATGATTGGTCACATGTGAAAATACACATATCAAGTTTCTACATTTCATTGTCCAACAATTTTTTAAATGATGTGTTATTGGTATATCATCATTATAGTTACGCATATAGAAAATGCGAAAAATGCGAATATCATAATAATTTCTTTATTAGGATTGGTGATATTAAAAAATTGTAGTCTAAAAAATTCAGAGAATAATTTAGAATCTCGCAAAGATTTATTAGAAATTTGTTTACAATTGTTAAATTTCAGTGTTTTGGGTATCTTAAGGGTTTTTGATAGTGCTGAACCTATTTCCACTATCAAAAATACAATTCAAACACTCCAACTACCTAATTTTTTGAAATTTTTTTACTAGATTCTAACAAAAAATTTACCGTCCAAACTCTTCTGTTGACTAAGCTATTCTGTTAGCTAAGTAAACAACTAACATTCAAAATTTTCAAATGATATATAATAACCATCATTATAATTTCTTTATATGTGGTGAATAATAAATGTTCAACATGTTATAATGATATGGGCGGCAATCATGGAAATGATATGGGTGATGACCACCATAATTACAAAGAAAATGGGGGCATGCCATGTTTTTGTTGCTGTTGGTTTTTTTTTTTTTTTTTCAATTATCTCATTCATGCACACGCCTATAACGTGCATGTTTGTTTTTTGGTTCACTATTCAGTTTTCATATGTCCATATTGAATAACTATTTATCTCTTGATAGGGGTGGAATTTTTCATATGTAAAGATAGAATTTGATGAGGAAATTGTTTGTAGCTCTTTCCAATACAATTAAAAATTGTAAAACTTTAAAAAAAAATTCTTCGAATTGTGGAGGTGCGTTAGAGAGATGAAAATGGTTAAATTTGATTAATAAGTATTTTTTGGAATTCCAACCTTGCTCATATGAGGTTGGGCCAACAATGGCATATACTGTGGAATTCTCCATAGAATTTTATTATAAATGAAATGATTTTTTTCCATGTATACTTTTTAAATTTTGTTTAAAATCTTTACTCTAAATTGTATTGTTTGATTTTGGCAAATAAACCATTTGTCTATTAGTTAAATTGTGCATATTGTATTATATTATGCTATGATTTTGATACTTTTTAAAATTATGTGCATAAATGTGTTTATTTTGAAAGTCTTAGTTTAACGAGCTTGCTTTTTTTTCATTAAAAATCATGGAAATTCTGGCAAGATTTTAATAAAATCCAGCAAGGATTTTTGTAAATTCAGTTTATAGCTATTAAACTTCAAGATTTTGGGTGCCTTACACGTTTTTATGGTGTTGAATCTATTTCCACCATCAAAAAAATGATTCAAACAATACTACTCCAAGATTTCTTTCAGAATATTTCACAATTTTAATTTAATTATCTATAGTTATTCAATAGATGGTGGGGATTTAACTTCCACATAATATTCTATATTATTCATATTAGTACACACAAATCAAAAGTTGAGATTTATTAAATTGATATATGTTTGTGTGTGTGTGTGATATGAAATTAATATGTTTTTTTTTATATGTGGTATTGATAACCCATGCTATTGGCTCATGATATTGATGTTCAAATTTTTGTGGATTGGTAAAAAAAGTAAGGAGGGTATTTACTTTGGGAGCTAGGAATTATTTTCCAAACCAAAAAAAGCTTGGTGGGTGGGTTTTCAAGAACCTGAATTGGTTTAATAAAGCACTTGCTCCGAAAAATCTGTGGACAAATTTGTTAGTTGGGGGTCTTTTGAGTCAAGTTGTTAAGGAAAAATATATAAAGATGATGTATGTGGTGGAATGGCTTAGAAGAGCTACAAAAACACCAGTTTACAAGGGCCCAATTGTCTGGAAGAACACTCACAAATTCACAAATTGCAATCAAATGGAGCTCGGTTCCTTTCCCACAAACAAGGAGGTCTCATACACCAATTTAGTGTCTGACTTGGCTGTGACCTTAAAATTACATAATAATAATATTTTCTCTTCAAGTGACTTGCTTAGAAAGTTGAAGATGTCAATAATGTGATTTTTCGCAATAAACCCTTTATTTGTGGATCTTATTTACAAGCTATTTTCGGAATTGATTCATTCCTTGAACTCCATAGGCTATATCTCTCTTAATAATGTAAAAAAAGAAGTGTTCTCTACTCTTTTCACAAATGGCTATTAGTTGACTTCAATGAAATTGGGTTTGGTTAGACCTTTAGCATAGGAATGTAATTCCTACATAAAGGAGTTAAATGCCAATGGTGTTATCTTAAATAACTTAGAGAATATGCTCGTCCAAGTTGGGACACCTTTTCTAGTAGGGTTAAAGCAAGTCTTTCTTATGAAGCCATTGCTCTTTGTTGTGGTTCATAATTTCAGTTGGTGAAATAACTATATTTGGAAATGGAATAATAACCATATTTGAAAATAGTATATCCCTAACAAGTTGAAATGTTTCTTTTGGTTAGCACTGCAAAAACAAAATTATAACCTAGGAAAATTTGCAGAAAAAGGGGTTGGTTGGGCCAAATCTATGTTGCCTTCTTAGGTTGCATGAAGAAAAAATTGACCATCTATTTATAGGTTGTTATATTACCAAGAAAAATTGGCAAATAATTATTCTGGTCTTGCGAATTAAAGAGCACTTTGAACAAACCTCCTTTGAGAATACCCTTCATCATTGGTGGAGAAATATAAAATATTTGTTCTCTTCTAAATTTTTTTTTCTTGATAATGTGGTTACTTAGGAACACCGTTACTTTCAAAAACACAAATATTTTTATTCCCAACAATAATCCAAGATTATGTCACTTTTAGGGGAATACACCTAAAAAAACATGAAAACTATGAAAAGGATCATTTCCCTAGCATTTCCCATATCTTCTGGTTGGGATTTTTTGATGGAGCTTCACAAAGAAACAAATGTGGAGTGGGGTTGGGGTAGAGGGAAAATGATTAAAATGGTAGGGAACAAATATGTGTAGTTTAGAATTCACATAGGAAATGAAACAAATACAAAGGCCAAACCAATTGTTGTTTGGGCTTTAATGTTTCTAACTTTGATGAAAAGTATTAAATGCATTCATATTCTTGGAGATTCCAAATGTACAATTTATAGTTTATCGTTTCTTCTTACACAACTCTGTAGTACTAAAACATTTTGAAATACTTCATGCCACTTTCATATTATATATCAATCTTATATTAGTATATTCATATACTTTATTTCAGTTTTATATACTTTATGAGCTCTGTAATGTATATTTTTTTTGGAGTTGTTTACAGAGGTCGAGGAATTAATAAATCTTGCAGTAGTAGTGTTTGAATCATGTTTTTGATGGTGTAAATGGATTCAGCACCATAAAAAAACCTCTAGAGAACCCAAAATATTGAAGTTTGATAGCAGTCTAGTTAGACTAAGATTTTTTTTTTATTCCATGTGAATAACAATTTTTTTTTCTCCAAAAAATAAATAATATTCTCCATGATAAAGTGGGATGTATATATAACTTATATAATAATAATAATAATAATAATAACTAGCACAACGATATAAATTAAATAGCTGGTAAAGGTTGGTAGATAAAAAAACTAACTAAATTATATATATATATATATATATATATATATATATATATATATATATATATAAGTTAAATACATATACATTTAGAAAAATACATGGAACAAAATTGTTGACCATGGAGATTTACCTCTCTTTACCAAGAAGATTCTTAATATGTACACATGGTTTATTACAATACCATGGGTCAATACCATGTCTTATCAATACTATATGATCAAAAAAACCATCTCACTTCATGTTACACTTGTTTATGACATTTTTTTAATTATTTAATCTAATTAAGAGGGGAAAAAACATTACTACTTTGGAGATAAAATTTCAACTGTTGATTTGTATATACTATTATGAATATTCTAGAATATATTTTGTGGAGGTTAAATCTTTAACATCTACATAAAAGAGGATCAAATCTCTTTCCACTCTAAAAGAGGTTTGTTTATCAAGAGATTTGATCATTATTGGGGCTTGATGGATCCGGAGTTAAGATGAATCTAGGTTGGTTTAATTTCCCCCTTTAAATAGGCTATATTCTTCATGAATACCACGGGTCAGTACCATTGACAGTTTTTATTTTTATAAAATTATTTTTATTTTATTTTGACAAAGTTAAAATGTTTACATTACATTTCATTAATCTTTTTATTTAATTCATTTTTATTTTTATGTAATTTGACTCAATCAAAATGTTAAACATTATATTACAACATCTCTACCATACTTGGCTAGAGTTCAAAATATTTTGGGAAATCTAGCATAAAAATAATAATTTATAATTTAGTTCATTTTATGATTTTTTTTTTTATTTATAACAAAAATAAGATGTATAAAATATTTATTTTATGTTTATCAATGATTTCTGTCAAGTACACGTAATTTAATTTGTATGTCTATCCTAATTTAATTTGGGTAGTCTAAAGAGGCCATAATTTTCCCTGGAAAATAATAGAAATTCCAGTAATATTTTGAGAAAATATGGGAGGAAATTTTTGAAAATATAGGTTACAACTATCAAGTTTCAAGATTTTAGGTACCCCTGGGGTTCTTGATGGTGTTGAATCCCTTTTTGCCATGACAAAAAAGGATTTGAACACTCATACAACCGAAATTTTGAAAAATAAATCGCATGAATTCCAACATGAAACTTTCCATCAGAAAGAAATAATGTCCTCGGTAGAAAACACATAATTATGCCAAAAGGAGTTCTCTTTGTGGGCTTGGGGTGAGCATACATTTTTCACCCCAACCAATTACAGGATTTCATTTTTGTCCTCCTCTGGCAAATAAAAAACTGACAGGTGGCCCAGTCAAATTAAATCATGAACATCCGCCACGCTGAATATACGCAACATTCGTCGTTGCATACGGTGAACTAATGAATCGAAAACTCTATGATCCTATCCATCAAATCTTCCACAAAATATTATGGGAAACGACCCCTCCCCACCAAAAACATGTGATATTGGTTGGTATTTGTGATTTCCAGCACCGCCTCTAGTGTTACCACTGATCTCCAGGACTTCATACACAATTGACTCGCCCACATTATCACCACCGCTACCCTGCCCAAGGAAATTTTTGGGACCTGGAATGAGTTGCAAGGATTCCTCTTCCAACCCCTTCTCCTTATCTTTGTTTATTTCTACATCCTAACAATTGTATGATTGCTTGTGACTCTCGCTCTTGTGGGCAGGCCACAGAGTAAAGTTGATGGCAGTGTGCTCGAACTTAGTGCTAATCAAGAGCCTTATTACCGTAATCTTAGTACCAGGATGCCCCACCATTCTTATTCTAAAACCTAGAGCATCTCAATGATCCAGTCCTCCGAAGAAGAGCACCAGGAGAAGTAAAGCATATTAAGTTGAAATATCTGAATGAAAAAAAAAAAAACAACGACAAATTGTTCCTTGCAATTAGAATACTCTTGGAAATGATAACACGATTTTCAGAATTTATTTTATGTTTTCTCATCTGAACCTCTATTTAAGCAAACAAACAAACAACAAAAAAGTAAAACCACTTACCCAATTGCATGTTAAAGGTCATTTTAAAGAGAAAATCATATCTGCATACAAACTTGCATGCAATATTTTCAAACGTTTTATTTCTAAGATAGTGTAAAATGTACAACCTTATAAGTTCAACACATACCTTCGTTAATTAGTAAAATCATAATCCACAATCTCTCTGAAATATTAATTTGGAATACTAACATATTGAATAAATTGCTACAAGCAAAAACATTGTATTGAATAAATTACTACAAGGAAAAACACTCATAACCTTTGAAACTTATGTAACGGGCATAAGAATTTTTTTCAAACAAATAACATGTTATTTTCCATATAAATGTTTATGCCGACTATTCAAGCTTCTTATAATTCCAGTATCCAAACATAATTAAAAATTGTAAGCTACCAAAACATCCAGAAATTATAAAATTTCAATCAGTATCGATACAATGAAGATGACCCTAGCAGTGAAGGATATGAACATCTAGGAGGAGATGTGAAGTCATATTTACGAAGGGCAGGATTTTTGTAGTCACCCTCTCTTGGAACATAAGGTCTATTGATCTCATCGAGATAATTCTTCTCTAAAACATGCTCTCTTATTCTCTGACGATGTAAATATTCAAGCCCTGAATCTACCCCACGATAATCAATATCAGATAACAACTCATTCCTCATAAGAAATGGATTAGCAAGAGTTATAACATAAGGATACACAAAGGCATAAGGATCAATATATGATATGTAGAAGCATAAGGATCTGATGCTTGCAAAGCATAAGCATCAAGCAGTGGTGCACGCTGAGGCAATATTGTGTTAGGTCGATATAATGAAACTTGGGGAACCTGATCAACAAATGGTACATGTCTTGCCACCCTAGAATTATCACAAACAAATTTCCGAGGTCAAATCTCTGGTGGACCACGAGAATTCTAAACGGGTACCGATCGAAACAACTGGCACAACTTTCTAAATGTTCTGCCTTCAGTTGAAACTTGAACTTGTTTTCACCATAGTAATTATCTTTAATCGTAGCCTTGATTTTTCCTCTGGAAATGAAAATAATTGACAATAGAAAAACTAAAAACCAAATAAAAACGAGAAAAGGGA
Source organism: Pinus albicaulis (assembly GCA_034641835.2). NCBI lineage: Eukaryota > Viridiplantae > Streptophyta > Pinopsida > Pinales > Pinaceae > Pinus > Pinus albicaulis. The sequence goes on along the minus strand of CM076578.1, from coordinate 458,271,634 downwards.
GAAAATAAACATAACGACGAGCTTCTGGCAGAACTGGACTGAAGCGAAATCCTAGAATCAAATTATATTCAGAATGTTATCACAAATAGTGGTCGAAATGCTCTTTGAAGCGTGAATATTTTCTCCAATAGTAATTGTCAAATTGGTAATAATAGGTTTGGAGTTAATAGTAAGCTGGAAAAGTGCATTTTTATACTAGTTAACAAGCTTTGGTTGTTCCTCGCCATTGCATAGGTCGATCATCTACACTCAAAAATACGAATTAAATATGTTGGTAACATTGATCAACAATTCGAATTATTAATTATGTAGGTAGTGTTTATTGAATGACTTACGAGAGCGGGAGCTGATGGACGTTGCAAGTATTCGGAAGGTGTGCCACTTTCTCAACTGCCTCCTCTGATTCTCAGGAGAATGCACCACTTAATCAATGTTATCGTTGTCGCGTAGGCCATAGAAGTGAAGAGGAGGAGCCAATGATGGTGGAGAGAGAGACACACCTTCTGAGCTTTCATTACGCATCTCCAAAACTATGTTGAAACTGATACAAATGGAGTTGAAGCACCCTATCATTGATTCAAATCTTGAATTGTTTTTTCATTGAAATTTTCAGATTTGTTTCTTCTTCTACAAATTTCTGCATAATACCGTTGTTAGTGTTTTCCACTGAGCCATCACTATTGCTTGCATTGATTTCTGAATATTTTATGGGCACTAAATTATCTTGAACAAACCTGAAAATTTGCGCTCCTTAATCAAATCGATGACAACTTCTTTAGCCCTCTAATAAACATTGGATATGTTCATTGTCCTGTTGAAAGATTGTTCTCATGTGGTGGAGGACTCTTAGGAATAGGAAACTCTCTACTACACTTTGCCCAACTGCTCATGAAATGCGAAAAGGAATTCCCAACTGCAATAATAACGTGATGAAAAATTGGTTTTGATGCCAAATATGCTTCCTTGCAACACAGTGACTCTCAATAGCCATCGCTACTTTTGAAACATCCAAAGGAAAAAAAAAGCGAGTGAATTTTTCATAAATGTATTGAGAGAGTGAATCATCGTCCTTTCCATGACTGGTTTGAATAATTCCTTTGAACAAGTTTTTGCATCAAGGAAGAAAATGAATGTGTCTTAGGAACACAACAGGAAGACAAAAAAGAGAGCAACAAATGATTTTCGTGCAGCACCTCACCCTCCACATTCCAACCCAAAGAACACTTGGCTGCCACTATTTCCAATGGTTCCGTATTTGAAAGAGAGAATCTTGTTAGTTGGAAAGCCACCACATTCAAGACATGAGTTATGAGTTAAGTTTATGCATGTTATTGGCTTAAAAATAGTCTCGAGCCAGGGACTTTGACGGTGCGAAGGAGAGCGAGGTATAAAAACTGCGCCCATCTGACGAGCAACATCATGAATCATATGGTGGCTCTCTCATCCTAGTAGGATTATACACCTCTTTTTCTAATAGAATAGAGGACACCTATTTCGCTAATAGAATAGAGGAAAATCCAATCTTTTGATTGTTACCACATACTGGGAAATTAGTAAAAACTTTGTATGGCCTAGGGAGTTGTCATGTTGTGGTTATTATACATGTAGTCTAACCCAATGATGAGGTTTATAATTCATCACAGGAGGAATTTTGTGTGACCTATAGCAAATAACTACCTACCACAAATTACAACCAATTATTTAACACAAACAACACAAATAAAGCAACATGATATCATGGATATAAAATTAATTATGACGTGTGATTATAGATAAAAGTTCTAGTAACATGAAACATTTATTAATCAAAGTTCATTAAATAAATAAATAAAAACACAATCACAAATTTGTTTAAATTATTCATTTTGTTTCTATTTTTACTTTATCTCGCATTTACAGTTTGAGTTTGTATTTACTCATATAAAATAATATATGAATTGAAGATTCTATCTTGTGATGCTAAATTTATAAAAAAATATGGGCTATCATTTATTATATTATGCAATTATTTGAACTTTATTAAATTATTAAGGATTAATAAATGAATGAATTATTATTATAACATAACTATTAATTATTTTAACTGAAGTTTTATTTTTATTATAAAAATTAAATTAACAATTAATAAATAAAATAGTTGAATTTTTATTTCAACATAAGTATTAATTATTTTAATTGATTTTTTTTTCTTTTAAATTTTAATAAATTATATTTAAACTATTAACTATTAAATTATAAGATTCATTCTTGTGAAAAAATTGGTCTATTGACTCAACTCTGAAAACCCTAGACTTTCAGAACCTTAGCGACCAGTGTTTTTCATGGCAGATTTTCCATATCCGACAGGCAGCACTATCCCCGGCATAAACATGATGTCTCCTTAATGGTGGAAAAGGTTGTGTGTTGGTACTACTACACATGGCGAGTTGCATGGGGACATACGCGGAAGGCTTAGCAGGCCAATCTAGGTTAGCAGGGGGGTGGGACTCAACTAGGCTTTCAAAGGGTTTGTTTTACCTGCTCCCTGTAAGCTCAGGGTGTTTTTAACCACTCTTAGGGTTGTATTACCGGGTTTCCCACGTTTCTAGAGCTAGGGTTTCTGTTTTCATGGATGGTCTGTAAGTTTTCTCCAGTGCCAATCTTCTTTGCGGCTACGGCGAGCCGTTACAGTTTGTCTTTCTATGCGAGCGTGCATTCATGTGCTCAGGGTTTCATATTTTACTGCTCTACCCGGTTCATCTCTTGGTCACTATGGGTAAGTGGTTTTTATCCTTCACTGTGAGCTATCTTTTCGGGTCCGACTGTTGCTTTCTGGTTTTCTGTTAGTATTCGTTGGAGGTTGGTTTAAGGTACTCTGATCATGTTTCTCCTAGTCACCCTATCAGTTATTGTTGGGGGGTGTTTCCTATTTTCCCAGTGTGGGTCTTCTTTGTTGTGGTTCGAGGGTTTCCTCAAGGGTCGTCGTCTTCCAAAGGGTGGTTTTAGGGAATGACCCAGTGGAAGTTTTTGTGGTCTGTCCTCTAGTAACTATTGTTTTTATTGGTGGTTTTGTCTAGTTGGTCCTGGTTTCTTAGTCACATGGGAAATGACAGGGAGTTTGTTGACGTGGAACCCACGGCAAAAGACATTCTTTCTATCTGGGGCATGGAACCCACTAAACAGAATCTCGCCTGAGTATCCTTTTTGGCTCGATCTCATTCTGATAAGGGGGGCTTAGATAAGCTTAGGTGGAACTCAGTGGAAGATATGGCTTCCCTAGATGGTGATATGAAGCAAACCCTCGTGCCAAGGGTGTTTGTTAGTCCGAAGGTGGTTGCACTCTCGGTCACAAAAGGGTTGTTCGGGGACTGCAGTGGTCTTACCCCCTCGTCTGGTAAAGGAAAGAAGAATCAGCCGCCTAGGACTCTGTTCAGATCCAGAGGGTTGGAGCATATTGTGTTGGGTGTGGGGGGAGTATCGTCTGTGTGTTTAGGTCCAGCTTCGGAGTTCGGGGTCCATTTGTTCCTAGAGATAAAAGATGGTATTTCTCTCTGGCAGGAACACTCACCTCTATCTTTTCAATTAGATGGGAAGGACGTAACTCATTTGGGGGGCCTCTTTGTAAATGAACTTGCGAGGAGGACATTTTTGGACTAGGGCACAAAGGACTTCCTTATTAACAATGAGGCTGAAGGTTTTAATGGCAGCTTCCCTACTCAGGCGGTGGAGGGTCGGGGCCGAGAAGGGTTTTTTTGGGACGCCTCAGTCAAGGGCAGTGGTCGGATGGTATTAGGGGGCAGACAGGGGGTTTTTTGGTTCCACTCTTTCAGCAGGAAGTGGAGACCCCTTCTCAGGGAAGAAAGAAGAATTCAACAGAAGTATCAAAGTAGAAGGACGCCTCGGTGGTACACACCAAATATTCAAAATTATTGATGAGAACAGATAGTCAATCGGGACTCAAGAGAAAAAAGGGAAAGATTATAAAGGAAATTTAGGAGTGTCCTAACCTAGTTTTTGGGGTGGACTTACATTTTGATCATGTGATGGCTGCATCAGAGTCGATTCTAGTTGGCAGAGCCAGGGGTAAGTTCTTCCAGGCTTAATACATTACTAAATGGATTAATCGCAGCTGGGTGGAGGCACCAGACAGAGATGTGGAGGTAATTATGTTATCTATGGGTTGGTTTATGGGCCGTTTTAAGAACGTTGCAAGGTTGGAATGGGTTCTTTCAATACAGTGGTGATTTGGCATTGCTCCCATTCGTTTTAAAATATGGACTCCACTTTCCGATGCAAACAAAGAAAGGGTGGACGAAATTCCTGTATGGGTTCAGCTTCCAGCTCTTCCCCCCTATTTATGGACTATGGAGGTGTTTCGGGTTATCGAGGATAGCTTGGAATATTTCCTGGAGGTGGACATGTCCTTTCTAGAGACCCAGGCTAGGAATACAACTCGCATTCTGGTTAAACTAGCGTCGAGGGATGGGTTGATTCCAAAATGATTCTTAATGCATAAGGTCATGCAATGGAACAATTGATTGACTATGAGCATTTAAGATTCAAATTTCATCGGTGCCACAAGTTACAACACTTGGCACGGGACTATCCCCAGGGTTTCTCAAAAAGCATAAAACATAAGAATGGGGCCACACATGGCCCTCGGATCAGATTTGCGGCCCCCTCAAATGCAGAGGAATTAGAGGTCTAGATGGAGATGACACGCAGGGACACTAGAGCTTAGCAGGAGGAGGTGACACACAGGGTGGAAGAGAACATTATCGTAGTGGATGACATGAAGGACTCAGATCCAACCCAAACATAGGAGCAGACAGAGACGGCCCCTGCTGATCCAGCCTCGGATTTGGTGGGTATTGTCCCTTGCCCCTCTTCTCCTTCATTAAACTCTTTTGATCTTTTTTTCAATTGTATGAATAAGAATGGTCCCTCTAGGCGTGATCAGACTGTATCCCTCTGTGTTAGGAATGTGTCTTTAACCATGGACAACAATATTACTACTATCCCTAAGCTTTCTATTGACACTGCCCCTTATAACCTTCGGCCTCGAGACAAAAAAATTCTAGAGAAAGAAGCTCATTTTGGATTGGGAGGATGCCCTGTCACTAATAAATTCAAAAGGTTAAGAGGGTGGAAGTTGGATATTTCTAAAGCCAAACTTAAAGCCATTTTGAATATTGTGGATGGTAGACAACTTTCCCTCAAAGGGGCGCTTAGAGCAGCGGGATCCCAACCCTTGGTAACAAAATGATTGTTTTATCCTACAATTGTAGGGGTTTGGCTAGTGCACCCAAAAAACTAGCTCTTAAAAATCTTTGTTCCCTGTACAAACCCGATGTCATTTTTCTTTAAGAAACATTGGATCAAGGGGACCTCGTTACCTCTATTTTTTCCTTCCTCTTACTAGGATGGACCTTTATTACCTCAGATGTAAAGGGTCGTTCTGGAGGCCTCATCACGGGACTTAGAAATAGCTATATGAAGTTTCTTAATTGTTGGACCTCAGGGTTGTTGATTGGAGTGGAGGTGTCATCACTAGACCTGGCTACCAGTCTCACACTTGTTAACATTTATGGTCCTTGTAATGATAGGATAAGCTTTTGGAGCTCGTTGTTGACTAAATATTTCATGAAAATTCCCCATTTGATTGTCGGGGACAACCTAAATTTCACCCTAGGGAGATCAAAGGCTTGAGGCCCAAATGCAAGGACTGATCCCTTGGCAGAATTTTTCCTCAAGAAACTTAGGGATGGAAAGATTTTCGACCCAAACTTGATTAAAATGGCTCCGACCTGGAGGAATAATAGAGTGGGTGAAGCCAGAATTGCTAAAATATTGGACCGGTTCCTGCTCAATGATGACTTTTCCATAAGGAATGCAATTTTTCGTCAGTGGATTGGTAAGAGTGGTGAGTCGGATCACTCTACGATTATACTTGAAATGAGAGGGCCATCAAAAAATTCACCATCTCCTTTTAAATTTAACTCAGGTTGGCTGAAGGAGGAGGGTTTCCAAAAACTGGTGTCTGAATCATGGAGCCCAATGTCTGAGCAAGATGGTTCTTATGCACAGGCCCTTGTTAATAATTTATCAAATATTAAAAAGACCACCATCTTGTGGGAAAAATAAAAAGAAAAAAAAGATACAAAAGAGCTTCAAGACATCACCGAGGCCCTGGAGAATTTATATAATGACATAGATAAGGGTTTTGTTGATGAGGCCTATCGGGAAATTCTAAGAATGTTGGAATAAAAAAAGGGAGATACTAAAGGATAAAGAGGCTAGTTGGAGACTGAAGAGTCAGGCCATATGGTTACAGGCGGGTGACGAGAATACAAAATTTTTCCACAACTATGCAAAGGGTAGGAAGAATTCAAATACCATATGGGAACTTGACACTTCGGAGGGAGACAAGGCAAAGTCCTTTGAAGACCTATTTCGGTTAGGGAAAAATTATTTCAAAAATATCTACAAGGACTAGGGGGGACCACGATAAGGGAAATAATCCAGGTGGCCCAACTCTTTCCCAAGTGTGTGGACATGGAGGAAAATGATCTCCTTATGGAACTGGCGGAGAAGAAGGAAGTGCAGAATATCATAAAGTCCATGCAAAAGGACAAAAGCCCCAGTCCTGGCGGCTGGATGGTTGAATTCTTTTAGCACTTTTTGGAACTGATGGGGGACCCCATCACAAACGTGGTGGAAGAATCAAGAGCCAGTGGCTTTACTCATGATGCGTTGAAATAAACGTTCCTGGCTCTCATCCCTAAACATGAATCTTCTTCTTCTTTTAATGACTTCCAACATATTTCTCTATGCAAGTTATTGCCAAAATGATTGCTAACAGGCTGAAGCCCTTTTTATCTAAATCTATCTCTAATGAACAATTTGGTTTCTTAGATGGCAGGAAGACACATGAAGATATTGGTGTGGCTCAAGAAACTCTTCATAGTGTGAAACTCTCAAAGAAAAAATGTATGATTTTTAAGATTGACCTGTCAAAAGCCTATGATTGGATCAATTGGTTATATCTTAGACTCCTCCTTACTCATATGGGTTTCCAAATTGACTTTTTCAATTGGATCATGGGATGTATCACAAATGTGTCCTTTGCAGTACTGATTAATGGAGCAACATCCCCATTTTTCCTCAACAATCGTGGGTTAAGATAGGGATGTCCCCTATCCCCCCTCCTTTTTCTTCTCACTACTGAAGGGTTCAACCAACTGATACACTAGGCTAAGAGGAATGGGGATTTCGAAGGGGTCGAGGTAGCGACCAACAAGTCTATTTCTCATCTTATTTTTTTGGATGCTATTGTGATCTTCTGCAATGGGAATAGGAGGGAGATCCGAATCTTGAAGCATGCTCTAGACCTTTTTATGAAAGCCACGAGCATGAACATAAATTTCCAAAAATCCACCCTCACTCATGAGGGCATTCAAGCAGCTGATCTGGCTTGGGCTTTGAATATTCTTCCTTTTATCCAGTCTCCATTTGGCTCAAGTATTAAATATCTTGGTTTCTCTCTCAAACCATACTCCTATCGGAAACAGGATTGGTGGTGGCTGGTCTCAAAAATTGAAAACAAAATAAACATTTGGAGCCACAAGTGGCTCTCTAAAGCGGGAAGAATGGTCCTTATAAAATCAATTCTTATGGAAATCCCGATGTATTGGATTGCTCTTGCCTGGGTCCCAATCACCATCTTAAATAAAATTAGAAGCATTTGCAACAAATTTTCTGGTCTGGAAAAAACTCCAAGATGACTATCCCCTGGGTGGCCTGGGATAAGATTTTTAAACCCAAAGAGAGGGGGGACTGGTGCATAAAAAAACTTTGTATTTTTTCCACCTCTCTAGCTACCAAATCGGGTTGGAGACTCCTCACTGCTTCAAATCTATGGACCTCGGTGGTGAAAAGGAAAAATATTGATTCCTTGTCGATCGATGACTGGATTCGGTTACTGGAGAAATCACACTACAAAGTTTCAACAATTTGGAAGGCCACCCTTTCGGATCTTGGCCTTGTGGAGAAGGGATTGGCTTGGAAGCTCGGGAATGGGGAAAGATGTTGTATTGGTCTGGACCCATGGGTTGGATGCAACAATAGATTCTCCCTATCTGAAGCTCTTCGTGTGGATCTCAATGCCCGAGGTATAAAAACCCTGAACCAAATCAATGATCCAGAACATACTTCGATGTAGACTCAACCATGGAGGGATGTGGATATGATGGGTATCGAGGATCGATGGAAATAGGAATGGTAGGACTATATTTTGGAACTGGATCGGTCGGGGGCTCGCATCAAAGAATCAGAGGACTCCCTCTGCTGGGTCCTCTCAAAATCCAGCAAATTCTCTCCAAAATTCGGCTATGCTCACCTGATGGATCAGGTTCAGGGGGAGTGATGGTATAAGCCACTATGGAAACTAAGTGGTCAGCCAAAATCAAAACTTTTCTCTTGGTGCATTCTTAGACAAAAGGTTCTCGCTTGGGACACCCTTTAAAAGAAGTTTCAATTTGGCCCAGGCCGGTGTGTTCTATGTAAGAAGGAGTCTGAATCCATTGACCACTTGTTCCTCCTTTTTCCTTTCTCTAAGAGTGTCTCGGAGAAAACAACTGCTCTTTGCATGACTACTTTTTCCTGGAGAGGGAACTCATGTGGGGATGCCTGGATCAGATGGTGGGAAGAAAGCACGGACTCGACTCTACGGAACATCCCTATGATTATTTCCTGGGGTATCTGGATTGCTAGAAATAAATGTATTTTGAAATAAATTTCCCCAATCATTGACTCTATTGCTGCTGACTGTGCGACCATTTTTTCCGGCCTTCCTCTAGAGTACACTCATCTCAATCAATGATGAATTGTCCCGGAGGCCATTGATCACTCCCTTCCGTGGGCATATTTCAATGGTGTGGCGGCCTAGGGCTCATGTGGAGCTGGGATGATCATTCATAAAAATCATCAAATTTATTTCTCTGCAGCGGTTGGTCTTGGGGAAGGATCCAACAATTTTGCTGAGCTACAAACATTAAAACTCCTATGCTAGCTAATCCACTTGGGCATCGAGTCAATTCAAATTTTGGGGGATTCTTTGAATGTCATAAATTGGGTTAACAACTCTCAGAGATGTCTGCACTTTTTATTAATTCCTATACTTGAAGAAATAAAGGCTCTTAAAACACATTTCAATTTGATTTCTTTATGCCATATCTACAGGGAACAAAATAGGGAGGCTGACCTACTATCTAAAGTCGGTTTACAGCTTACTTCAGGCGCGTGGTCAATAAAGGAGAAAGAGGTGCTAGTTGTTTATGTGTCGAACACCAAACCCTATTAACCAATACTTTTATGTTGTCCTCTTTTACTTTCCTCCAGTCATGTTATATCTCCTAGAGATTTTTGTACATATTCACAGCTCAAACTCTTAACTAGAACCTATCTTTGTAATTATATATGACAGTATCTTGTCTCTTTTTCGGCTGATGCTTACATTTGATAGCTCAAACATATTTATGACATATTTATGGGGTTGTTTTCTCTTTGGAGAGGCCTTTTGTTTTCCTTTTTCTGGGTGTTTCTCTTACATGAGGCTCAACACAGGTGGTAAGGATGCATCAATTATGATGGTTGTTTTTTGGTTTTTTTTTGTTGATCTCATGGGTTGCCTTGTGGTTTTCCTCTTTCGGGAACCACTTGTGCAACCATGGCATATGGTTTGTTTTCTTCGCTGAACCTCATTTGAAGGGTTAACTATGGCATCAACCCTCCCTTAGGGTGACGATATCATATGGAATGCTACAACATATACTATGTAACTTTTTGTGACTTGGTTTATAAAAATTTCGTTTTTTTCCCTGGAAAAAAAAATAAATTAAATTATAATATCTAAATTATTATTAAATTATAATAATTGTTTTAAATTTTACCTATTTAAATAAATTTCAATTATTAATAATATTTTATTAATATTCAAAAATTTAAAATGTCAAATATATTTAAATGTCTATGCATTATGTGAATTATGTAACAACTTTAAAATTTTATGCAAATTTTCATACACCAAATGTTAAAATGGATAAACATTTCTATTGTGCCCTTTGATACAGGTTGTGCTTTCATTGGCCACTAGAACCATTACTAAAAAAAAGAAAAATGAATTAGCACATGAGCGTTTCCAATATTGATCTTTATAATTAACTTGTCATGGAGATGTAATTTTGGCTTCACATAATCTAGCATTATAATCCTTTTGGTAAACGAAGAACAATTTTTCTTCCCTAGGTCGACAAGGTTTTAAATCCTTAAAGTTGTTGATTGTTGACATGTCCCAATCACAAAGCTTTTCACAAGTACTTTCACAACATTCATTGATACAACAATTTTATTTGTAATCCAATTTTTTATCATTGCAATAATTTATTAGTAGAAGTCATTTCTCCCAAGTGCCAATAATATATTTCGATGGTAGATACCTTATAATTCCCATGTTTAGAATTTATTTTATGCCATTTTAAAAAAACCCCAAAAAAATTGAACTCCTTTGTTATGCATGTTGTGCTAGTCAAAGATTATCATTGTTATGAGACATTTATATTAGTGTAATTTTCTTTTTAAATTTAACTTCCATCTATATACATTAAAAAATATATAAAAACTCGATTACATTTCACGATACTTTATTTATATTTCACTTGATTATTACTTGCAACCATTCCGTTGATTTTCCATTACTCAGCTTCAATTCCGTTGATTTTCCATAGAATTTCAGTTTTTGCTAACCGAAAAATTTCCATTGAATTGGTTTCTTGAACACTCATGTGACCCTCCGTCTCGGCTTTTCAAGTTTCTAGTGGTCTAGCATGCAGGATTTCGCACCTAAGACTGTGTTCGGACTTTAGTGGTAAGGGGATCTTAAAAAATTTAGGTGAGGAATATAGTGTGATTATGGTTTTCAAAAATTGTTATTCCCCCAAAGTTGTTATATCAAAAATTAATTCTCAAACATGGATTAAGTTGATTTGCTAATAAATGGATTTTAGTTTTATTATAATATATGTAAAATAAAATAATATTGTAAGTGTGTTTTTAAATTTTGAATAAAGTTTTTAGTGGATGAGAATTATGAATATTTTACGTTCTTGATTTTTCATCTTTTTAATTTTAAATAATGGAGTTGTTTATTGAGGCGAAAGAATTGTTTAGGACAATTTGTTTTTAAGAAATTTTGCAATAGCAGTGTTTGAATCATGTTTTTTTTATGGTGGAAATGGATTCAACAGCATCAAAAACTTAAAGGGCACCCAAAATCTTGAAGTTTGATAACTATAACCTGGATTTACAAAAATCCCTGTTGGATTTTATTAAAAACTTGCCAAATTTTCCATGATTTTCAAGGAAAAAAAGCAGGCTGGTTAGACTACGACTTTAATAATTAAAGGAAAAATTGCTACAATATTAAACAACCATGTAGTTTAACTTCTCTATGATTTTTCTCTTTTTTGGGTATATAATTTTAGTCAATTTTACCCAAAATCTAGTAGGAATTTGTTGGAATTGTAGGTTTAAGTTGTGTAAAAGTGTCCTAGGGAATTTTTAGGGTGTTGAATCTCTTTAATTCAAAAATTCAATTTAAACAATGAAAAATTATAATTTAACAAAGAGTTGTATTGCAGAAAAAAAAAATAGAAAATAAATAAATAGAATATTTAGATTATGCATTAAACAACCCATGTTTTTACAAAGTTTAAGTGACATCTATTTTTATGTAGTTTAAGTGGTTACCTTTTCATTCATCAAGCTTTGATTTTTTAAGATTATTGTTTGGCACAATGGCTAAGGATCCATTTAGTAAGTGAAGGATATTTGGTTCCCCATCGCTACCCCAAGTTCCTAGCTATTGTTGGCATCACAGTTTAGTCTTACTAAGTACCTTGTCATGCATTAACATTTGATATGTAGATGTAGTTATTCACATGTTGATTAATGACACATTTACCAATCCCACCTATTTCAACCTTCCTTAGCTGTCATTATTATCATAATTATGTTTTAGCGAGTACCATGCCACACATCAACGTTTGATATTTTAGAATCATTTCTTGGCACATTGGTTAAGGAATCATTTAGCAATTGAAATATAATAAAGTTTTGATATTTTATGATAATTTCATGACACAATCATTAAGGAATCATTTAACAAGTGAAATATCTTTTTTTATAATCCTCCTTCCTTAGGTTTGATCTTATAAGATCATTCCTTACCACATTGGTTAAGGACTTATTTAATAAGTGAGAGTCTCTCTGGTTCCAATTCCCTTTACAATTATCTTGTCATTAATAGTGTTATAGTTTAATTGATGTAGGTGCCTTAACACCATAAAAGATTAATACACATATTTTACCACTAGTACTGTAGATCCATACTAATTGTAGAAATTTATCATGCCACAAGAGGGATTAGATCCCTTGGCGTTCAAACATTTCGTCAAATTATTTCAATCTAAAAGAAGTTTTCACCTTGAGGGACATGATACCTCTCTAAGCATGATAGACATGGAGTTACGATGGATTTAAGTTGGTTCTTTACACACTTACTACACTTCAACACCATGTGAAGTATGGAAGGAATTATGCATCTTTGTCATAGTGAGAAACATACCAATGAAATGCTTTAATAATCATAAGATATTTTTAATTTCAAATACTTTATGCATATGGTGATGATGAGGAGGATGGTTAGCATCCCAAAGTTTATTTATGGGACCTTAAGAAAGGTAAGAAAATTACTATGTATTGAGATATTTGAGATATTTTATTTAAGGTGAACATTGTAATATTTTAAATGTTGTTAATATATTTATTCTTAAATTCCACTTGTCGATATTTAGTAATGAAGGAATTGCACATCTCTCTTACTGAAGGAATTCCACATCTCTCTTATATTAAGACATAGAAAGCACCTACCCATAGAATACTTATATTTTTAATTTCCATTCTATCTATTGGAATTTACAGGGTAAGTTCCTTAGATCAAACACCAAAGGTCACCACTCACAAACATATCACATATTAGTACAACAGTATTTGACGTGGTTAAAACCTTAAAAAATGGAAACATTCCACGACCTGAGCCAACACGACCACTTCAAGAAATTTATTAATATAAAGAAAGAAAATTTACATAAGCTTCTCTCATAAACAGTTACTAGACAAATGACCCTCCATGCTCTTTAAATATAGATCATGGGCCAATCTGGTGTTAAGCCACAGATCAAGTGTCGGAAATACCGAGGAGAGAATGAACCATCAGATCACTACATATCGTGGCCGTCGGATTATAAGTTACAAATGTACATAGTTAAGAAACACACTTTACCTAACTCTATGCTACACCAAGTTATACTTAAATATTTACTATGTGTCAAAATATCCTAACCCCCCGCCCCCCTTAAGAACAACTTGGGATAGGATTGAAGGATTTACTAAGGTGACACAATAGGAGAAGGAAGGAGGCATTAGAGCCTATCCCCCCTTAATGATAAATTTCCTGAAATCCAAGCATAGACCGAATTTTGGTAAACTTCGCTTTTGTGAGAGCCTTTGTAAAGATATCAACAACTTGATCATTAGTTGAAAAATAATACACTTCAAGAACACGATCATGAATGAGCTTTCTGATGAAGTGTATGTGTAGCTCAATGCGTTTCATGCAGTGATATTGAACTGGATCTTTGGATAGTTGAATGGCACTCTGATTATCACACCAAAGTGTAGTTGGATGTTTCTGATGAAGACAAAATTCAGACAAGATCTAACGAAGCCACAGGGCTTCCTTGCTGGCTTCAACAGCACCACGATACTTTGCTTTTGTCAAAGAAAGAGATATGGCACTTTGTTTATTACAAGACCATGTAATAGGTCTTGAACCAAGAGTGAATAAATAACCTGCAGTAGACTTTCGATGATCCGAATTTATGCAGGAACGCAATAAAATACAAAAATAGACATAAAAACAGAGATGCAGCGGAAATGATACTTCATTTCATTAATATCAAATAACATAAATATGCTTATAGACATAATGGAAATAAACTAGCTAGGGCACTGGTAGCTTATCTCTAAGAAGAGATGTGGTGGCTACAAGCCTCTGAACTGTGTTACAATGAGGCTCGAGGGCCTATTTATTATTGAGAAATAATGGAAAACCCTAAACATCCAAAAACATAACCCTAGGAGATGAAGGGCCAAAACTATGGGTCCCGTTTGGGTAAATTGGTACATCAAATTTCCCGGAGACGTACATTTGGCATACGATCTCTATTTGACGCACACCATATGACCTATGTTGCTCCCAGTTTTCCCAAAAAAACATTGTTTAGGGCCTCAAAACGACTCTAGAAGTTCAAGACCCGAAAAATTGCTATAAATAGTAAGTTGTGATGAAACTGAAAAATTGAAAGAACTGATGGTGGGGGTTCAAATGGAATAGGTGGGTGGCTGCCAATATCCACTCGGATAATTAAGACCTCAAAACGGCTACGGAAGTTCAGCGCCCAAAAACCTGCTAAAAATAGTAAGTTGTGCTGAAAGTGAAAAATTGAAAGAACCAATGGTGGGGGTCCAAATGGAATAGGTGGGTGGCCACCAATATCCACCTGGATCATTAGATCATCAGGGTTACCAGCCGAATCAGAATCAGTGAAACCAATCAACAATGGAGATGCTCCTGCACTGTAATGAATCCCAAACTGAACTGTACCTCGAATATATCAAAATATTATTTTAGCCATTTTCCAGTGACTTTCATGAGGTTTGTGTATAAACCGAGCAACAAGACCAATGGAAAATTAAAGGTCAGGACGGGTATGGGTTAGATACAAAAGTTTACCAACGAGTTGACAGTATAAGGTAGCATCAACTTCAGGGGAAGTACAAGTGACTGAAAGCTTGAATCCATACTCAAAGGGAGAAGGGGATGGCTTACAATCTTCCATGTGAAAGTGGCGTAAAATAACACATGCATACTTGGACTGAAAAAGGGTAATACCTTCTTTGGATTGAAAGACTAGAAGACCAAGGAAATAATGCAAGTGGCTCAAGTCTGTCATTTCAAACTTATTTTTGAGGCTATACTTCACATGGTTTATATGTTTGGGATCACTACGAGTAAGGATAATCTCATCAACATAAAGAAAAAGTATGATTAAGGACTTACCCACTTTCTTGGTGTAGACAGTGTTGTCAGAATGACATATAGAAAAGCCATTATCTAAGAGAAAGCTATCCATATTGTTATACCAAGCTCGAGGAGCTTGTTTGAGACCATAGATAAACTTCCTAAGGTGACAAATAAGGCTAGAGTCGTTTTGGATAAAGCCAGGGGGTTGTTCCAGGTAGATTTCTTCATGAAATTCCTCATGTAGGAAGGAAGATTTAACATCCATCTAATGGACTTCCCATTTAAGGAGGCAACAAGGGAAAGAAAAACGCGCATAGAATTCATTTTGGCAACAGGGGAGAAGGTTTCAGTATATTCAAAGCCTTCAATTTTTGAAAATCAAAAGTAGAAGAGATAGAGAGAGGTGGCACATATGGTAAATCAGGCTCGCGGGCCAAAGGTGGCACACCCGCCAAACTAGGCTCGCCAACTGATATATTTTCATCAAATTTTACATCTCTTCTAATGATTAAATTTTTGGATTTGGATTGAAGAGGTCTATATCCTTTAACATCTTCAGAATATCCAACAAAAATGCATTTTTCACTCTTAGGTTCTAAGGCTTCATGTGTTCTCATCTGGAATATGGGCCGAAGCTTCACTTCCAAAAACATGAAAGTGACTTACATTTGGTTTTATTGAGCTCTGGGATTCCTCTGGAGTGATATTCCTTAAAACCTTAGTAGGAGTGCGATTTATTATTCAATTTTCACAATTAATTGGTTCTGCCCAAAAATTAAGACTAAGTCCTTTAGATTGAAGCATACAATTAGCCATTTCTTTTAGAGTGTGATTCTTCCTTTCAGCTACACCATTTTGTTATGGAGTATACAGAACATATGTTACAATTGAATGCCATGCTCAGTGCAAAAGTTGATAATTTTTTTGTGAACATATTCTCCTCCATTTTCAAATCTTAATTTAATAATATGATGTCCAAATTGTTTCTCAACGAAAGGCCTTAAAGGCCAAGAACATGTTAAAAAATTCACTCTTGAGTTTGAAGAATTATATCCAAGTGCGTCTGGAAAAATCATCAATGAAATTTAAGAAGTACTTGTAGCCAGAGAAAGAAACAACTTGAAGTGGACCACATAAATCACTATGCACAAGCTGCAAAGGGGCTGAAGCGTGCCAAGAGGCATGCTTGTCAAAACTATCTCGTTGATGTTTTCCGAGTACACAACCGGAACAAACACCGTCCCGAGAATATACCATAGGAAGACCTGTCACCATATTTTCTTTACATAGAGTTTGAAGAGAGCGATAGTTTAAGTGACCAAATCGCTCATGCCAAAGTTTTCTCACTTCATCATTATGAGCAAAAAAAATGGAGGGAAGACATGATGACCCAAAGTTGTCAAACTTATATAACCTTGTGGAATCATCAAAAATTCCAGTAGCTAAAATATATCTAGGAACTCTTAGGTCCTTAATTACAACATCATGAGGTGATAAATCTACTGTTTTCTCTTCACTTGAATGAGTTATCTAATTATAAATAGATAGAAGGTTGCAATACAAGGTAGGAACACATAATACATCATTAAATTGACCATTATCTAGATGAATGGTTCTAGACCCTACAACATTAAGAGATCTATCATCACTAACATAAATGTTTTTGGTGTTACAATCATTTAAAGAAGAAAACATGGCTTTATTTTTGGCCATGTGGTAAGAGGCTCCAGAATCAATGAGCCACTCATGAGAATGAGAAGAAGAAGATAAATTCAATGCATAAACAGATCTTGATGCTTGACAACCACATGCAGAAAGTGCCATTCCCGAAGATGAAGTTGAAGAGTTCTCCAAATGGATGTTGTGATTATTCATTGCTGCTTCCAAGGCTTCCATCTTCTTAAGACATTTTGACTCTACGTGGCCATCATGATTACAAAAGTTGCAATGTCTATATGTCTTCTTCCCATTGTTTTTATTTGCCTTATCAGTTTTTTGAGTTTCTTTTTCAGTTAGTGGCTGAACTTGCTTAAGACCCTTGTTTAGTTTAGGAACATTATTTTTAGGATGTTGCTTCTTAGGATTCTTTGGATATGGTTGCTTCTGGGCTGCTAAGGCTTTCTTAAACGAGTTTCCAGTATTAATAAGACCAAGGTGTAAGATTTTTTCTTGTTCTCTTATCAAAGAATCACAAAAGGCACCAAAATAAGGGGACTTGTAGGTTGTCCCTTGAGAAATTAAAGCTTCTCCAGTGTAATGGAAGGTGGAAACAAATATAGAGAATGCAGGGCTTAGCTTTGCAAGAATGAAATAGATAAGACTACCATATTCCTTTTTGACCTTACAACCTTCTAAAATATGTCTAAGGGTTTTGAATTTGGACAAAAAATCTTAAATAGAGGAGAAATTATTGGGGTCCAAAGTAAACAACTCATTTTCAAGCTAGCGGGCTATGATTTCATTTTGAATACCAAAAAAAAATATTTAGTTTCATGAGGGGAGTCAATTTATTGGATATGAAATGTAAGATCTTGAGCAATGGAAATTCCTATCAACCCTCGTGCTTTATCTTATTTATTTTCCCATTTATCCTTTTTATCTCCATTGGTAGGTTTAGATTCTTGTCCTGAGGCTATTGTATAAAGCTCTTTATTTCTAAGTAATTCTATCATGTAGGATAACCATTGGAAATAATTGGTGTTGTTAAGAATAACTGGGCATGCACTTTCCATTTTTTTTAAATTGAAGCTAAAAAGGTTGAAACCAATTGCTCCAATGGAAAGATCTCGAAAAATTAAGCCGGTTAAAAAAAAGGGCTCTGAAAATGGCTTCCAGATGAAGAAGTTATGCCTTTTTGAAACAAAAGTTGTAGTAGATACCGACTAGTTACGTGATAGGTTGAAAGTTGACGATGAAGTTATAATTAAAAAAAAAATTCTACCCTTTCCAAACTTAATATAATAAGTTCACTTTTAAAAAATACCACTTTATGTGACACACTTTTATAAATAAGTGAGAGTCACTTTTTCATGTGTTTTTTAAATAATTTTTTTTTTTTAAAACTTGTCAAAAAACTTTTTAAGAAAAAGTAACTTAACAAAAAACTTTTTAGGAAAAGAAACTTGACAAAGAGACTTGAACCCAAGACCTCTATTCTCATAAAGTAACTTTTATACCAAGTGATCCTGTAAAATGATTCTGTAATTGTTTAAAAGGAGGAAGTTTTTTTTTGTGTTTTTTTGGAAACTATATATTTTTCTTGCTATTTCTGTTTTCCCGATATCGCAGAAAGTCACGGGGAAAGAGAATACTTAGCAGAAAAATCCCATCTTCCTTTTTCTAGTTTGCCAGATCACACACAACGCATAGCAAAGAGCATACACAGAGAAGAGGGTATAGATCCGGTAATAAAAAAAGACTATAAACCGAAATAAATAGATGGATAAATAAATAAAATTGTGAAAATATGATTTATACCTACAGATCTAAAATGACATAACTTGGGCAATCAGAAACCTTTCAACATGAAACGAACAGGGTTCCTCACTATAACAGAGGCTCCAGACACAACATAATAGTTATCTCGGACCGAACGTGGTCAGAAACAATAGATCTGTAAAACAAAAGTCACATGTAGTCAAACCGGCTTCATATTTGGATCAACAATGGATGTGACCCTCAAAACAACTTTGATACCATGTAGGAATTTACAGGGTAAGTTCCTTAGATCAAACACCGAAGGTCACCGCTCATGAGCAGATAACAGATCAATACACCAGTATTTGACGTGGTTAAAACCCTTGAAGAAGGAAGCAATCCATGACTTGAGCCAACGCGACCACTTTAGACAATTTATTAATATAAAGAAAGATAATTTACATAAGATTTTCTCATAAATGGTTACTGGAAAAATGACTCTCCATGCTCTTTAAATAGAGATCTTGGACCAATTAGGTGTTAAGCCACAAATCAAGTGTCGGTAATACCGAGGAGAGAATGAACCGTCAAATCACTACACATCGTGACCGTCAGATTATAAATTATAAATGTACATAGTAAAGAAACACACTTTACCTAACTCTACACTAGACCAAGTTATACTCAACTACTTCTTATGTGTCAAAATATCCTAACATCTATTTATCTATTAAAATAACAAATTGATATAATTTTCTTTTACTTTAATTAGATATAAAGTTATTAGTATTATTATTATCTTTTAAAAATATTATATGTTAACTTCATGTTGAATATGAAGAGAGTTATACATCTCCTTCATATTAAATTGTATAAAAAACCTCAATATAATAATAATGTCATATTTTAAATTCCCAAACACATTTACTGAATCAATTTAAAATTGTATAAAAACCCTCAATATAATAAAAGTATCGTATTTTAAATTCCAAAACACATTCAAATAATCAATTTAAAATTTTTATAAAAAACCTTAATATAATAAAAATATCATATTTTAAATTTCCAAACACATTCACTAAATCAATTTAACAAACTACAATTTATAATATATATTTTATTGTAAAAAAAAAAAATTCCTAGGATTAAAGATGTTTTTAATTATAAAATAAAATATGTTATTTCATTTCTTCAAAATTATTTTACCATTATTAATATTGTAGGTTTTAACTCTGTACCAAAATTATTTGCAAACGAACTCTTAAAACAGAAAATAAAACAATAGTGAGAGCATAAAACATAAAATATATATATACGAAGATTTTCTGTTGGATCCCAAACCCGGGACTACTAGCTTGATTTTTCATTATATTCCTTTCAATGTTACAACACATATATATACATGCCAAAACATTCATAAACCCTAATTCATTAACCCTGGATTAGAGCATAACCATAGTTTCCTTGACCGGATCTACAAAATACCATGGGGAGAAAACTATCATGCCCAAAACCATGTGCAAACCCATGCACAAAACCATAGGTAGGTCTGCCAACCTAATCTAGGGTCGATTTTTTTTTCCCCAGGGAGCTGGCCACCCCCCGCTTCTCGATTGGAGCTAGTCGTGGAAAGAATATAACACACATCCAACATTCTCCCACTTATTTTTTTCTTTCCACAAGGGGCCACATGAGAGCTTAGTCATTGGTTCAGCTGGTGAGCCCTAGTATTGTACCAAGAGTGCTGCAACTCCCAGGGGCTACCCTACTTTAATTTATCAACCCGGGGTTTGTACAAACATTGAGATGACAGTGCTATATACGCAACATATGCATTCTGTTCATGTCATCCTCTTCCGCTCTACAAAACGGTGCTACTTCTAGGGGTTCTTAGTGAATTATGTCACACTTCAATGAAACTAAACTAAATTGCAGAAAGGAAATGACAGAAAGGAAGCTAAACTAAATTGCTAAAAATAAATGACAAGAATGAAACTAATTTATTTTGCAGAAAAGAAATAGCAGAAAGGGAACTAATCCTAAACCACACTTAACTTGGCCAAACGGCTAAATGCACTCTACTTATCCTATGATATATCTACCATGCTTCTATCCATGCAACTAAGCTATCGATGACTTAATTCTAACTAAAAAGAGTTAATTTGCGGTGTGGAGGAAGAAAAAGGGCTAAAAGAGGCTAATGGGAGGTTCAACACATGAAATGAGGTTTGGAAGCAGAATGAGGGGGTTAAAATCTTAGAAAATTTTATTATAACGTGAGAAATGACTTTGGAGCAGAGATAATTGAAAAATACTTAGAAGCGGAAAGAGGGGGTCTAAAACCTTATAAAACCTTATTATAGAGCAAGAAATGGCTTTGGAGTGGAAAGAACTCAAGAGTTACGTGGCAGAATGCAATGGAGGGAAAATTTGTGATGTGTGATGTCGCAATCACAACTTTGCAAGTTTAAATGGATAACAGTAAGGCTTTAACGGGAATAAACTAAAATGTGCAAAGTGCGATGTGCGCTGCGATAAAGGTTGTGGGAGGCGATTTGGGATAGGGATGACGTGGAGGTGAAAGGAGAAGGGAAAATTTGGGGGTTGCGATGTGCGATATGGTAAGTTTCGCGGGATGCAATGTGAAATGGGGATGATGTGGAGGTGAAAGGAAAAAGGGGAAAGTTGCGATTTGCGATATGCGATGTCGCAATTTCACAATCACAAGTACGAGCGGTAATCGTTAAGGGTAAGATCTAAAGGATGCGAAGTACGATTTGTGATGGCAATGTGGCGGTGGGATTGACAGCGGGGTGAGATCGCAATATCACAATCGCAAGGAACAAGCGGTCAGTGTTGAAGGTAAAAGCTAAACGTTGTGATTTGCAAAATGCGACGTATGGTAGCGGGAATTTCGAGGAGGAAGGCGGAGATCGGGTTTCGATGGTTTTCAAGTGTTTTTGTGTTAAAATGAATTTGGCGACGATGATCGATGGAACAAAGGAATAAGGCGAGAAATCGATAAAGGATATCAGTAAGTCTTCAAGACAAAAGGTAAGAGCTGCGAAGTGCAATTTCGTGAAAAGGCGAAGTACGGTAGCGGGAGAACCGAGAAGGAAGGCGGAGGTAAAATTTAGTGGGTTTTTCAAGCGTTTTGTGAATTAAAAAAAGGCGACAGCTGCAATAAAAGAAATAGGAGAGAAGAAGGAGGGAAATGGAGGCACAACAGAATCAGTTTTTGGGTCTGTGGGAAGATTCGCCCTCCTCGAACTCTATTGACAAATATGAGGAGGGGGGTCGTCATCCACAGCTTTTTGGTTTTTCTCCTCTACTCTATTACTCACAAGAAAATAAAAACTACAACAACACACCGAAAGCAAGAACTAAGCAGCAATGAAACTAATAGAAGCAAAACTAATTTGAAGGACATAAATAAAACTAGCTTAATGGCAGAAAGGAAAGAATAAAAACAATAGAGAAGTTGAGGCACATGGGTTGGGCCCTAACCCACGAGCCCAACTCTCTGGAATTAAAGTAGTAAAATGGAGTTTGTCTACTCATTGCATTAAAAATGAAATCTTATTACATCCTGAAGATCTTAAACAACAAAAGCCTAATAGCTTGCAACAAAAGTCCTGAATGGAATCGAATCACTAACTAACTAACTAACTTTCCTAGCTCTAGCTCTACTCTATTTATTCTACAGGGCAGCTACCAACAACTCCCTTGAAAACGGTGATTGAGTCCACTTTGACTCCAAGTAAACATAGATTGAGTGCCCTTCATCTTCAGTTGCTTGGCTTCCTCTTGGAATTCGAATTGTTGGAGACTCTAAGTGAAGTATGGCTTGAGTGCACTTAGTGTTGAGTTGCTTGGCTGCCTCTGAAATTTGAATTGCTGGAGGGGGATCTCATGAGGATCCTTTGGCTGCCTTTGAGAGTTAAGGAGGGTGGAAAATCTCCTTGAATCTCTCCTAGATTTCTCCCTAATTTCATGATGTTGTGCTCATTTATTCTCTAATCCCGATCTTCCAGTGGCAGGGAGCAAGTCCCTAAATCATCTCCTTCTCAAATATGTATAATCTGCCAAATATTCTCACAATATTATACAAAAATAACCAATATTAGGCACAAATATGCAATTACCTTTAAACCTTCCTAAGAAAATATTAACGCATAAGAAAACATTATTAAGTGTAGAAGGAGAGATTTAATATATCCTTTTATGTGCATAAGGAAGGTAGATGGACTTAAGAAAGGTTATATGGGCCTTTTTATGTCTAATTTAGAGGCCCATCATCACCCCCCTACTGAAACTGTTTCTCATCCTCTGAGCAACCTATTCATCTTCCCTACCTTATGGTTCTTCTTGCATGATGGCTTATTTTATTTTCTATTTATTTTCCCATGCGCTGCTCCCCCTGTTGATCTTCTTGCTATTCTTCTTGCATTTATTCTCGTAGGTGCTTCATGGAGGTCCTCGGATGCCTTAAGAAATTCTGTTTTGCATTCCAAGGGGTGGTTGATCCACCTTTTATTTGATTTTTTCTTTTCTTTTCTTTTCCTTTTTTTAATTTTTTTTTTCCTTTTTTTTTTAATTGCATGCAAAGTAAATTCACTGTTATTTTTTTCTTTCTGTGAACTGATTTCACCCTTGGTTATCCCTTCACACTCCTTGTCTTCTATTACAATGAACTGCGTATTGCCCACTTTCTCAAGTCCATTCATTTTTTCTTGTTCCTTTTCTTGGTGGCAAATGTGAGGCTAGTTGCTAGATAAGGCTGAGGCTGCTCTGCTACTGACTTTGGGCTATATAAAAACTTTCCTTCTCTCACTTTTTAATGTTTTATTAAGCTAAAATAGATTCAAAGAAATGGTTAGATGATTGCATACCTGAGCCTTACCATTGATTTGTTTTTGCATGTGATATTGAAGCTGCTGATATGGTTGTTGAAGCTGTCTTTGGTGGTTCTGAAGCTGCATTTGATAATTTGCTTGAGGTCCTTTTGGAGCTTCTGAGCACAGGAGGAGGAAGTCCAAGTTTGACTACCTTTGACCAGGGTGTTGACCGAATTTTATTTTTGTGCCAACTTGCTGTTTTTCTGCTTGCAAAGGTTGGAGAGCACCCGCATTTATTAGAGAGAGATACATGGAGATTTTTTTTTTTTAAGGCCTCCTAGCTGCCTCAATGAGGTTTTCAACTAGAAGTTCTACCTAGGCACCTCAAAGGAGGTTTTCACCTAAGATATTTTTTTTTCTCTTTTTATTTTTTCAACCCAATGACCGCCTCATGGAGGTTTTCAATTAGTGGGCCAATCTCAGATGCCTCAAAAGGGGTTTTCACCTCAAATTTTATTCTTTCCTTCTTTTTTTCTTTTTTTCACTTTCCTACTCTACTTGAAAAAACCAAAACCTTTTTCAAGTATAGGAATACTTCCAATGGAACCATGTCTGTAACAGGATGATAGATAAACTCATATGTAGGTTTGAAATATACTCTTTGATATGTACCCGTATATGAGAGACCAGTTTCTTTGATTGAGATGATGTTAGAAGATACTAAGGAATTGAGCATTGGGATCCGATGACTCCCCTGAACCAAGGTTCAATGTAATATTGTATTCCTTGGCTTCCTGCTATCATGTCATGCAAGTCTTCAGAGATGTGATATTCATTCATAGAATCTGGTGTAGGCAGTCATGAAACTTTTCAATCTCTGGTTCCAACAACTTCTCTTTATCGAAAGGCATCCATGATTCTTAAGACCTTATCTGAGTCTTCTTCTTCTAGTTGTTGCTCATAAATGATAGCCAGTGAATCATTTTTCAATACCTCAAAATTGTAAGTTGATTGAGGTGTTTTATTGTTGGGGATATGAAATGGTTGGGCAGGTAGTCGAGTGGGAATGGATCTTTGGGGTGCTTGTGTGGATGGTAATGGGAAAGGTTGAATTGAGGTCAAATGAGGGTGATATTGATGTTGTGGTGGAGGTGAATGGTATGGATAACATTGATGATGGTACTGAGGATATAGAGGGAAAGATTGAAGATATGGTGGATTTCCTTTGTAGGGCCTTTGCCAACTTTGTTTCCAAGGTTGGTTTTGAGGTTGGGATTGAAATATCCAAGGTTTCCAAGGCAAGGGTGTTTTCCAATTACGTAGAGGTTGTTGTGCATAACCTTGAAATTGTGAATTGCGATCTTGCATCATACGAGGTTAATGAGGCTGCCTTGGTCCTCTTGGAGCTACATAACAATATTGTTCTAGTGTTTGATTTTCTTCCTGATAATTTGCCTTTAACCCTGGTAATGATGGAAAATCTTTAGTTGTATGTGATCCTGCACATATGTCACAAATTTTAATGTTATCAAGTGGACATTCATGAAAATCATGTTTCTTTCTACATTTAGGGCAAAATATAAACGAAGTAGCATTCTCAACTTTTTGTTTGTTTTGTATTCTTAACATGTCAATTCGTTCATTTAAATTACCAAGAATGTTTAGCAAATTGTTAAGTTCAGTTTGACTTACCAATCCTGATGGCGATTTACTTACACTTGCCATAAATGGATCTTGAGGGGATCTTACATAATTTTCTTTTCCTCTTGATATGTTTTTGCACAATTCACAAACCTCTTGAAATGACAATTGATAGACATCTCCTTTTCCCACCAGATTAAGAAGATCAATCCATTCATCCTTTATAGCATTTAGTAGGAGAGTTTTTAATGCGTCTGATCCTAAATTATGAAATTTAGATCTTTTGATATTATAAGTAAATATCTCCACTAAATATTCTACGCTTTCATCCTCTTTTTGGTTCATATTAAAGACTTTATTTCTAAGGTCATAGTGTATGCAATAATATTTATATTTTTCCAACAATACTCTTTTCATATCATCCCATATCCTTATAGAATTTGTTCCTAAAGTCATGAACCATCTAAGAGCTCTATCCTTCAATGTTTCCAGAAAAAAATTCAATTTTTGAATATGAAATGAGTGGCCATAAGCTCTACAAATTATTTCAAATTTAAAAAGAAATGTTTCTGGGTCTTCTGATCTCATACCTTTGAAGTTAGGAAGTACAGATGGAGGGATGTTCTTCATTTGAATGTTGATATCAGTTTCTTGAATGGGAAATCCAAAGGGATCTTCCTCATTTTCATCATATCCATCCATCTCTTCTTCCTTCAAAAGTGTATGGTGATGTGGTTATTACTTCACCACGTGGTCAAGTGGGGGGGGGGGGGGGGGTTGGTATTGGAGAAGTATTTTTTTTTTTAAATTCTGAGTATCCCTACTCCTATGAGTCATGAAAATCAATTTTTTTGTATTTTTTAATATTTCGAAAACAACATGAAAAAGGAAGCAAAAAAGAATTCTTAAAACAGAATCAAAGCATCTACTAGACACCTCCCCGGCAATGGCGCCAAAAAGTGGTGAGCCCTGGTATTGCACCAAGAGTGTTGCAACTCCCAGGGGTTTCCCTACTTTACTTTATCAACTCCGGGTTCGTACAAACTTTGAGGTGACAGTGCTATATACAAAGCAGATACATTCTGTTCATGTCATCCTCTTCCGCTGTACGAAAGGGTGCTACTTCTAGGGGTTCTTAGTGAAGTCTGTCACACTTCAATGAAACTAAACTAAAATGCAGAAAGGAAATGACATGAAGGAAGCTAAACTAATTTTCTTAAAATAAATGACAAGAATGAAACTAATTTATTTCGTAGAAAAAAAATAGCAGAAAGGAAACTAATCATAAACCACACTTAACTTGGCCAAACGGCTAAATGCACTCTACTTATCCTATGATCTATCTGCCATGCTTCTATCCATGCAACTAAGCTATCCATGACTTAATTCTAACTAAAAAGAGTTAATTTGCAGCTTGGAGGAAGAAAAAGGGCTAAAAGAGGCTAATGGGAGGTTCAACACATGAAACGAGGTTTGAAAGTGGAATGACGGGGTTAAAATCTTAGAAAAATTTGATTATAACGTGAGAAATGACTTTGGAGTGGAGATAATTGAAAAAGAATTAGAAGCGGAAAGAGGGGGTCTAAAACCTTATAAAACATTATTATATCTCAAGAAATGGCTTTGGAGCAAAAAGAACTCAAGAGTGACATGGCAGAATGCAATGGAGGGAAAAGTTGCGATGTGCGATGTCGCAATCGCAACTTTAAATGGATAGTAGTAGGGATTTAATGAGAATAAACTAAAATGTGCGAAGTGCAATGTGCGCTGCGGTAAATGTTGCGGGAGGTGATTTGCGATGGGGATGACGTGGCGGTGAAAGGAAAAGGAAAACGTTGTGGGATGCGATGTGCGATGGGGATGACGTGGCGGTGAAAGGAAAAAGGGAAAAGTTGTGATTTGCGATATGCGATGTTGCAATATCGCAATCGCAAGTACGAGCAATAATCATTAAGGGTAAGATCTAAAGGATGCAAAGTTTGATTTGCAATGGCGATGTGGCGGTGGGACCAAAAGCGGGGTGAGATCGCAATATCGCAAACGCAAGGAACGAGCGGTAAGTATTGAAGGTAAAAGCTAAACGTTGTGATTTGTGAAATGCGACTTACGATAGCAGGAATTTCGAGGAGGAGGGTGGAGGTCGGGTTTCGATGGTTTTCAAGCATTTTTGCGTTAAAACGAGTTTGGTGACAATGATCAATGGAACAAATAAGTAAGGCAAGCAATCGAAAAAGGAGAGCGGTAAGTCTTCAAGACAAAAGGTAAGAGCTACGAAGTGAGATTTCGTGAAAAGGCGAAGTACGGTAGCGAGAGAACCGAGGAGCAAGGAGAAGGCAAAATTTAGTGGGTTTTTCAAGAATTTTTTGAATAAAACAAAGGCGACAGCTGCAATAAAAGAAATGGGAGAAAAGAAGGAGGGAAATGGAGGCGCAACAGAATCAGTTTTTGGGTCTGTGGGAAGATTCACCCTCCTCGAGCTTTATTGAAAGAGATGAGGAAGGGGGTCGTGATCCATAGCTTTTTTATTTTTCTTCTCTACTCTATTACTCACAAGCAAATAAAAACTACAACAGCACACCGAAATCAAGAACTAAGCAGCAATGAAACTAATAGAAGAAAAACTAATTGAAGGACAAAAATATAACTAGCTTAATGGCAGCATTAGGGGAATTTTGAGGTCTAAATTGGGCCTCCTAAGGAAATTAAAAAATAATAGTGGAAATAATAAAATAAGATTTGATTACATCATCAAATTTAAGAGGGAAAAAAGAAAAAACTACTTTTTCAACTCATATGTTGAACTTATCTCCCTAAGGTTTTACTCAAATTTTGAGCAGGAATACTCGTTGGATGCAAAATTTAATTCCTCATCCAAGGAGTACCCATGTTGCATATTTTTGATGGACTCTGCTACACGCAAAATGATAAATACATGAAAAACTTGATTTCAATCACGTTTTTTCATGTATTTCTCATTTTTCCTGTAGCAAGGTCCATCAAAAGTATGCAACATGTGTACTCCTTGGACGAGGAATTAAATTTTTCATCCAACGAGTACTCCCACTCGAAATTTGAGTAAACTCTTAGGGAGATAAGTTGAAAATACGAGTTGAAAAAGTAGTTTTATTATTTTATTATTTTTTAATCTTTTTACTTTTTTACTCCAAAAATGGTGAATCATCCCCCATGGTTGACATCATCATCTTGAATACTATTGGTTCTCATAAATTTTATTTTGGTTGTACATTTTTCTTAGGAGGTTCATTTTAGACCTCAAAATTCCCCTAATGAAAGGAAAGAATAAAAAGAAAAGAGAAGCTGAGGCACATGGGTTGGGACCTAACTCACGAGCCCAACTCTCTGGACTTAAATTAGTAAAATGGAGTCTGTCTACTCATTGCATTAAAAATGAAATCTTATTACATCCTGAAGGTCTTAAACAACAAAAGCCTAATAACTTGCAGAAAAATTTCTGAATGGAATCGAATCACTGACTAACTAACTAACTTTCCTAGCTCTAGCTCTGATCTATTTATTATAGAGGGCAGCTACCAACAACTCCCTTGAAAATGGTGATTGAGTCCACTTTGACTCCAAGTAAACATAGATTGAGTGCCCTTCTTCTTCAGTTGCTTGGTTGCCTCTTGGAATTCAAATTGCTGGAGACTCCAAGTGAAGTATGGCTTGAGTGCACTTGGTGTTGAGTTGCTTAGCTGCCTCTGAAATTTGAATTGTTGGAGGGGGATCTCATGAGGATCCTTTGGTTGCCTTTGAGAGTTAAGGAGGGCGAATAATCCCCTTGAATATCTCCAATATTTCTCCCTAATTTTCTGATGTTGTTCTCATTTATTCTCCAATCTCGATCTTCCAGTGGCAGGGAGAAAGTCTCTAAATCATCTCCTTCTCCAAATCTGTATAATCTGCCAAATATTCTCACAATACTATACAAAAATAACCAATATCACAAATATGCAATTACCTTTAAACTTTCCTAAGAAAATATTATTAAGTGTAGAAGGAGAGATTTAATATATCCTTTTATGTGCATAATGAAGGTAGATGGGCTTAAGAAAGGTTAGATGGGCCTTATTTTATGTCTAATTTAGAGACCCATCACCAGCCCTACAATGCCCATTGTTTCTCTACACCAAAGGAACTTCTCAATGCTCACATACTTCGTCAAAGTGTCCACCTTTACGAACAACACCTTTTTTTCCTCAACCATATCTCTCACAAAGTGATACTGAACATCAATGTGCGTTGTCTTTGAATGATAAGCAAGGTTCTTAGCCAAAAAAATTGGACTTTGGCTATCATATTCTATCCTTATAGCTTGCTGCACCAACCCCATACTTGAACACAACCTCTGCAACCAAACTGTTTCCTTGCTTGCATGAATGCCTACCATGTATTCTGCCTCTGTAGTTGAAAGAACCTACAGACTATATTTTAATCATCCAATTGATTGCACCTCCAAATAGGCTAAACACATACCCACTTGTAGATCTTCTCTGATCTAGATCACCAGCCCAGTGTGCATAAAAAATCCACGAATATCCAAAACTCTGTCTAATCCTCGTCTTCCCTGGTAGCACAAACCATAATCACTAGTGCCACACAAATACCTAAAAACCTGCTTCATTACTGTCCAATTCTCCTTCCATGGTTTTGACATAAACCTGCTCAATACTCCCACTACATGTGCAATGTTTGGTCTATTACATACCATTGCATACATCAGTCTACCCATTACACTTTCATATGGAACATGAGACATGCCATATTCTTCTTCTTATGTCTTGGGACACTATTCAACATATAACTTTATACCTACAGGAATAGGAACCTTCATCGGTTTACTATCCTGCATATTGAACATCTTTAATATTGTCTCAACATACTTCCTCTGGTTTAACCAAAGCTTCTTCTTTTCCCGATCTCGTTTAATTTCCATGCCCAAAATACAGTTTGCAACACCAATATCCTTCATGTCGAGTTTGGAGAACAATTAGGTCTTAAATCCTGGATAATTTCTTTGTCATTTCCAACCAACAACATATCATCCACATACAATACCAAATAAATAACACGATTACCAATTTATTTAAAATAAACACGATGACCCTCTTTGCTTCTGGTGAAGCCAAGTCCCCGTATATATGTATCAAATTTATGATACCACTTCCTTGGTGATCGTTTTAACCCATACATAGACTTTTTTAACCTGCATACTGGTTATTTCTTCCCCTTCACCGCAAAGCCTTCAGGGTGCTTCATGTAGATCTCCTCTTCCAGATACTCGTGAAAAAATGTTGTCTTCACATCCATCTGTTCTACCTCAAAATAAAATACAACAACAACAGATAAAAATAATCTAATAGAAGTTACCTTGGCAACATGAGAGAAAATATCACCAAAATCAATTCCTAGCACCTGTGAATAACCTTTTTCTACCAACAGAGCTTTGTATTTCTCCAATCTACCTTCTGCATTCATCTTCTTCTTAAACACCCATTTGCTTCCAATGGGCTTCCTTGCAGCTGACAACTCCACCAGATCCCATGCCTCATTTTTGTGCAAGGATGCCATTTCATCAACCATGGCCTCCTTCTAGAGTTTTCCATCCTCTGAATCCACTGCCTCCCTAACAGTATTGGGATCATCATCAGTGATATATAAAGTAAATTTGAATAAAAATAAAATGGAATATACCTTTCTTGCTGCCTTCTTTCTCGAAGTGATCTTCTCACAATTGGAGTTTGTGGCTCTTCCACTTCTGAATCTTGTTTTGTTGTAGAGTTTGATTCTTCCTCCTTTAGCTCAAACTCTATCTTCTTAGGTTCCTTTGGTAGGACTTCATGTTTAACAACATATTTCACCTCTGTAAATACCACATCTCGGTTGTACACAA
This sequence comes from Pinus albicaulis, assembly GCA_034641835.2. Lineage (NCBI taxonomy): Eukaryota > Viridiplantae > Streptophyta > Pinopsida > Pinales > Pinaceae > Pinus > Pinus albicaulis. The sequence goes on along the minus strand of CM076578.1, from coordinate 458,240,646 downwards.
CCTTCATTGTTTATGGGCTCCAAAGATTATAACCTTTTAAACCATCCTTATACCCAATAAAGAGACACCTTTTATATTTACTATCCAACTTGGCTTTTTTCTCCTTTGGAACATGTACATATGAATCACAACCAAATACCCTCATTTGTGAAAGAGGGGGTTTCTTACCAGTCCATACCTCATGTGGAGTCTTATCCTCCAACGCTGATGAAAGTGATCTGTGACCTAGGTAGCATGCAGTATCCACTGCCTATGCCCAGAATTCTTGTTCTAACCTAGTACCACTGAGCACACTTCTTTCCTTTTCCATCAAAGTCCTGTTCATTATTTATGCAACTCCGTTGTGCTAAGGTGTGTATGGATTAGTTTTTTTTCGTGCTATACCACACTTCTTACAAAACTCTTGAAATTCCTTCTTGCAGAATTCTCCTCCATTATTTGTCCTCAAGACCTTTATCTTCTTCTTTGTCTGGTTTTTCAACAGAGCCTTAAATTCTTTAAATCTATCAAAGACTTCAAATTTATTCCCCATGAAATATATCCATGTATTCCTTGAGAAGTCATATATAAATAACTCATAGTACACAAACTTACCCAGTGATGGAACTGACACAGGTCCAAAAACATCACTGTGCACAAGCTTTAATATCTTGTTCACCCTCTTAGCACCAGAAGGGAAACTCACCCAATTCTACTTCCCATATACACAAGGTTCACAGAAATCAAAATCTAGAGAGCAATTAGACATACCTTCTACCATACCATTACCATGCAGTATTTAGAGCCCCTTCTCTCTAATATGTCCAAGCCTTTGATGCCATATCATGGTCTTTTCTCTAGAGACCACTATGATTTTTTCTCCACTTTCAGGAACCACAAAACTATTGCACCCATCAATAATAGTGCTACCTAGAAGTTTGTACAAAGTTCCAATCCGAACTCCCCACATCAATACTAGTGCTCCTCGAACCATCTGACAGGTATCTTTATCGAACACTATTTTTATACCTACATTATCCATATTGCTTACATAAATCAAATTTCTATCCAATGCAAGAATATGCAGAACACCATGAAGTGTTCTAATCCTTCCACCTTGCAACTTCAACTTGACTTCTCTGTGTCTGACGATTCTAGCCTTCTTGTCATGCTGTAGGAAGAAATCACCATCATCATATTTCTCATACTCGCAGAACCACTCCCTATGGGGAGTGAAGTGAAAGGATCCCATGCGAAAATTTCAAAATATGAAATTCTACTGCAGTTATTGATTTATTTCTCCTACTTATTTTCAACAATAATTTATTTACAAAAGATTCAAGAAAATATCGAAATAAATTCTACTGCATTTATCACACAATTACATAGAGAAAAGAACAGTGAAATATAAGAACAAGAATTAATCGCATCGACACGGTTATTTTTGGACAATTGTCCTCGGAAAAACCCAATGTGAGAAAACTGGTGGAGCAGATGAGGGTTTATATATTAAAATTTAGTAGCAATTTATTTACAAGGAATGACTGACATAATAACTGAGAAATATCCAAGAAAACACCTGAGGTATTTTTTCTCCAAACCTCCAGAGAATTTATGACACCTGAGAGACCCTCTCGCCTTTACTACTTCACCTCTACGTGTTCCTTTGCGCAGAGACTACGTGAGGACTGCGTCGCCACTGCGTTGTCCCTTTACGTTGTCTCTCTATGTTTCCCCTCTGTTGTCTAGCATCCTTATTCCTAGAGCTTTGACTGCTGTTGAAACACTCGTCTTCCTCTGCCCTGAAACTCTCCCTCTGAAATTGAATTCTATCCTCGAGTTACTAAGTGTTTGCCCGACTTATCTTCAACTGACCCACAAGTCTTCATTTATACTTTTCCTATTGATAAATCAACATACATGATCTAATATTTAATCAATGACTAATATTAAGACAAACTTGATCCTTGTCACTTAGAAATTTCTCATCCATATTTAAGTTAATTCACTTTAATTATATTAATTCCCTAAGTTTTAACTTAGGCTTCATAAAAAATAGTTAATTATTTGAGTAACTGCATTTTGGGTGGAATTTCTGCAAACGATTTCTGGGTCTTGGAGATCTTGTGTGTTCTAGCCCCTCCACACAATTTCGGAGCTAGAGCACACCCGATGCTACCCAAAATAAAAATTATCTTCATCTGAGATTTTAATATCAACATATGAAAATTGACTTACTACAGTATTTAAGGCATTCAGATGCTCTGTCACCAAGTTTCCATCCTTCATCCTCATGTTATACATCTTTTTCCACAGGAACAATTTATTCACTAGAGACTTAGATTGGTACAAAGTCCCTAACTTGTCTTGCAAAGCCTTCATCGTATTTTCCCCAAATACATTCAACAATAAAGAATCTGAGATACACAACCGTATTGTGCTCTTTTCCTTCCGATCCAACTTCACCCAGACTTCATATAACATTGTCGTTGGTTTAGTATCTAGATCTACCATGATCCACTGATCTTTATCCTCCAAAAAATCCTCCATCATGAGCTTCTACAACTCAAAACTCTGACCATTAAATTTCTTGATCTCTATGTTTCCACTGCTCACCATTTTCTTTCACCATAAGAATTGATCCCGCAGATCTCCCACTGAACAGGGTCTACCACAAGTCCTAGCAAAAAACCCCTCAGCAGCAAAGGCGTCCCCTTGAGGACGAAAAAAATTTGATGCCAAATGTAGGTTTTAACCCTATACAAAAATTATCTGCAAATGAACTCTTAAAACATAAAATAAAACAATAGCGAGAGCATAAAACATAAAAAAAATATACACAGATATTTTCCCCTGGATCCCAAAACCGGGACTACCAGCTTGATTTTTCACTATATTCCTTTCAATGCTATAACAAATATAAACACATGCTGAAGCATTGACAAACCCCAATCCATTAACCCTGGATTAGAACATAACCGTAGTTCCCTTGACTAGATCTACAAAATACTATGGGCATGTTGAGGCCTCAGAAATCTGTGGCAAAAACAAGGGGGATAACCACCCGGTCCAGACCTTAAGACAACTCATTTTCTGTTTGGAATAGTGGCTCCGACTGGATATAATGGGACTAGTTTCCCAAATTTGGGTTTTTTGTTTGATTGTTGGGTTTCTCTCAAAATATTTTGCATGAAGAATTACTAAAAACTAAAACAGATTTATTCTAAAATACAAAACTTTATATTTAAGCCTAATTTAATCTAACCCGGGATAATACTAGTTTGATGCGACCTAAAATGATATCTATTCAATCTGTGATGATGAAGATCATCACAGATTTTATAGAATTATTACTTTGTAAGATGATTCTCTTGAAAAAATATTTAATCAAAAGAAAATCAGAAATATATCGCATATATCTGATGATCATATATAAAACATATCAATTTATACCTTTATATCGTACAATCGTGCAATTGATATTTCAAATAAAAAAACAATAAATTTCATATATAATTCATGAAAGCTGAATTCATCACTAATATTCAAAAAACAAATTTAGCATACATGATAATAGTACTAGATGTGTACTGCTCTGTTTTTCTGACCAGTGATAATAGGCCACATTCAACTCTTCTACCAATAAGACTTTCAAAGAATACAAAAGTGCATCAACATTGATCAACAAAATGATATATATAACTGAAAAGGTCGTGTTCCATTATTTTATCAAGGCATTCACAAACTTACTTACAATTAAGCATTCTTTGCAAATGTTCTCAATAAAATTTTGTACCTTTCTCTAAATGCATGAGAAGGGTTTAAATACTAAACTAGCTACAAACTAAAATTAAATTATTACAAAAATGTAGAGGAGGTTTCAAACAACCTTCCTCTAAAAACATAACTTAAACAATAATCTAGGAACTTTGAACTAACAATACTATCTTTGTGAATCTTGCCTTTCTTTCTGAGTGTGATCACGAAGTTGACAAATATCTAGCATTGCTTTAAGCTGATCTGGCTGTGATATTCGTGATAGAATCTTTCCCTTGAAAATAGCATTTGAAATTACATACTGAGATATTTTTGTTGAATCTGTAAGAGACTGAAGAGTTTGATGTTGATGGTAAGGTTTGATCAGAAAATTCCAGTAATTTTCCTGATCAAACTTATCAACTTTTTTGATCAATTCCTCTTGTGTATCTACTCTCTGTCTCCACTTTAATTCTACTTCCTTTGTTCCTGAAAACACATCAGACATGTTTTCTTTAAGAAGTTTTGTTTTAAATATTTGATCACATATAGACTGAATAATCTCATTTGATTTCTTGGATGTCTTGGTTTTTGCTTTCTCTGCTTGATTAATTTGTGTTCTCCATTCTGTGAATAACAATTATTTGTGTAGCTTATCTATTTGTGGTAGATTAGCTTGTTTTCCTGTGTTTGAAATTTGCCACTCAATGTGTTCTTCAATTTTCTTTTCAATTCTTTCACATTCCAATTTCTGAAATGCTATTTGCTGAATCATTATCTTATTGGAATCACAATAAAAAGCAATCATGGAAGCTTGGTGACAAAACATTTCTTGTTCTTTCCTTAACATAGTATTTACATCAAGTGCTTCTTTGATGAATTTTTCTAACTGTGGTTGACTCTGTAATTCAGCCATTGCTTTTTCCAAATGTGCTTGCTTTTCATTAAGCTCTGTGTGAAACTTCAATTTGAGGTTTTCAATATCTTCATGAAATTGAGCTGTGCTTATTTTGATCTGCTCAATGGACTTGGATTTCTCTTCGTTTAGCAATTGTTCTAATTCTTGTACTTTGGCTTCCTTTTGTTTCAACAATATTCTAACCTCAGTAGCTTTATCAACAGTAGTGGTGGCATATGCCCCTGCATATTGTGATAACTTGGTTAGATGTTCAGTGGGATCATCTAAGGAATCCTTCCAAAGTACATCAGCTGATTCATCTGTTGGTTTTGGAGTTGTTTCATCAATCCTTCTCCTTTTATTCCTTTTAACCACAACTTTGTATCTAGGACTGTAGAAAATGTCTAATGACGGAATATATTCAATCTGCAGAACTATCTAATCTGTACGGTAGGCCGGTATGATTTATTTTTCATGCACTGATGGAATTCTTTGTAACGGATTAACAGTTTCAACTATTTTCTGTGAAGGTTCTGGTGTTTGAAAACTTGATGTCTGATCAATATTGGGATTTTCTTTTGAAGCCTTTATTGCTTGAGAAAATTCTTCCCATTCATTCACCAAGTCTTTCACTTGGGAGGCCTTGGATTGATCCAACATGTTATGAGTATGTTGAACTATTTCCAAATTTGATTTTGTCCCATTGTTGTTTGTTTTCTCCAGCGCTTCTAGCTCTTGAAGAATTTGGTCAATTTCTGAATTTGCTTTCTTAGATTCGGATTCCTTAGATTGATCCGAATTAGCACACTGCTACTGTGATTGACCTGATTAATTTTCAGATACCTCTTTCATTTCATCATCTATACTAACACTCAGAGTGTGTTTTTCATCTCCAGTAGTTAATAGATTCAAATGAACCTTTTCTAGTCTGTTGTTTCTATATGTTTGAAAAGTTTCAGCATCTTCTTGACTTAATTGACTAGAAACATATTTGATAACATCAGAGAAATTTTTCATGCCTTGGAAGAAATCATCAAATTTATCTTCTTCCTTTAGAAAAGGCTTCATTTTTAGCTCTGTGATGTAATTTTTAATCACATCGTTGGGATCATATAATCTTCCTAGCATAAATGCCAATCTCAACAACTGAATCTTAGGAACTTATTTGTATGTATGGCCACTATTAGCCAGAGAAAAGGTGCCACACTTTAGAGGGAAAGGTGGCCAAATAGCCTTTTTACCATCTTTCAACTACTTCGTGATACCGTTGACAAGTTGATATGCTATTCTTTTGCAAGTAATTTTTCTGGAACATAGTAAGGTAAAACATGGGGAGAAGCATAACTCCCAAATACTCTAATATATGTGAAATTTTCTTCCGCAAACCATCTTACTACGGGAAGAATATCTACATTGGATTCTTCAGAAATCCTTGGAGCCTTTTTGTTGAAAATCATTTGATGCATGGGCAATATGACTCCGTAGCAGATTTTATAGAAGTGTAAGTGGAACTCAGAATCCCAGAGTTCTCTATGGTAGATATGAATCGGGGTAGGGTTTTTGGTGGTCCATTTCCAACCCATGGTAGGAAAATTAGAAGTAAAACAAATGGCATCCATGACATAAGCAGAAATATAAAACAGAGGTACTTCTCTGAGAGAAACACTTCTTTTATTCCTATATTCAGTGATATGCTTGGCTAGGCAATTGGATAGAATGTCTGCCCAATTTAGGATAGAGGAATTTACGATTGCCTCCATTAAGGGAACATAATCTCTTGAAAATCTAGTACTATCAGTTTTGGAAAATATTCTACACAACATACCAGCGGCATAACAATAAGGATTGGGAATTTGTGCAATTGGGTACATACCAGACTTGTCTTGTTTCAATTTCCCTTCATTGTCCTTCCATTCATGGATGACTTTGATAAGATCTGGATGTTTTGTTTTGAAATTCTGCACATACTTATTGTTGTATCTCTGCTACGGGGTTGGTAAATGATACATTGCTGCTAAATCCTCTACTTTGAAAGAACCCATAATCTCTCCTCTTGAATTCTTGAAAATTCTATCTTCAATGTTTAATTGGTCAATTTCCCATTTAACCATGTATGTATAAGGAAGAATCTTTGGTCTCGCTGCTATTCTGTGAATGTGCGAGCATGCAACATCGAAAAGGGTTGCATCAGAGATCGAATCAGTGCCTGTAGCAGAAACTTTGTCTATCACCCTTGGTCCTTCATATTCAAAGAGTTTGTACATTTCCTCCCATGACGAACTACTAGAGTCTTTGTTGCAGATGGTGTCTGAGAATAATGAAGACATATCTGCATCTTCTGTGGAAGATGTTTGAGAAATTTTCTTGCCTCTTTTGCTCATTTTGAACTTCTTCAACCAAATAATTAATTTCCTGAGATCATAGCAAATTTAGCATATAAGGAGTCTCATAAGAGTAAATAAATCATTTATTTCAAATGCACGCGAGAAGATGTCAATCTATCAATCATCTTTCATAATTCCTAATTTAATACATCACATGGCCTCACACGTAAGATCTATCAATCGTTTTTTAAAGCCGTTAAGATCTTAAATTTCATTTGATATGACATAAGTTGTTTTCACACGCTGAATTCATTTAATACGCATTTCACAATTATTTGTTATAATATTTTGTGATACTTAATCTTTAAAGGTTGCGAAATGCGATCTGCGCAAATCGCAGATTGCAACTTTTATAAGATAAAGTTTTGGATGTATATTATAAGTTGTGCGTGATGCGATATGCGAAAAACTTAAAGTGGACGCGGTAGCGAAAGATTTATATTATCTAATTTATCTGTATGTCGGGTCCGCGGGTATCGTGACTTATATCATTTGCTTCTTATGGCTTTGTTGATTATTTAAAATGCGATGCGAAAAAGGAAGGATGAAAAGGTAATTTTGATATTTTTACAAAGTTCTTTTTTTAATTGTTTACTTTAGAAAGGCTTCGAGCGCACTTCGCATTTCGCATATCTTATGTTTTACAATTCTTTTTTGAAATAAGATATGTAAAATGCGATGTGCTTTTTAAAGAAAAACATAAATTTTATTTTCTAAGATTTTTTTTTTTGTTTTTTTGTTTTTTTAAGGAAATAAAAGAATTTCCTATTTTATTTTTAAAGGGTCCCTATTTATAAAAATAAATGGGGAGGGCGGGGTTGTTGTATAGCACAACAATTGGCGATTCACTTGGATGAACCAGATGTCTCTAATACAAATTTTGAATATTCTGAACCTTTTTTAAAACAAAAATAGTTAAAGGAAGGAAATTTCAAATAAATAATATCTTTGCCAAACAATGAAAATTTCTTTTATTCACTATTCATGAGAATTCCTCTATAAAGATATAAGTATGAAAATCTATATCAATCCTTACTTCGTTTAAAAAGGATAAAGTAAATAACCTTTGCAGATCAGCTTTATATAAATTTACTCTTTTTATCACAGATAGAGCCTCTGTTCCAATAGGCAATTTTAAGCTTTTGGCAGGGTTACCTTTTACCCAGCTATGATCCATTTTTTCATCCGGTATTTCTTATAATTTTCATAAGTCAATTCTAATTTATGAAAACTTTTTTCTTATATATTTTTATCTGCTTAAAAGCCATTGTCTTGGCTTGGTAACCAAATGATGACAATGCCATTCACAAATAGTAATTAAACTGATCAAGCTAACTCTTGATGAGACCCCTTGTCTATATGATATAATCTCAAGTCATTACACTATTTTGGTAGACAATATTAGTAATGTCAGTTTAACTATTTCTTTATGAACATGGTAAACAAGCTCGTGATGAGACTTATTATCTTTTAAGCTTTTCTTCAAATCATTTCTTTTTATTTTCTTTTGAATTATTTTTGAAATTTTATAAGATTTTCCGAATGGGATGAATCATAGGTCTTTTTAAGATACTGGATGATAATGTTGAGTTTTAAATTGCCTTTCTGCAAGAAGGTTTTTCACTATATTAAAGTTTCTTTTCTGGACTGATAAAAGAATATTCACGCTATATAAAAATGAGAGTTCATCAAAACAAATAAGTGTTTTATTGAAATTCCATTTTTTAGAAAGATAGAATCAATCTGTCTCTCTAAATATTTCGATTTTCCTTCTTTAACATTTTTATTTTTTATAAGTAAAAAGAAAAATCAAAAGAAAGTTATCTGAGGCTTGTTTTGAAAGGCCAACTATCAATGCTAATCAAGATTTTATTTTTTGCAAGAAATACTAAATATTTTAATATACAAAGATAGAAGGGGTTACCTCCTACGAGAAATATTTTTTCAAAATTTGCCCATTAACAGGCAAAGAATCCTTTTTGCTTGCTAAATCTTGCAACAGAAATGTTGATAGGACAATTTCTTCAATTATTTGAAATGGACCGAGCTAGAGTTTTTGAAACTTCGTGTGTTTACCCTTTTCCTCATGCATTTTGTCCCACTTCAATACCAAATCACCAATTTGGAAATTCTTTGGACTGGAAGAAGTTGAATCAAATGAAGCTTTTATTATTTGTTGATGATGTATATGAGTTTGTTTGGCTTTTTCTCTTTCTTCTTCCAATTTAAGAATTTGATCTTGTCTAAGTTGAAGGGAAGAGGATAGATTCTCTTCAATAAACTGTACTACAACAAATGACGGTATTATTATGTTTGTGGGTAAAATTGCCTCTTTCCCATAAACTAACACAAATGGAGAAGTATCTATTGAAGCTTTGTGAGTGATTCTATCTGCCCAAAGAGAAAATAGTAGTGCTTTATGCCAATTTTTATGATTTTGTTCTAGAGTTCGTTTAATGATTCTGATAAGGTTTTTATTTGTAGATTCAGCTAATCCATTACCTTGCGGGTAATATTTAGTTGAGTATTTTAGTTTAAAACCTCTTTTCAAAGTAAATTTTATCATGGAATTCCCAGAAAAGTAAGATGCATTATCAAATATTAAAGCTGATGGAAGACCAAACCTAGTGATTATAAACTAATCAATAAAATCTGTAATACTTTGTGTATTAACCACCTTTAATGGGATAGCTTCTACCCATTTTGTGAAGTAATCAGTTGCAGTTATAATATACCTGTGTTGTTTTGAAGAGTTAAGAGTTATTTCACCTATAATATCTAACCCCCATTGTTCAAATGGTTGTTGGATATTTACTGGCTGTAATGGAAATGTTGCTTTCCTTTCTCTTCCTGCTGCAGTTTGACATACTTTACATTTTCTCGCATATTCATGTGCATCTTTAAACAGAGTTGGCCAATAATAACCAACATGCAGTATTTTATGAGCTGTAGTGTTTCCTCCGAGATGACCTCTAGCTGGTCCATCATGTAATTCCTGCATTACTTTTTCAACTTCAGTTTTTTCTAAACATATCAATAATATAGAATCATAATTTCTCCTAAATAACACATCATATATGAGCTGATATTGATTTTATTTAAGTCTTAGAGCACACTTTGATGTATAGTTGAGATATAATGGAGCATATCCATTTTTCAAGAAAATTTTCAAATCAGCATATTGTGATTGTGAATCGTTTAGGCTTACCTGGGACAGTTTTATTTCATTCAATTGATCTTCTTATGTTGGTAGATGAGAGGCTCTGGTTAACATCCTGCAAAGACCTTGTACTTTAAAAAATTTAGCCAGATGCACCTCTACATCATATTCTTGAAGTGTTGTAACCCAATTTTCTCTATTTTCTCCTACTTCTCGTTGAACTAATAATTGCCTTACTACTGGTAAGGTACTATTATTTTAGTATGTGTTTTTAGGAGAAAAGGTCTAAAATGTTTCAAAGCTTTAAATATAGCATAAGCTTGTTTTTCCACAGCTGAATAATTTAACTCAGCACCTTGAAGGTTAGAACTAAAAAACGCAATTGGTGCTTCATTGTTTTGATTATTTAACTGTGTCAAAATTGTTGCGTATGATGTATCAGAAGAAAATATATATAATACAAATGTTTTAAGAAAATCAGAAGTATTCAAGGAGGGAGCTTCAATGATGGCTTTTTTAATCAACTCAAAGGAATTTCTTTCTTCTTTTCCCCATTTAAAAATTGAATTTTTCTTGATCATTGATTGTAGGGGTAAGATGATTTGGGAAAAATCTGGAACAAACCTCTTTACAAAATTAATTTGTCCTAAAAATGATTGCATCATTTTTTTATTGTGTGGTAGAGAAATATTTTCAATTTCTTGAATCCTATCAGGATCGATATGGATTCCTTGTTCAGAAACGAGGAATCCCAATAATTTACCTTCTGATAAGGTGAAATAACATTTCTTTGGATTCAAGGAAATACCATATTTTCTACATCTTTCAAAAATGTTTTTTAGGTGATTAATGTGATTATTTCTATCCTTAGAATAAACAGTAATGTCATCTAAGTATATAACAATTGAGCTATTGATTAATCCTGTGAAAGCTATATCCATAACACGTTTAAATGTAGCACCAGCATTAATCAGTCCAAAAGGCATTTTTTGATATGCATATGTTCCCCACTTTGTTCTGAATGTTGTCTTTAATCTATCATCTGGGTGTACCATGATCTGATTATATCCTGAAAATCTGTCGAGAAAATACATCAACTCAGATCCTGCAACTGATTGTAATATCCGTTCCATGGTGGGTAAGGGAAAATTATCTTTCTAACAGGCTTTATTTAAGTTTCTAAAGTCTATGCAAATCCTAATGTCTCCATTATTTTTTCTAACTGGAACCATGTTTGACACCCATTTCGAATGTCTAATAGGAAAAATGAATTCGGCTTTGAGCATTTTGTTTAATTCAGATTTAATTTGGCTTTCTAAATTGGGATGAATTTTTCTCAGTTTTTTTTTAACAGGCTTATCATCTGAGATCATAGGTATGGTATGTTGAATTATGGAAGTATCATAAGTCTTAAGATCTGAATAATCCCATGCAAATATATCTTTATATGTTTTCAACAATTTAATGAATGACATTCTTTCTTTAGGCTTTAAACCAAGACCTAAGTTGATATTTTGAGGTTTTTCTGGTGTACCAAGATTAATCAATTCAAACTTTGAAGTAGAACTTTGAGTTTTTGAATTGGTTACCTTCTTAAACCTATCTTTCAGATCATAGAGATCTTCCATTTTGACGACAGATTTGGGAATTGAATCAGTATTTGATTTATCTTCAATCTGTAAATTATGTTCATGTTCATCTATGATTTGACCTTCATAAACTTTGTCAGATGTAAGAAAGTCTACTATATCCGCATCATTATTAAATACTCTCCAATTTGTTATATTGTAAGGAATGGAAGGCCTAAAAATTAATTCATTTGAAAATCTATTTGGACTAAATTCTTCCACTGGTATGAGTCTAGATGCTACATTAGCAAGTAAATCAACACTTGCATTTTGTAAGCTAGGAACTGTAGAGATAATGAATGCAGTAAAATGGGAAGTAAGATTCTGAGCTAAGGTTTGATAATGTTTTAAATGTCCCGAAACACAATGAATCATATTTCTGACTTGTTTAACAATTATTTCAGAATCTCCATATACTTGCAAATATTTAACATTCAATTTTATAGCTTTATATAGACCTTGTATCAATGCTTCATATTCAGCAATATTATTTGTACACTGAAACTCGAGTCTACAAGCTAGCATTGTCTTCTCTCCTTGTGGATCAATTAAAATGCAACCTGCTCCTGCACCATCTTCTGATTTTGTACCATCAAAGTACAGAGTCCAAAATAAGGATTGTTTTGGAATTTGATTGCTAAGATTGACACATCTAGAAGCATCTGTTTGAGAAAAGTTTTCAATTTGAGAAATAACAGTGTTTATTGAAAAAAGGTGAAACCTGAGCATTGAATGATCCAAGAAATGATTCAGCTGAATAATTTCCTATGATATTATTGGTGAAGTCTACAGGTTCATTTGCTTCCTCTAGTTCAGTAACTGTATGTTTCATGAATTTTTCACGTTCAATTATGATTTGATTTGGTTTTCCATTGTATGGTAACCACATGTGTGACCAATAAGTAGCAAAATATCCATGTAACTTTTCAAAACAATCTCTGCTTAAAATAAGACCATAAAATTTAGGGATATATGCGACCAAGACATCAATTACTTGCAGTAGCTTTGGATTAGATGATAACCTAATGGATACTGACAACATTTCTCCAATAACTTCAACTCTTGTTCTATCCAATTGAACTATATGTACAATTGACTTTTGAGGAGTAATATTCAGTTTTGTACATATCGTTCTTGGCATAATGTTTGAAGAAGCTCCTGAATCAATAAGATAATTACGATCTAGATCTATCACCAATTAAAACTAGATCATTGGGATTTACCTTATTTGCAGATGATGGAGGTTTCGTTGTGTCTTTAGAATCTTGTGCTATAATTGGTGGTTGTATAGGTTCTATGGGGATTGCCTTGAGTTCTCTAAGCAAAATTTTCTGTTGTTGCTTGAGTTTGGTCAATTCGTGTAATGAAATATTTGCTTTAGTATTTTTCATATCTTCAATTATATTATATTCCACTGTATCTGAAACTATCAAAATTTTGGAAGTTGTATTGGGATCTGATGGAATAGGATCTATCTGAACAGTTTTAGATTTTCTAACTGATGTTTTCTCCTTGGTGGGGAGAGATTTTTGCTTCTGATTTGATACAGTTGAATCAGAAGAAGATTTACTTCTTGTAGAGACGGGCATAGCTTCACTTTCTTCCTCTGTGGGAAGAATGAAATCCCATAAACCATTTAATTAAACTTCTTTCTCAGATTCTAACTCTTGTTCATATGGTGAGGGATCTTCAGTATCTTGATCAAATTTAGCATTCGAAATTACATTTGGAGGTTGAGATGTTGAAGAAGGATTTCTCTTAAATGGGTGAAATGATTTTTTAGGGGTTGAGGTTTTAGCGACATGTTTCTTTATTTCATTCATATCATTTGACATAGTTTTAATACTTTTTGAAGACCTTCAAAATCAAATGGATCTTTCAAGACCTTATTTTTTGAATCTTGACTAAATGTCACCTTCTTGGATTTCCTGTCTTCTATTTCTGAACATTTTTCTAATGTTAAAATTATTTTCTCTACAACAAGAGCTTCTTTCATGTTTTCTAAGAGGGTGGCTTTACCATCTCTATCTAAAAAAATAGCTATATTAGAAGGCAAAGAAGAGATATACCATTCTATTTTTACATCAAAAATAGGTTTGGAAGTAGTTGGAATTTTGATTAATAACTTGTTAAATATGGAGTTGAAATCTTTGATCCTTTCCCCTGAATTTGTTTTAAGATTGGAAAGAGCATTGATTAGGGATGCAACAGTTCTATCATCTCCAAATTTTGCAAGGAAAAATTGTTCAAAAGTTTCCCAATCAGCAATAGATCCTGCTGGAAGTGAAAAATACTAGGATCTTGCAGATCCTTGTAAAGTATAAGGAAATAATCTAACTACAATATCTTCATGAGCAACTCCATTTAGATTCATGGCTAACATAGAATTATTGATATGTTCTTTGGTAGGAAGACCATCATCTGGATTAAATTTAGGTAACCATTTTTTTGGATGATCCAGAAGAGGATTTGGATTGGCTATTAATACAACACCAGAATTTGTCCAAGGTCGATTAACCATAATTGAATTTGAATTTTGTGAAGATATACAAGTAGATCCAGAAGTAGGGGGAATGAATGAAGAACTTACAATTGGAACAATACTACTTGTAACAACACTGATTGTTTGAGTAGAAGAAATGAAAAACTGAGAAGATGGAGATTGAATCAGAGGATGTGAAGAAGAAATTGAAGGGAAATTTGATGTAACTTCACTTATGTTTGACTCAGATCTGGATATAGGAACTTTTTTGCGAAATGATTCAATTGGAAATTCAAAAGGTGGAATTCCAAGTTTCTCACTCCTAGATCTAGTTAATATACTAGTTTCTCTAAATAGGGAAGTAACACTTTCCTCAAAAGCTTCTGGGTTAACAGGCTTTTCAGCAGAAATAGATATTCCTTCTAATTTCTGAATTAAAGATCGAACTTTGGGAGACTCGGGAGTGAATTCTGAAACATATGACTGTCAAGATACTTCAGGAGATGATGGAAAGGTTTCTACTATTTTCGATTTCTGAGTTGGTGATCTAGAGTGTGATCGGGAAGTTGTAGAATGCTTTTGGGGAGATCGACTCTTATGAGGGCTTCTAGTTTGAGGTTTAGACTTATATGCCATTCATAATCGCCCTCCTTCTAGCACCAAAAATGTTGAGGCCTCAGAAATCTGTGGCAACAACAAGGGGGATAACCACCCGGTCCGGACCGTAAGAAAACTCCTTTTCCGTTTGGAATAGTGCCTCCGACTGGATATAATGGGACCAGTTTCCCATATTTGAGTTTTTTGTTTGATTGTTGGGTTTCTCTCAAAATATTTTGCATGAATAATTACTAAAAACTAAAACAAATTTATTCTAAAATGAAAAAATTTAAATTTAAGCCTAATTTAATCTAACCCAGGATAATACAAGTTTGATGCGATCTAAAATGATATATATTCAATATGTGATGATGAAGATCATCACAGATTTAATAGAATTATTACTTTGTAAGATGATTCCCTTGAAAAAATAGTTAATCAAAAGAAAATGAGAAATATATAGCATATATCTGATGATCATATATAAAACATATCAATTTCTACCTTTATATCGTACAATCGTGCAACTGATATTTCAGATAAAAAAACAATAAATTTCATATATAATTCATGAAAGATGAATTCATCACTAATATTCAAAAAATAGATTTAGCATACATGATAATAATACCAGAGGTGTACTGCTCTGTTTGTCTGACCAGTGATAATAGCCCACATTCAACTCTTCTACAAATAAGTCTTTCAAAGAATACAAAAGTGCATCAACATTGATCAACAAAATGATATATATAACTGAAAAGGCTGTGTTCCATTATTTTATCAAGGAATTCACAAACTTACTTACAATTAAGCATTCCTTGCAAATGTTCTCAATAAAATTCTGGACCCTTCTCTAAATGCATGAGAAGGGTTTAAATACTAAACTAGCTACAAACTAAAATTAAATTATTACAAAAATGTAGAGGAGGTTTCAAACAACCTTCCTCTAATTTGAACTAACAATCCTCTCTTTGTGAATCCTGCCTTTATTTCTGAGTGTGATCACGAAGTTGACAAATATCTAGAATTGCTTAAGCTGAGCTGGCTGTGATATTCGTGACCGAATCCGTCCCTTGAAAATAACATTTGAAATTACTAACTGAGATATTTTTGTTGAATCTGTAAGAGACTGAAGAGTTTGATGTTGATGGTAAGGTTTGATAAGAAAATTCCAGTAATTTTCCTGATCAAACTTATCAACTTTTTTGATCAATTCCTCTTGTGTATCTGCTCTCTGTCTCCACTTTAATTCTACTTCCTTTGTTCCTGAAAACACATCAGACATGTTTTCTTTAAGAAGTTTTGTTTTAAATATTTGATCACATATAGACTGAATAATCTCATTTGATTTCTTGGATGTCTTAGTTGTTGC
This sequence comes from Pinus albicaulis, assembly GCA_034641835.2. Taxonomy (NCBI): domain Eukaryota; kingdom Viridiplantae; phylum Streptophyta; class Pinopsida; order Pinales; family Pinaceae; genus Pinus; species Pinus albicaulis. Next base: position 458,224,390 of record CM076578.1, on the reverse strand, counting down.
TTTCTCTGCTTGATTAATTTGTGTTCCCCATTCTGTGAATAACAATTATTTGTGTAGCTTATCTATTTGCGGTAGATTAGATTGTTTTCATGTGTCTGAAATTTGTCACTCAATGTGTTCTTCAATTTTCTTTTCAAGTCTTTCATATTCCAATTTTTGAATTGCTATTTTCTAAATCATTATATTATTGGAATTACAATAAGAATCAATCATGGAATCTTGGTGACAAAACATTTCTTGTTCTTTCTTTAACATAGTATTTACATCAAGTGATTCTTTGATGAATTGTTCTAATTGTGGTTGACTCTGTAATTCAGCCATTGATTTTTCCAGATGTGCTTTCTTTTCATTAATATTTGTGTGAAAATTCAATTTGAGGTTTTCAATATCTTCATGAAATTGAGTTGTGCTTATTTTGATCTGCTCAATGGACTTGGATTTCTCTTCGTTTAGCAACTGTTCTAATTCTTATACTTTGGCTTCCTTTTGTTTCAACACTATTCTAACCTCAGTAGCTTTACCAACAGTAGCGGTGGCATGTGCCCCTGCATATTGTGATAACTTGGTTAGATGTTCAATGGGATCATCTAAGGAATCCTTCCAAAGTACATCAACTGATTCATCTATTGTTTTTGGAGTTGTTTCATCAATCCTTCTCCTTTTATTCCTTTTAACCACAACTTTGTAGCTAGGACTGTATAAAATGTCTAATGACAGAATATCTCCAATCTGTAGAACTATTTGATATGTAGGATAGGCTAGTATGATTTCATTGTCATGCACTGATGGAATTCTTTATAACGGATTAACAGTTTCAACTATTTTCTGTGAAGGTTCTGGTGTTTGAAAACTTGATGTCTGATCAATTTTTGGAATTTTCTTTTGAAGTCTTTATTGCTTGAGAAAATTCTTCCCATTCATTCACCAGGTCTTTCACTTGAGAGGGCTTGGATTGATCCAACATGTTATGAGTATGTTGAACTATTTCCAGATTTTATTTTGTCCCATTGTTGTTTGTTTTCTCTAGCGCTTCTAGCTCTTGAAGAATTTTCTTTCTTAAATTCGTATTCCTCAGATAAATCCGAATTGGCAGACTGCTGCTGTGATTGACCTGATTCATTTTCAAATACCTCTTGTTGGGGTTCCCATGTTTTGGCCAAATTGGCAAGACCAAAAGATGAGACAACATCAAACCACTTTCAGACCTCAGGATCTAGCCCTCCTGGGTCTAGAGAGGGATCTCTCTAAGATATGTCAAAGGTATATGTCTTTGAGCTCAAAGTTTAAGATGTTAGGCTAGTTATTGGCGCAAGGTTTGTTTGTTTGATTTGTTTTGATTTGGTTGTTGGGAATCAGGAATGAAGGATATAATATAATACAAGGCAAGGTAAAGAAGATTTTAAGCAAAGGTAGATAACTTAGAGAAACATCAAGGCCATTGGGAAATGGAGTTAGAAAAGGGTTTATTTGCTGTTCAATGTGAAAGCTTTCAGTTGGGCTAGTCATCTAAAGCATTGGATCCTAAAATGATTTGGTGGAAGGGGACAATAATGATTGAAAATGAAGAGAGGACAACCATCCAATTCTGTTTATAGATCAGATCAGAGGTCATTTAACTCCAGACCTGCTTGGACATAATCAGAGGCAACTCGAGGGAACTTGGAAAGGTTTAATGAAATGGAAAGATCCTAGTGAGGCAGAGACAGAGTTCTAACCATCCCAGTGTTCTCAACTCATTTAATTAAATCTAACAAGAACATCTAAGAAGCAGATTCATTTAACTCATACATCAGCTAGCAGGCAATAACATCCACTACACTGGTTAAATTAACTGAAACTAATTCTCAGATAACACATTTAGCAGAAAACATTAAGGCAAGGAGAGCATAAACATAGGGTGCCTAACAAGGGCAAATCCTATGCCAGATTTCTGATGCAAGCCAGGAGAACTGAAATGGAATGAAATAAAACACAGAGATAGAAAAACATCACCAGCTGCTTTAGATCAAGATCCAAAGAAATGTGCTTGTCATATTAAAAACAACACCAGTCAAGTACCACATTGCCCACAGCTTGAACATTCATCCTGAATACATCTTTCTTCGGCCTATCTTACAACTTTACACAGAACTATATCTCACAGAAACAACTTACAATTCTCTGATATCTCATCAACAACCTTTACAATAGTTCTCTCATGATTTTTATAACTCAAGAGGGGCGAAGGAGGTAGGTAGAAGATTAAATGAAACATTAAAACTCAGAACAGAAATAAGGCCTGAAGCCCATTCTGTTTTAACTCCTGCGAATTGATTTCTAGCTTTCTTTTGGTGAACGAATGATTGTCTTTGGCTTCCGTTTACTCTGGTCTGGTCCTGATGTACTTTGACCGCAGAACTCTGTAGTACCTTTGGTGCAAAAAAAAATGGTGAATAAATGACTGAATGGTCTGCCATGTTGGTGAAACAAACTCTCTGATAGCTGGGATTGTACTTCAAGGCGGAAAATATCCTCTGGAACACGGCATGGAATAGAAACAGTATGGGCAACCCGTCCTTCCTGGGAGGAAAACATTCTGTTGATGTAGAAAAACCTACTGTACCATATCTTCTGCATATTCGTATCCTCTGGTGATCTATGATGTCTTTTACCTTGGTAGCTTGCCTTGAAGAACTTGGTTTAAGGCTTAGAGATCTTTGTTTTCGTGCCTGGAACTCTCTGCCACTTCGTTTACACCTTTGTCAGCGAGAACCTACCGCTGTATTAATATTGTGCAATCATGGCGGAATTTCAACCTCTGTACTCTATGAAACCTGTGACCCGATCGAGAAAAACAATGGGAAGGTGGATGGAGCGGAGACTGGCGGAGTGATAGCGCGGCGGTGGTAATAGTGGTTCAACACGAAACAATGGTAAAAAATGCTTAGATATGATGTAACAGCAAGCAAATAGGGTTTCGGCGATAGAATGCAGCGCAAACCGTTAGATCGTGGTCTGGGGGCAAAGATCAACGACGGAGATCGAGCGGCGGAATTATATATAAACGCAAACGAAATTCATATGGAATGTAAGACTTTAATGCAATCATAGAACTTTGGTTAAAAATGAAAATACAAAGGAAATACATGACCTGCAACAGAAATGTGATGAGGTGGGACCCAGTCGGAGGCGGAGGGCGATCAGATCTTGACCGTTGGATCGGACGGTCAGGATCAACTTGGAACATCGCAATCGGAAGCGGCAAGGGGAACACATTAACATAATTCCGATTGCGATTGGGAAAGGGATGCGATGAACTCAGGACCGTTCGATCTGGAGGGAGGATCAACGGTGGAGAATCGTATCAGGGGATCGCAATCGGAGGGGGACGGGGGTGACACACAACAGAAATTTCGATTGCGATTAAGAAGGACGAGCGATAGCCGTTGGATTAACAAGGGAATCAACGGTGGAGATCTGCACGAAGGGAAAAAGGGAAAGAGCGATGGATGCGATGCAAGAAGATTTGGGCCGTCGATTTCAAAATGGATTGAACGGCTGCGATTGAGTCGGGAAATCGCAATCGGAGGGGAACAAGGGTGACACACATCAAAAATTCCGATTGCGATTAGGCGGGAGGAGCGATGACCGTCGGATCAACGGGGAGGATGGACGGTCAAGATGAAATCGGGAGACGGCGTGATCAGGGATCGGAGGGAAGGACCTACGATTGCGATCGGAAGGGAATGCGATCAATCACATCGCAATCACTTGCGATGAACCGATCGGGGAGCGCACATAAAACATTGCGATTGCGATTGGGCAGGGGGTGCGATTGGCGCTCCGCTGTCCGATTGGAATGACAGATCAACGGCTGAAAACAAGTCACGAGACTTTGTTAACAAAATGATCGCATCGGAACTTTTCTATGTTACAAAGGATTTTGGCCCTCCGCCAATCTTTCGATTGCGATTAGCGCTTAGGACTTAAGAACTTGGTCCTAGCGTAAGGGCATGTGTGGGAAGTGGTTGAAAGGGCTGGCGGGAAAGGGGCTAAGCCCTTTTATAATGGTTAAAAGTGGGTTTTAGCCCATTTTCAATGAAATTTAAGGTTGGGAAGGGTAACGATAGGAGGACAAAGGGGAGATTTTAGGAAACAAAGGATAAGGGGGGGATTTCATGAGGATTTTGGGAAGATTTAGGAAAGTAAGAGGAAATTTAGGGGAAACAAAGGGGACTTTGACAAAAGGGAAAAAAGGGGTGAAATGAAGCATTCTGCAAGGGATACAAGGGGCGAAAAAGGCCTTTTTGAGAAAAATTTATCATTCAGCAAGGCTCATGGACATCAGTACAGCAGGGGTGAAACAGTCAAAGGCAGGGAATCTAGGAAGGCTTCAAGGATGATGTGTTTTCAAGGGAAATGCATTCCTTGAAGGCTCACAAAACAATCTAGCCCCTTGCTTGCATTGTCAAGGAATTCATAAAGGGCTAACAGTGGCTCCACATGGGGATGGCTTCTTCTTGAAGGCATCAAGAATTCAGAAATTGATCTTTGGTGTAGGCCAGATGCCTGCTGCTTAAGCCATCTTTCTTCTTTGATTTTCAGCTGCCACAAATATGATAGATCAGCAGAAAAAATTCCCAAATAATCTACCTACCCATTCTACCATCCTAGCATTTTTTCTTCTATGGTGCATTTGGACCAGCAGAATCTTTACATCATTTATTTTTATGACAGAAAATACACCTACTCTAAATCTACCCTTATTACTCCATGAGACCAGATTAAACTATTGGTCTCAATCGTTTCTCTACCTAATCTAATATCTGTTGGGATTAGACTGTCCAGTAGATTTCTTCTCTACATTCTACAACAGAAATTTAAAAATAGTCAAACTAGGATTAGACAGTCTAGTTTGCTGTGGACCAAGGCATAAAAACAGTTGCACATGGACAGAAATTTGCAGAAAACCGAAACAAAACTTTGAAGGCTTGAAATCTGAAGCTTGAAGTATCCTTCTTCTCTTTGTGACTCAAGTTTTGGGCATGTTTGAGTCACTTCTTTTCTTCATTACAGCTCTAGTTTTGGGCATGTTAGAGCTGATTTTTATTTCTTCTTTGCTGGTCCAGATTTTGAGCATGTTAGGACCAGTTGCTTTGCTTTCTTTGGCTCAAGTTTTGAGCATATTAGAGCCAATATTTTATACCTCAGAGGTTCATGTTTTGAGCATGTTGAACCTCGCTTTTCTCTCTGTTTTTGGAACATTCTCTCTTTTTTCTCGAAAATAAAAAACTGCAATGGTATGTACAATGGAGATGGAAACTGGAAATAGTAAATCAGCAGAAGTAGTGTTTGAGCATCCTGCCATTGACAGGACCCCCAAACAGCTCTGTACCATCTAATTCCTGTAGGAAGAAAGCATTAGGACCCACCGTGGCTTGGATGATGTATGGACCTTGCCACAGGCTGTAAAATTTGTTGTGTTTTCCTTTGTTCTCTCTCATTGAGTCCCACTTCAGAACTTTATCCCCAATTTTGAAATCAACAGCTTTGGTTCTCTTGTCAAACAACCTCTTTATGTTTTCCTGAACTTTGACAGCTCTGCTATAAACATCTTCCCTTGTTTGCTGAAGATGAATTGTCTGATTTATCCTTCTCACCATACTGTCTTCTTCTGTTTGAATCTCTTGGACCAACTTGATTACCGGTATCCCAAGGCTGGTAGGAAATACTGCTTCTATACCATAGACAAGATGAAATGGTGACATGCCAATGGATTTCTTTATTTTAAGCTTGTCAGCCCACAAGGCATGCACCAACTTGTTATGCCATGAATTTTTGTTCTCTTCCAGCAGCTTTTTGATGATGGCCACCAGGCTCTTGTTTGATGATTCAGCTAGGCCATTATCTTGTGGGTAATAGGTAGTTGAATGACCAAGTGCTATTTGATACCTGTGACAAAAATCAACCATTTTCTTGGATCCAAAAGCAGCAGCATTATCGGTGATTATTTTCCTTGGGCAACCAAACCGAGAGAGGATATGACCTTCTAGGAACCTAATGATGATTGAATCTGTGGCATTCCTAGTAGGTATGGCCTCTATCCACTTAGTGAAGTAGTCTGTGGCTGTTAAGATCCATTTGTGTTGTGCAGAAGAAGCAGGGTGGATTTATCCAATAAAATCTAGGCCCCATTGCATAAAAGTACCTTCAACAGTGATGGGTTGTAAAGGGAGGGGAAGGAGTTTTCTCTTGCCTTCGAAAATATGGCATTTGTGGCAGGAAATTACCATCTTACGGATGTCATTGAGAGTGTGGGCCAATAATAACCAACCCTGAGTATTTTGTTTGCAATGGCCTTCCAGTTCAGGTGGCCTCCACACTCTCCAGCATGGAATTCTTTCTTGATCTTTTCTGCCTCTGTTTCAGGCAAACATTTAAGAAATAGGCCATTTGAATTTTTCCAGTATAAATTTTCATTTAAAATGCAGTAGTTTCTGGCCTTTAGTTTTATGAATCTGGCCTTAGTCTTTGACAGTTCAGGTGTAGCATTGAGGTTGGTGAGCACATAGAGGATATCAGAGTACCAAGGAGAGTTCTGAAACTTCTCCTCAACAGTGGGGTCGGGCAATCCTTCTTGCTCATCTAAGGCAGCTACCATGTTAATGTTAAGGGCCTGCAGATTTGATTCAGCCATTAATTTGGCTAAGCCTTGACCTTTGATTAGCTTGGTGGGTTTAATCTCAAGGTCGTATTCTAAAATCACAGCAATCCACTTGCCCCTCTTCCCATCTAGGTCTTGGGACATAATATCTTTGACTATTATGTTAGGCACATAAGCAATGGTGTGGGAATGAAATATGTACACCCTAAAATCTTTTAAAGCCTTAACCAGAGCATAAGCTTGTTTTTCCATTATGCTGTATTTCAAGGGTGCATCCCTCAGTGCTTTGCTAAAAAAGGATATTGGCTGTTCCATATCCTCTGGATTTTTCTGCAGTAAGACTGCAACCACTGTATGCTCAGAAGCAAATGAAAAAATCGGAAAATCCTTTGAGAAATCAAGGCTGATCAGCACAGGAGCTTGAGTGAGTGGAAGTTTTACTGATTCAAAGGATTGTTTAGCTCCAACAGTCCATTTAACCCCCTCAACTTTCTTCAGCATGTTAGTCATATTCCTAAGGTGTTTAGCTAGGTTGGGGATAAATCTCCTAAGGAAGTTGATTTTCCCAATGAAGGACTGTAATTCTTTGATGTTTCTCGGGTGTGTGATTTGTAGTATTCCCTCAACTCTTTGTGGGTCTATCCTAACTCCCCTTTCAGATATAATGTGGCCAAGAAGCTTTCCCTCTTGCAGCCCAAATACAGTCTTTTTGGGATTTAATGACAGACCAAACCTCCTACATTTTTCAAACACCTTTCTCAGATGCTTCAGGTGTTCTTCTTCAGTCTTGGAATAGACTGTTATGTCATCCAAGTAAATAACAATGAAGTGTCCTATCTCATCTGAAAAATCTATATCCATTGCTCTTTGGAAGGTTGTGCTAGCGTTCATCAGTCCAAAAGGCATCTTCACATACATAAAGGTGCCCCATGGAGTGGTAAAAGATGTTTTGAGTTGATCTTCTGGGATTACTAAGACTTGGTTGTAACCTGAAAAACCATCTAGCAGGGAGATTCTCTTGGAGCCTACCACCTTCTGAAGGATGTGTTCCATTTTTGGCAGAGGGTAGTTGTCTTCGAGGGAGGCTCTATTAAGATTTTTGAAGTCAATACATAATCCGATATCCCCTGTTTTCTTTCTCACAGCCACTAAATTTGAAACCCAATCAGAGAACCTTACGGGAAGAATTATGCCTGCCTCATACATCTTTTTAATCTCTTTTTCCACTGCAGGCAACTGTTTTGGATTTATTCTATGAAGTTTCTGCCTGAAGGGTTTTTTATTTTCCTTTAAAGGTATTTTGTGTTGTATGATGCGTGTGTCATAAGCCTTTAAGTCTTCGTAACTCCAGGCAAAGACGTCAATAAATTCCTTGAATAAGTCCGTGTATTTCTTTTTCATCTCTGTGGGTAAGGATTTTTCCAATTTAATCATTTTGGGCTTATCTTCCGTGCCTACATTGCATTCCTCTACGTCAGAGTCCGCGTGCTCTATGGTGGGATTTTTAGCTACATCATCGAAGTCAAATAGGTCCTCTAACGGCGCCAGACCTCAAGGTATGTTCTTATCTTTGGTCTGCAGCACCTCCACTTCTTCACTATCTGCGTTTTCACGTTTTGTGGTTGAATTTCCAGTTTCTTCATTTAAAGCGTTTATTTCTACGTCGTGGGGTGTAGTTTCTTCCTCGTTTGAGGGTTCCTCACTTAGGAAGCTATCACTAGACGTAGAGTCTGAATCGGAACATTCAAACTCGTTTCTGCCTATCAGGAAATATTCAATCTGTTTGTCGCCCTCAAATACCTGCCAGTATTTTTCGTTATCCGGAACTACGGGTCTGAATTTGGTTTGAATGATGATCTACTGGTCATTGGGAGTCCTAGGGTAGGAACTAGCCAGGCAAGCCAATCCGTTTGCAATGGCGTTCTGATTTCTAGGAACAAACACTAATTCGTATTCAACAAATGTTTTCAATATATCTACGGCATCGTTCCTGTACACCCTTAGCCTAGGGTGCTTGGCTGTGTATTCACCGTTTATCTGTTTTATGACCAACTCTGAGTCTCCCTTCACGGCTATTCTACGGGCTCCTATTTTCTTCAACAGATTTAAACCCAGGATGAGGGCCTCATACTCTGCAATATTATTGGTACATTTGAAATGCAGATTGCAGGCATGGCTCTTCGCGTAGTCACTTTCTGTGTTACGTATCCATACCCCAGCCCCGACAGTTATTCTTGTGCAGGAACCATCGAAACTCATCTCCCACAGGGGTTCACTCTCGTTTTTGTTATCATTTCTTTCCCTACAGCTGGGTTCACCATTATGTTGCATTATAGGAGCTGCACTAGGCTGTGGGCTGTTTAGTTCTTCGCGTGATGTATGAGTCTGTGAGGGATGTCTAATTGGCTGATTGCATTTTGTTTCCGGTTCATTTTGCGTCATTGTTTCAGTACACTATACCAAGTTTTCTACGTCTTCCTCTACTGAGTCTAGGGTATCCATTATGTTTAAATCCATTGGCTCTGTTTCATCAAGTGCACCTTTGCCTGTATCTACATTTTCTGACTCTGGATCCCCCACAGATTTATCATTGCAGAGGATAAAGGAGTCCAGGTCTGTATGTACAGAGTACAGAGGAGAGTTTTCAGGATTTTCAGGGCTACTAACCAGGAATTTCATTTGTGCTTCCCTGTACAGTCTTCTAAGTTGGCCAAATATTGGGATTGTGGCATAAGCCCCATCCATCTGCATTGTCCCTTACAACTTGGCTCCCCATGATCTTGATAATAACATGCCATACTTGGGTGGCACATCTGCCACCACAACGTCCATGACCATACACTTTGCTGGAATTTGGGCAAGGCTCACACATAAATCTTTGATCAGGCCAAGACACTTTACTCTGCTAGAGTCAAATGAATATAGGTCTTTATAGGGATGATTTATCTCTAGGCCTAGTCTTTCCATCGCCACTTTAGGCATTAGGCTGTGCGATGCCCCAGAATCATGCATTGCATTGTGGAGGATCTTATCATGGATGTTGAGACTGATATAGAAAGGGGGTACTAACCCTTCCTGAAACTTTCCTTCTATCTTTGGACCAAACAGGAGGGCAGGTTGATCATCACTCAGATTTACAGTGTCACTGTTCTCACCTAAGTTTAACGCTTTCAAAATTTGGCCTTTATATACATCCTGAGTGGCCAGCTCAGAGAGTGGTACAGAGATCTTAATATTTTCAATCTCACTTTCCAAGTTGAAAGAGGACTGACCCTTTAGAATGTTCAACTCTGTTTTGTTAGTTGCCACCTTAGTGGCTGAATCAGTGTGCTTATTCTCGCTATGTACAATGTTTAAAACTGTTTTACCAGGAGCACTAACTGTAGTGTCAATGCTGCTAGTTGGTTTACCCTGTGTGTCAGTGTTTTGGTTGTCCTTCTCTCTGTTCTTTCTAGAACTCTCAGCTGCTGATTTTTTACTTTCAGCAGTCACTTTAGAAGTTTTCTCAGGTCTCTTCTTGATGGTAACCTCGGAAGCCTTTGTTTTGGAATTGTCTTAACTCTTCTTGCTTCTGAGTTCATATTGTTCTCGGACCTGCATCATAGCATTTTCAAATCCTAATCTGTAGTCTTCAGAGTCAAACTATTCTTCATCCCAACATGAGAGTGGAGGCTGATCTTCCTCTGTGGAACAGTTGTGGATTGAGTTTTCCACTTTGAACATGTTTATTGTATTCCCTTCAGATTCTTCTATGATTCCTTCATCTTCATCAAGAAAGTTTTCTTGAAATGGGGGAATAACTTGTTGATCTGATTCTCTTTGTCTGTTGGGAGTGTTATTATTCCTTCTAAAGTTTTGGTTCTGGTTATGATTCTGGTTTCTGTTTTGATTACTAAATGTGACAACCATTTTTTCCATCATTTTTGTAGCTTTTCTACATTTTTGGACAATCTGTCATAATTTGGGTCAGATGAGGAAGTTACATTGTCATCTCTATATGTTACCCTCTTCTCAGATCTCAGTCTTGCTCTTTTCTCAATCAGGTTTGCTTCTATATTCATTGCTCCTTTCTGCATGTCTTCTAGTGTGTTGAACTCTTTATCCCTAAGCTGATAGGCCATGTCAGCATCAAAGCCTTCGGGGTATTTCGCTAGAGCCATCCCTTGTGGAGGTTTCATATGTGGAGGGAGGGCATTGTAAATGCTGTTAAATCTTGTTGTGTAATCATGGACACTCTCTCCTACGTTCCTTTTAAGGCTCATGTATTCTGCTAAGAGTTGGCGAGGGTTTTCCATAACTTCCCATTTGTTTATGAAGGTCTGATATAGAGCTGGGAGGTCATTTATGCTACACGGAGGTAGGCCCTTAAACCATTTCTTCACATCACCCCCTAAACTCTGGGTAAAGATTCTCATTTTGACTGTATCATCATCTATCTCCATGTAGTCAAAAGAATCTTCCATCCTATCTACATCGTGTTGGGTTGTGGTAGACTCTTTGGCAGTGAAGTGTGGAATCTTTGATTGATAATCATTTGGTAAGGGTACTAGAGGCTAAGGTAAAACCAGAGGGGCATACCAAGCTGCCATGATGATGTTCTTATGAGGTAAATGGTTGACTTGGGCAGTTGGTATATGGATGACAGGGATATTGTGACCAGCAGAAGACTGATGAGCAGATCTAGGGCGACTGAGTCCCAAGTTTTGAATGAAATGTATATCCGGAGGTGTAGATGGAGGGGTCTGTCCGTCCCTAAGGTGTCTACCACTTTGAGGTGGTGAACCAGGAAGCTCAAGGTCTAGCTGGTCTAGGACACTGAAGGACCTAGTTCTAGGTAACCTATTAGGTAGGTCTAGGTCAAGGTGAAAATGTGATATAGCTGTGAAGTCTTCTGGTGTAGAGTTGGCTCTATGGATGTGGGTGGATATATTTGGTACTTTAGATGTAGGAGATCTCTTAAGGATGCTCTCAGGGTTGTCAACTATTTCAGGTGGGTTTGAGTTAGGATAAGCTCTTGTGTGAATGGTTCTGGAAGCCAGAATGTTGTTTTCCACCCAAGCAGCTTAGCCCTACTTGTTACTTCTACTGTGGTTGATGTTGCTATGGAGGCTGGTCTCCCAGTGGAGTCTAGTGTGAACAAAGATAATCAACAGGCCTACTGATCACCAGTGGAGTCTTTAAATCGTTTAAGAACTATGGAGTCGCCAGGTGGAAGGTTTAGGGTGTTTCTAGGGGGTACACTGTCCACCACAATGCCAATGGGATGTCCCCTTTCAAGGATATCTTCCAAACACAACAAAATCTAACCAGAGATTGAATGGGAGGGCATTTACCTGATATGTCACCTCTGAAAGAGTGTGAGATATGGAGGCTACCTGGCCCTTTCCAGACTCTATCCAAGAGTATGAGAGAAACACGACAAATGGTATAGAGGTTGATGTGTGAATAGGACTATTTTACTGCCAACCTAACCAGAGATTGTAGGTTTCTGAGGCTCTTATGATTCGGTAAGATAAGGAATACTCAGAGTCCCCAACGGAGTCGCCATTATGTTGGTGACGATACTAGGAGACAAATTAATGTTTAGCAGTTATAGGCTCTCAGAATCCCCAGCGGCGTCGCCATTATGTTGGGGTTCCCATGTTTTGGCCAGATTGGCAAGACCAAAAGATGAGACAACATTAAACCACTTTCAGACCTCAGGATCTAGCCCTCCTGGGTCCAGAGAGGGATCTCTCTAAGATATGTCAAAGGTATATGTCTTTGATCTCAAAGTTTAAGATGTTAGGCTAGTTATTGGCGCAAGGTTTGTTTGTTTGATTTGGTTGTTGGGAATCAGGAATGAATGATACAATATAAGACAAGGAAAGGTAAAGAAGATTTTAGGCAAAGGTAGATAACTCAGAGAAACATCAAGGCCATTGGGAAATGGAGTCAGGAAGGGGTTTACTTGTTGTTCAATGTGCAAGCTTTCAGTTGGGCTAGTCATCTAAAGCATTGGATCCTAAAATGATTTGGTGGAAGGGGACAATAAGGATTGAAAATGAAGAGAGGAAAACCATCCAATTCTCTCTATAGATCAGATCAGAGGTCATTTAACTCCACACCTGCTTGGACATAATCAGAGGCAACTCGAGGGAACTTGGAAAGGTTTAATGAAATGGGAAGATCCTAGTGAGGCAGAGACAGAGTTCTAACCATCCCAGTGTTCTCAACTCATTTAATTAAATCTAACAAGAACATCTAAGAAGCAGATTCATTTAACTCATACATCAGCTAGCAGGCAATAACATCCACTAAACTGGTTAAATTAACTGAAACTAATTCTCAGATAACACATTTAGCAAAAAACATTAAGGCAAGGAGAGCAGAAACATAGGGTGCCTAACAAGGGCAAATCCTATGCCAGATTTCTGATGCAAGCCAGGAGAACTGAAATGGAATGAAATAAAACACAGAGATAGAAAAACATCACCAGCTGCTTTAGATTAGGATCCAAAGAAATGTGCTTGTCATATTAAAAACAACACCAGTCAAGTACCACATTGCCCACATCTTGAACATTCAGCCTGAATACATCTTTCTTCGACCTATCTTACAACTTTACACAGAACTATATCTCATAGAAACAGCTTACAATTCTCTAATATCTCATCAACAACCTTTACAATAGTTCTCTCATGATTTTTATAACTCAAGAGGGGCGAAGGAGGTAGGTAGAAGATTAAATGAAACATTAAAACTCAGAACAGAAATAAGGCCTGAAGCCCATTCTGTTTTAACTCCTGCGCATTGATTTTTGGCTTTCTTTTGGTGAATGAATGATTGTCTTTGGCTTCCATTTACTCTGGTCTGGTCCTGATGTACTTTGACCGCAGAACTCTGTAGTACCTTTGGTGCAAAACAAAATGGTGAATAAATGACTGAATGGTCTGCCATGTTGGTGAAACAAACGCTCTGATAGCTGGGATTGTAATTCAAGGTGGAAAATCTCCTCTGGAACACGACATGGAATGGAAACAGTATGGGCAACCCGTCCTTCCTGGGAGGAAAACATTCTGCTGATGTAGAAAAACCTGCTGTACCATATCTTCTACATATCCGTATCCTCTGGTGATCTATGATGTCTTTGACCTTGGTAGCTTGCCTTGAAGAACTTGGTTTACGGCTTAAAGATCTTCGTTTTCATGCTTGGAACTCTCTGCCACTTCATTTACACCTCTGTCAGCGAGAACCTGTCGCTGTATTAATATTGTGCAATCATGGCGGCATTTCAACCTCTGTACTCTGCGAAACCTATGACCGGATCGAGAAAAACAATGGGAAGGTGGATGGAGCAGAGACTGGCAGAGTGATAGCACGGCGGTGGTAACAGTGGTTCAACACGAAACAATGGTAAACAATGCTTTGATATGGTGTAACAGCGAGAAAATAGGGTTTCGGCGGTAGAATGCAGCGCATACCATTAGATCGTGGTCTCGGGGCAAAGATCAACAACGGAGATCGAGCGGCAGAATGATATATAAACGCGAACAAAATTCATATGGAATGTAAGACTTTAATGCAATCATAGAACTTTGGTTAAAAATGAAAATACAAAGGAAATACATGACTTCCAACGGAAATGCGATGAGGTGGGACCCAACCGGAGGCGGAGGGCGATCAGATCTTGACCGTTGGATCGGACGGTCAGGATCAACTTGGAACATCGCAATAAGAAGCGGCAAGGGGAACACATTAACATAATTTTGATTGCGATTGGGACAGGGATGTGATGAACTCAGGACCGTTCGATCTGGAGGGAGGATCAACGATGGATAAGCGTATCGGGGGATCGCAATCGGAGGGGGATGGGGGTGACACACAACAGAAATTTCGATTGCGATTAAGAAGGACGAGCGATAGTCGTTGGATTAACAAGGGAATCAACGGTGGAGATCTGCACGAAGGGCAAAAGGGAAAGAGCGATGGATGCGATGCGAGAAGATCTGGGCCGTCAATTTCAAAATGGATTGAATAGTTGCGATTGAGTCGGGCAATCACAATCGGAGGGGAACAAGGGTGACACACATCAAAACTTCCGATTGCGATTAGGCGGGAGGAGCGATGACCATCGGATCGGTGGGGAGGATGGACGGTCGGGAGACGACGTGATCGGGGATCAAAGGGAAGGACTTGTGATTACGATCAGAAGGGAATGCGATCAATCGCATCGCAATCATCTGCGATGAACCGATCGGGGAGCGCACATAAAACATTGCGATTGCGATTGGGCGGGGGGTGCGATTGGCGCTCCGCCGTCCAATTGGAATGACAGATCAATGGCTGAAAACAAGTCACGGGACTTTGTTAACAAAACGATCGCATCGGAACTTTTCTGTGTTACAAAGGATTTTGGCCCTCCGCCAATATTTCGATTGCGATTAGCGCTTAGGACTTAAGCGCTTGGTCCTAGCGCAAGGGCATGTGTGGGAAGTGGTTGAAAGGGCTAGCGGGAAAGGGGCTAAGCCCTGTTATAATGTTTAAAAGTGGGTTTTAGCCCATTTTCAATGAAATTTAAGGTTGGGAAGGGTAACGATAGGAGGAAAAAGGGGAGTTTTGAGGAAACAAAGGATAAGGGGGGGATTTCATGGGGATTTTGGGAATATTTAGGAGAGTAAGAGGAAATTTAGGGGAAATAAAGGGGACTTTGACAAAAGGGAAAAAAGGGGTGAAATGAAGCATTCTGCAAGGGATACAAGGGGTGAAAAAGGCCTTTTTGAGCAAAATTTATCATTCAGCAAGTCTCATGGACATCAGTACAGTAGGGGTGAAACAGTCAAAGGCAGGGAAACTAGGAAGGCTTCAAGGATGATGTGTTTTCAAGGGAAATGCATTCCTTGAAGGCTCACAAAAAAATCTAGCCCCTTGCTTGCATTGTCAAGGAATTCATAAGGGGTTAACACCTCTTTCATTTCATCATCTATACTAACACTCAGAGTGTGTTTTTCATCTCCAATAGTTAATAGATTCAAAGGAACCTTTTCTATTCTGTTGTTTCTATATGTTTTAAAAGTTTCAGCATCTTCTTGACTTAATTTACTAGAAACATATTTGATAACATCAGAGAAATTTTCCATGCCTTGGAAGAAATCATCAAATTTATCTTCTTCCTTTAGAAAAGGCTTCATTTTTAGCTCTATGATGCAATTTTTAATCACATCGTTGGGATCATATAATCTTCCTGGCATAAATGCCAATCTCAACAACTGAATCTTAGGAACTTCTTTGTATGTATGGCCAATATTAGCTAGAGCAAAGGTGCCGCACTTTAGAGGGAAAGGTGGCCAAATAACCTTTTTACCATCTTTCAACAGCTTTGTGATACCGTTGACAAGATGATATGCTATTTATTTTGCAAGTAATTTTTCTGGAACATAGTAAGGTAAAACATGGGGAGAAGTATAACTCCCAAATACTCTAATATATGTGAACTTTTCTTCCACAAACCATCTTGCTACGGGAAGAATATCTACATTGGCTTCTTCAAAAACCCTTGGAGCCTTTTTGTTGAAAATCATTTGATGCATGGGAAATATGAATCTGTAGCAGATTTTATAAAAGTGTAAGTGGAACTCAGAATCCCAGAGTTCTCTATGGTAGATATGAATCGGGGTAGGGTTTTTGGTGGTCCATTTCCAACCCATGGTAAGAAAATTAGAAGTAAAACAAATGGCATCCATGACATAAGCAGACATATAAAACAGAGGTATTTCTCTGAGCGAAACACCTTTTTTATTCCTATATTCAGTGATATGCTTGGCTAGGCAATTGGATAGAATGTTTGCCCAATTTAGGATAAAGGAATTGACAATTGCGTCAATTAAGGGAACCCAATCTCTTAAAAATCTAGTCCTATCAGTTTTGGAAAATATTCTACACAACATACCAGTGGCATAAAAATAAGGATTGAGAATTTGTGTAATTGGGTACGTACCAGACTTGTCTTGTTTCAATTTCCCTTCATTGTCCTTCCATTCATGGATGACTTTGATAATATCTGGATGTTTTGTTTAGAAAGTCTGCAGATACTTATTGTCGTATTTCTGCTGCGGGGTTGGTAGATGATAAATTGCTGCTAAATCCTCTACTTTGAAAGAACCCATAATCTCTCCTCTTTACTTCTCGAAAATTCTATCTTCAATGTTTAAGTGGTCAATTTCCCACTTAACCATGTCTGTATAAAGAAGAATATTTGGTCTCACTACTATTCTGTGAATGTGCAAGCATGCAACATCGAAAAGGGTTGCATCAGAGGTAGAATCAAAGCCTGTAGCAGAAACTTTTTTTATCACCTTTGGTCCTTCATCTTCAAAGAGTTTGTACATTGCCTCCCATGACGAACTACCATAGTCTTTGTTGCAGATCACATCTGAGAATAATGAAGACATATTTGCATCTTCTGTGGAAGATGTTTGAGAAATTTCCTTGCCTCTTTTGCTCATTTTGGACTTCTTCAACCAAATAATTGATTTCCTGAGATTAGAGCAAATTTAGCATATAAGGAGTCTCATAAGAGTAAATCAAACATTTATTTCTAATGCACGCGAGAAGATGTCAATCTATCAATCATCTTTCATAATTCCTAATTTAATACATCACATGGCCTCGCACGTAAGATCTATCAATCATTTTTTAAAGTCGTTAAGATCTTAAATTTCATTTGATATGACAGAAGTTGTTTTCACACGTTGAATTCATTTAATACGCATTTGTAATTATTTCTTATAATATTTCGTGATACTTAATCTTTAAAGGTTGCGAAATGCGATCTACGCAAATCACAGATCGCAATTTTTATTAGATAAAGTTTTGGATGTATATTATAAGTTGTGTGTGATGCGATATGCGAAAAACTTAAAGTGGACGCGGTCGCGAAAGATTTTATATTAGTAAATTTATCTATATGTCGGGTCTGTGGGTATCACGACTTATATCATTTTCTTCTTATGGCTTTGTTGATTAATATTTAAAATGCGAGAAAAAGGAAAGATGAAAAGGTAATTTTTATATTTTTACAAAGTTCTTTTTTTAATTGTTTACTTTAGAAAGGCTTCGAGCGCACTTCACATTTTGCATATCTTATGTTTTACAATTCTTTTTTGAAATAAGATATGTAAAATGCGATGCGCTTTTTAAAGATAAACATAAATTTTATTTTCTAAGTTTTTTATTTTTTTATTTTTAGGAAATAAAAAGAATTTCCTATTTCATTTTTAAAGGGTCCTTATTTATAAAAATAAATGGGGGGGGGGGGGGGGGGGGGTTGTTGTATAGCACAATAGGGCAGAAAACTATCATGCCAAAAACCATGTGCAAACCCATGCTCAAAACCATAGGCAGGTCCGCCCACGTAATATAGGGTTCATTTTTTTTTTCCCGGGACGTTGTCTCTGACCCGGTGCAGAGAGGCTACTACCCCGGAGCTAGTCGTAGAAAGAATATAACACACACCCAACAAATATCATAATTCTATCTAAATAAATATCTTATCGTACATCAATTTTTATTTTCTTAAATAAAATAATATATTTAATAATTAATTTTAATTCTCTAAAATTACTTAATTTTTATTATATCAAAATTTAATTTTATTAAATATTTCACTGCATATTATATATATATATATATATATATATATTTTACAAATGACATATTCATTAAATACAACTTTTTAAATTTCAAAATCTCTACACATATAAAATCACTATTATTATTTTAAATCAAATATATTAATTTAAGTTACACATTCAGGTAAAAGATTTCTCAAACGCGTCTAACCCCCTCCCCTCTCTCTCTCTCTCTCTCTCTCTCTCTCTCTCTCTCTCTCTCTAGTTTAATTTAATTGATATCCCACTTATCCTATTAAGGAAGTATAAATCGTCACATGATAAGGATGCATTGACATTTATGTGGAATTGCAAATTTTTCATATCACTTTTTATTAGTCTAGACAAAATATCACTATTAACCTAAAATTAAACATAATGTGAATTTAGATGTGAAATAAAAAGAATTAAACATAATGTGTGTTTATAGTTTTTTTAATGTAGTTTATGGATTTAGGAGATTGGTGATTTGGTGACTTGCTAGGTCTATTAAATATTTGTACTAGATTGATCGTTTTTTATCAAATCAACTATAGATCCTAACTTTGACAATATCAAAAAAATTAAACCCATAATCTTTCAATAACAAAAATACTTTAACAACAAAAACTCAACCAATTAAACTAAACTAACCTCAAAACTAATATAAATTTGCATTTATATTAAGACATATTACACATAGTAATCCACATATTTTACATTTATATTAAAACCTATTACACATAGTAATCCACATATCATAGATTAAAACATAAAACAATAGTTCGAATTTGTATAAATTTAAAAATTTGTTGGAAGATGAATACGAAGATGATATGTGGATTGGTTATGAGAGATTCTTAATTCGAAGTGTTTCGAATTTTATTATTATTATTCTTTAAAAGTATAAAGGTTTTAAATATTAATAAGATATATTATGATTATTTTATAAATATTAATTTTTTACTTATTTATGATTATTATTATATAATAAAATAAGTTAATAAAAGTTATTATTAAAGAAATATGATTATTAATTAAATATGCTTTTTAAAGATTTTTTTAAGATTGTTTATCATTTTTTTCAAAATGTAGTATTATTAATTTAAAATAAATACAATATAATTTAAAAATTAAAATGTGTGTGTTTTTTAATATTTATAAAAAAATAAGAGAGTTTATTATATATAAATTATATATATATATATATATATATATATATATATATATATATATATATCTTAAGTTGGATTAATTATTAATATAAACATAATGTATATGTCGGGATAGATCTCTGGAATTGTTAGACTAGTCAATTCTGGAGGGAGTCTAAATCAAAAATCCAAAAACCTGACCGCCCCTGACAGGGAAACCGGTCCAAAATATGCTACCAGCTTTGTTCAATGACTTCCTAGAGTTTGACAAAAACATCATAATGGACAACTTTCCCAGAAAATGGAGCAAAACATGAAAATTGACCAAAACTAGATGAGGAAACCTGTCCTTACGGTGGTTGTGCATCATGCTAGGTGTCTTTCTGTGTTGGAGGAGGCTCCTCCACAATGAGACATATGTAATCCTTGGATGAGTCATCTTCTTTCTTGGACTGTTGTGCGGTAGGCTTAGGCGTGGATGTTGTGCGTGCTTGACTACTGCCTTTTCTCAGCGCCCCCACCGCATGCTCAGGGCTCCCACTATCGCTACCTGCACTGCTTGAGGACGGCGAACCAGACTTGACTGGTAGGGCGGCGGACTTCCGAGAGATTTGTGGTGGTGCCAAGGATATTGTTGATTTTTGCATGCGTTTTATGGAGCCCGAGCCCATGGAGTTGGGTTGCGCCTCTTGAAACGTGACTGAAATAGTGGGGTGACCCTTGGTATATCTAGGAGACTATCAAAGTGAAAGAGAGTTGTGTTTTCTATCGGCGATGGGGAGATATGCTCATCATGAATGGAGAGAGGTGGGTGAGAGCCTGCACCTCTTCCTCGCCCATGTTTGCAATGCATGCGGTGCCTTCTCGACATAATGGAGCTGGAGGGAGACTTGGAGGGCAAGCGAGGGTAATTGGAGGGCGAGGGGAGCGATTGAGCACAATGATCGGGCAATTGGTTTTCAGCACAGGTGGGCGTCGAAGCGAGCAGGAGGCAGAGGTCAAACATCGACTATGAGGAGCTCGGAGGTCGAACAGAGGTTAGAGTGAATGACAGAGAATGTCTGTGGACGGTAAATGACAAAGATGATGGATGCGACGCCATTAAAGGAGTTGCAGGACGGTTAGCAAAGAAAGAATTAAGGCCAAGTGCGGGAGAAGGGAATGATTGATGAGCATAGTTGTCGATGTTAAATTCCGCAAGACATGCCCTTTGCGTGGCCATGTGGCCTGGCCAAGTGGCGCGCATTGGGCATGCCACCTTCATGGTCCAATTAATCACCCGCATCTGGGAAATTTTAAACCTATTTTTAATAAATATAGTTAAATACAATTAACTTTAAATATTTAGTAAAAATATATATATTTAAATTAGGAAATCCAGAGACTATGATTGTGGAGCTTTCCTCCTATGATGCAATAACTAGGGTTCGGCTCTAGTCAACTGCCTTTCCTCTTCTCCCGATATTTATGTGGCTTAATGGTGTTAGAATCTGTGAATTCTTTAACTCCAATGTCTTCTACGTTGTTTTTTCCTCTTGTTAAGTCGTTGAATACAAATATGGAGAAGAGCTCCCAGATTTCCACTGCTCCATCAGCTAGCTTCTCGAACCTAGTTGCAGATTATTTTATTGTTGGCTTAGTGGCCTCTTCATCAATTAACATTGGGGTTGTTTCTTCTACCCCTTTTTATTTTTGTGATATATTGATGGTTGCCTCTTGCTACCCTCCTTCAGGGCCACCTATGCCTCCTCTTCGAGATACTATGAAGTTTTCTTCTGGGCCCTTTCCTCTGTTACTCTAGGTTTTGATGCTTTAATCATTGAGGTTCTGGTAGTCGCTAAGGCCCTAGTGAGGAAATTGGTTTTTTGAAGTTGGTTTGGTCTACAGGTTCAATGGATTATGGCCAAGGCTCATTGACCTTCACACATGGATTTCTAAGCATTATAAACCTCTTATTTATGATGCCCTGAACATATATTCATTAGCTCGAGGTTTGTTTATCATATTTTTGGAAAAATTTGAAGATATATTGTTAATTTCCTGCTCTGGTCCATGGTTCTGGGATAACGCTGGGCTTTCTATGCAACCATGGTCTCCCTCTTTCACCCCCCATACTGCTTCAATCTCGACTGCTCTAATATGGGTAAGACATCCTAATCTTCTTTTGCATTTGTGGAATCATGCCTCGTTGACTGTAATTGGTAACACTTTAGGTAAATTCTACTAGTTATGAAAAAAAAACTCTACTTAAAGCCCACTTATGGTCGCATCTATGTGGAAATGGATTTCAACAGAGGTTTTCTAGCTGAAATCAAGTTTACCCGCCCGAGATATATATGGAAGCATAAACTAGATTAGAAAACATATCCTTTCAATGTAGAGCTTGCTACAGATTGACCATTCTCTCAAATCGTTCCCCATAGCTAGGAAGAATAAAGCTAAGAGTTCTAATAAAAAATATTGATGGTGGGAGGGTGCCAATCAAGATCACTACACAATATATAAAGATGATCTTCCTCCATCTCCTAATAATGCAGAAAAAAATGAAAAAAGAGTAAAAAATATTCGGCAGTAAGGCAAAGGCTTTCGAATTTTTAGAAAAATATAGTAAATTAATTTCTCCCCCAAGTTCCTTGTAGATGAATTCTCCCGAGGAAAAGGTTCTTGGTGGTGTAAAATTTGATGATTTATCAAGTCTCGCACGTCCATAAATTAACAATTGGAAAATGATATCATGGGCATGCCAGGTGGAGGCGACTCCTCCTCCGAAAAGCAATATGGATATTAAGAGGCAGGTTCCACCAAACATGGGAGTCATTGTAGAATCAATAAAAAACAAGGCTTGGAACCAAGTT
This sequence comes from Pinus albicaulis, assembly GCA_034641835.2. Taxonomy (NCBI): domain Eukaryota; kingdom Viridiplantae; phylum Streptophyta; class Pinopsida; order Pinales; family Pinaceae; genus Pinus; species Pinus albicaulis. The sequence continues at coordinate 458,202,111 of CM076578.1, read as the reverse complement.
AAAATAAAGATGAAAACCTCTCTAGGAAAAGTGAAAATACAACCTCAAAAATTTTCAAATAGGAATGCATTGCAAATTCATATGGATATTAGGAGTTTTTTGGAAACTTTTCAAATGGAATATTTTTAATCGCCAAGTATAAAGTGATATTAATTTAAGGTTTTGGGTTGTTCCTGCGTGTTCAAATCCAAATCTTGAAGGATTCTTTGTCTATTTGCTCTCATAAAATGTACTGGTTTGGCCCTTTATTTATTGAGATAAATTACTAGTCGTTTCTTTGAAAAAATAATTACATATATTTAAGTTGTAATATTATTTTCTCTGATGGGGGTTTTGATGGATGGAAGCAAGGAGGATTGGAAGACCGTCTCACTACTAACCCACACAATTAAGAAGGGTGGCATGGTAGCCACCCTCCACCACATGCCGTCGTGTCACGACGAAGATGCAACATTAAATAATATTTGATTATGGATAGTTTTTGAGACCTCCAACATTAATGTCGCTAGTTTTTGGGATAGTTATGGATTATTTGATGGTGAATAGTTGTGTTGGGTTGTTGGTTGAGTGGTGGAAGGAAGTTGCTCAACCTTTTAGTTTTGTCTAGACTAAAAGGTAGGAAGGTTTGTTGCATTTCGGTGCTTTACTAGGGGAAGGTGAAGGCCCTCTTGGCCTGGGCTCCAAAGTTTATTGCCTTGTGTTTTCTCATTTTCTTCCATGATTTATCTTATCTCTCACAAAATACTTCCATTTTCTCTAGTACATGTTGAGGTCAAGTGGCAATCTGCAAAGCAGGGTCAATTACCTTATGTTTTCTTGTTTATGTTCGGCCATTCTCCGATTTTAAGCCAAAAAAAAATTTTGTTTTCTTGAGCACATGTTGCATCTATGCAATTGCTTGACGATAATTTGGCATAAACTTCAAGTATGCTAGGATGGTCAAACTTCAACTTTTGAATTTTGTCTTATTTCTCGTTCTCACTTTTGGATTCTTGCGTATGGTTGATGTGTCTATTATGAAGTCCCGAGAGTTGCAGCCTTCATTTTGTTTTTATTTTGGTATATCTCTCTTGCTCATGGGCTCTTGGGTCTTACTTGGTGTAGGATTTTTCTCTTTGGTAGAATCTCACCTTCTTCTTGTACTAAGAATCCTCTTGCTTTCTCCATGTTCTTTGGTTAGTCTTTGTATACTTGTATCCTCTCTACTCTTCTTCTTGTGCATGATTTTTTCCCTCCATTCCCCCCCAACCTATATTGTTTGTGTTACATTTTCCATATACATGTCATGTCATAGTATGCACTCCAAACGAGGCACCAATGGTCATGGATCCCTCGGTGGACCTAGAGCCTTTTCGAGAGCCAATTCTTTTGCTTGAATTTATCACTCTCACACCCCTTCAAAGGTGTAAGATGAAGTGGTAGAATAGATTCTAGAGCTTAGTTCTACCTGAGGAAGACAAAACTAGGACCTTCAAACAATAGACTTGTACTGGCGGGTTAAAGGTCTTTTGGGAAAGGTCCTTGCAGATCGAAATGATATAAGAAGTGAAGTAATCAAGAAGTTAAATGACATTCCGAGGGAGCATGTAACCATCATAGCTCACTTGGAAAGCATGGACTTCACATGCCTTACATAGAAGAGTGGTTTAGCAAGGGAAGTCAACAAGGTCCTTCTCGAAGTCCAGTTAAAACAAAATATAATGATGTTTCTACTTCATCTTAATGATTATGGCCAACATGTTTCTATTTTATCATGTAACCCTTGTTAGCTTATTTAGTTAAAGGTATATAGTTTATTTTGAGATTTTATGGCATAAACAATTATAGGATGCCAGATACTTTATTATAGTAGTAGTTTTCTCTATATTTTTTATTATGTCTAGCTCAAGGCACTTAAACTTTTGTCATTGGTTTGGTTTCTAACTGGAAGACCGAGACAAAAATATTTTGTCATTATAATATGATCATCAACTAATATAAGAAAACTTATTTTAAAATTATATATATATATATATAATTTTCTTTCTCCGAATAATTGATGTAAATTTGAGAAAAAATTATAAATTAAATAGTATAATACAAAATATATTTAAAGTAAACATAATAACATGAGAAAGAATATATTTAAAAGGTTGATTCTAAAGTAAATTAGTAGTATATATACATCAAGGTGAGGCTTTTCTTCGATTGCAATAGTCTCACACTTGTGTCGATGCCCGTCTGATAAATGTTGCTCATACCAACTGGCTAAATCATTTTTTTCCAATCATACCACTATGTCAAAATATCATATACATATTATATCCAAGCTATAACATGCAAGGTAATGAGGAAAAACATTACCATAGGTCCTTGTGGGAATTGGCACACAAAAATTGTAATTACACAGAAATGACTAAAGTCAATGTGTGTTGATAATGAGATGAAATATATATCATATTTTACTCGAGTGACCTTCATATTCCAAGATATTATGTAATCAACATAAAGAACGAGATTTGTTTTATAATTTTAGCTATCTCCTTTTAAACATTTTAAATTAATTTGGAACCATTTTCTTGAAACTAGTTTTAAATGTAAATATAAATTTTGTCTAGCAAAGATTTGTTGGAGTTGCAAATTTATGTGGTGTAGTTTACACAATCTAAGTGTCCAAGTAAACTTTCAAGGCATTGTATCCATTTATGCATTCAAAAACATAGTTTTAAAAATGAAAAGTTAGACATGCTATATGCATATATAGAACCAACATAGATCCATTTTGAAGAGGATTAAATTTGTTTAGGTGCATATTTTTTTTCAAATTTTGCACTCTAAATGAGGCCTCGTAGGCTATATTTAGCCTTGTGGATATTAAAATTTTATTTCTTTCTTTATTTCAAGGATGTCCATTCCGAAATGAAAAATTCCCAATAATGTCTCAGGTTGAACACTATTTAAGGTGAGACTTTATCATAATTAGTTAAAGCAATTTTGTGTGGAAGTCATCTTAAGAATTTTGATTTGGAAGAGTAGCTACTAAGTATATGATATGTATTTATAGTTTGGAATTTTTTCACATTATTGAATTGTTTATTTTACATATATTTGTTTTATATGTGAAATGGAGAAATTATAAATCTCAATTTCATATTAACAAAGTATACATATAAAAGAGAGAAATTATATATATATATATATATATATATATATATATATATATATATATATATATATATATATATATATATATATATATATATATATATATATATATATATATAAAATCTCATATATCAATTTAATATCAAATTTAACTATAATCTTAAAATTAAACTATTATTATTATTATTATTTTTCAAAAACATTAAAAATAAATAAATAACAAACATAATTTTAATTTAGATATTACAAATTAATTAAATATATTTATGCCTACTCGTTTCTCGTTCACCATTTTCCTAGGGATTTAAGATTATTCCAATTCTAATAAGTTTCTTCACGATAATAAGTTTATCCATGATAAGTTCATCATTATTATTTATAACATTCATTTATATATAAGCAAAATTTATTTAGAAAAATGATCCATTACTTTTAATAAATTAAAAAATTAGATGCTCCCCACCCACCAATTTCCTAGGTATTTGAGATTATTCCAATTCTAATAAGTTCCTCCATGATAAGTTCCTAATTATTATTTATAAAATTAATTTATATAAGCAAATTTTATTTATCAAAATGGTCCATTTTACAATAAGATGTGTAATTCATTTTTTTTCTTATGTTAAAGTTGGCCCGTGTCAAAACAACAAAGGGACAAATGTCAAATGGAGATGAAAAAGGTAGACAATGCTTAGCCACCATTTTCAAAAGGGAAACACCTTTTGTATTTTAATTTAGATATTAAAAATTTATTAAATATATTTATCCCTACTCGCTCCTCCCCACCAATTTCCTAGGGATTTGAGATTATTCCAATTCTAGTAAGTTTCTCCATGATAAGTTCCTCATTATTATTTATAAAATTCATTTATATATAACCAAATTTTATTTAGAAAAATGGTCCATTACTTTTAATAAATTTAAAAAATTATATTCCTGCCACGTGGCTCCCCACCCACCAATTTACTAGGGATTTGAGATTATTCGAATTCTAATAATTTCTTCCATGATAAGTTCCTCATTGTTATTTATAAAATTCATTTATATAAGCAAATTTTATTTATCAAAATGGTCCATTTTACAATAAAATGTGTAATTCCCTTCTTCTTTTTTTCTTTTTTTTTTTTCTGTGTTAATGTTGACCCATGTCAAAACAACAAAGGGAAAAATGTAAAATGGAGATGAAAAAGGTAGACAAAGCTTAGCTTGCCCATTTACAAAAGGGAAACACCTTCGGTGTAAAAATAAATAAATAAAATAACAAAAGCATGTACAAACCCAAATAAACTCTACAATTAAATAACATAATGAAAGATCATCATATTAATGATAAAATCACTTATTTATACATGTGCAAACTAGGTACGAGACAGTTGTGTCTTGGGAACTTATTAATTGTAAAAATGAAATATGAAACTAATTACATATTGTACAATAACAATCCCGAAGGATTAGTTAACATTCCACACTTAATCCAAAGGGACATCTGACATGCCGAGTAACATTTTGAGCTTTTCAAACTTTTCACGTCCTAGCGCCTTTGTAAATATGTCTACGATCTACTCTGAAGTAGGAGAATTTGTCATATGAATAACTTTGGCCTTTACATAGTGTCGAATCAATGGGTATTTGGTCTTAATATGCTTGCTTCGATCACGAAATTTGGGATTATTGACCAACTAAATTGCAAAAGAGTTGTCAATGAGTAGTGGAGTTGAAGCCTTCTGTTTCTTCTGCAAGTCTTCAAGTATTTTGCGAAGCCAAATGATTTCTTTTGTAGCTTGAGATGTTGCAACATATTCGGCTTCGGTGGTAGAATCAACAAGAACAAATTTCTTGTGTGATCCAACTGATGGCTGACGATCCATGACTCATCTAATAGCCAGAAGTAGAGACTCCATTCTCAGTATCTCCATCAAAATTAGAATCTGAATAGTTGGTGAGATGTAAATCTGCAACTTTGGATTATTTGATGACATATGTTCGAGTTCCTTTCAAATACTTGAGCACTCACTTCGATGCATTCCAATGACCTTCCTATGGATGATGCATGAGCCTGAAAAGTATCCCTACAACAAAATCTATGTTAGGTCGTGTAGTAGTAAGAAAATTTAAACTTCCAACAAGTTTCTTGTACTTTGTTGGATCCTAAAACGTACTTCCTTCAGTGGAAGTAAGTTTCAAATTCTACTCCATAGGAGTAGCAGCAAGGTTATAATCTTCCATCCCAAATCTATCCAATAACTGTCCAATATACTTCTTTAAAGAAATAAAAATATATTTGGGTTTATGATCAACTCTAATCCCTTAATAATAATGTAATAAACCCAAATCTGTCATGTCAAAAAAATTTCATTAACTCTCTTTTAACGAACGCTATATAGTCATCATTATTTCCTGTAATAATCAAATCATCTACACAGACAAACAAATATACAAGCAACTTTCCAACGTTCTTAACAAAAAGAGTTGCATCATCCAGATCAAACAACTTATAATTCAACTTGAGAAGGAGTTCAGTTACTTTTTCATACCATGCACGAGATGCCTGTTTCAGTCCATATAACGCCTTTACCAACTTACATACCTTTTTATCTTTAATTTTAATAAAAAAACCTTCATGCTGAAACATATAAACATCCTCCTTCAAATCGCCATCCAAAAAAATTGTTTTAATGTCTATATGGTGTATCTTCCAGCTATTCTGATCTACAGGAGAAAGAAAAGTTCTAATTGTGCCCCATTTTTCTATAGGAGAAAATGTCTTTGTGTAGTCAACACCTTCCTTTTGAGTGTAGCCTTTTTCTACAAGCCTTGCCTTGTATTTATCAAGCGAACCATATGCCTTGTACTTGATCTTATAGTCCCATTTACAACCAATAATATTGACACCAGCAAGAGGATCCACTAACCTCCAAGTTCCATTCTTAACAAGTGAATCATTTACTTTTTCATTGCATCCTTACATTCATCACAAATAGTCACGCTTCTTCAAAAAAACTGGGTTCAATAATTGTAGAATGATTGAATCCACAGTCATGAGAAACGTTACCTGAGCTTGAAGTAACATCACTTTTAGAAAAACTTCCTGTTTCAAAATCATCATACTTGCTTGGAAATCTCTGAACACGTATGGATCTTCGTAAAGGTTTCTGAAGTGGTTGTGATGGTTTCTCATCTTGAAAAACAAGTTCAAGAATAGGCTCTTCAAGAGAAATTTTTGGTCCTGTAGAATCATTACTATCATCCAATTTTTCTTCGGCATTAACATTATCATGAGTCAAATATGGAAGAACCACAGACTGATCTAGAATGATAATCCCCCCTTCAGTGTGTGGAACATCATTATCAGATTCAAGATAGAACTTCTTAGATGCAAATTTCTCCAAGTGAGCCAGTTTCCTATCAAAAATGGAATTATTTTTATCTGATAATTCAAGGAAAATAACATCTCTAGAAAGAATTAACTTCTTGTTCTCCTCATTATACAACCTGTAAGCTTTGGAAGTATCAGAATATCCCAAGAAAATAAATTTACGACTCCAATCACCCAACTTGTTGCACTGATGTTTAGGAATTAATGCATAGCATAGAGAACCAAAGACTCTAAAATGTTGAACAACAGGAAGATGATTATACCACATTTCATAAGAGGATTTATTATTGATGACAGAAAAAGGACAACGATTGCGAATATAAGCTGCATAAAGCACTGCTTCTCCCCAAAACATCAACTTAACATTCTTAAAGAACATCATAGATCTAACCATATTAAGTAAAGTTCTATTCATATGTTCTGCAACACCATTCTGTTGTGGATTATAAGATATGGTAGTCTGACTTTGTATTCCAATGTCCTTCAAATATTGTTCAAAAGCATGAGAAGCATACTCGCCACCGTTATCAGTTATGAGAATTCCTATATTCTGTTGAGTTTCATTTTTAATCATCAAATGAAAAGTTTTAAAAACTTCAAACACTTGTGACTTATTCTTCAACAAATACACCCAACACATTCTCAAGTAATCATCAATAAAATTCAGCACATATTTATTTCCATTGGTAGTTGCAACATACATAGGTCCACATAAATTTGAATGGATAAGATCTAATTTTCGTGAATGTCTAAAAGATGAACTATGAAAAGGTTGTTTATAATGTTTTCCCAAAATATAAGCATCACAAGGTGTAATATTTCTTGGAACTGTCAGAAGACCTTTAATACCTTGTTTTTTCATAATTTTGATGCTGCCATAATTTATGTGACCAAATCGAGTATGCCACAACAAGCTGGGGGACATGATATCACTTTGTTGCGCCAAAAAAGTATAAATTTCACGAGAATTAGTAGATGAAGTACCATTTAAATTTAAAAGTGTACCTTCTTCCACACCGGTCATAATAACTGCATGATCACATGTTCTTCTTAACTCAATGATGCCATCAAATTTATGAATAGAATGCCCCTGCTGCCGAATATGGTTAAGAGACATCAAATTTCGCTGAAACTAGGGAATATAAAGTACATCCTAGATAACATAATCTGCAATATTCGGTATCTTCAAAAAATATACCCAGTTCCAGATGGTTTAATTTGAGACTTGTCAATAAATTAAATAACACCATCAATATCATCATTGAAAGTTTCAAAAAATTCTCGCTTAAATGTTATATGACAAGTGGCTCCTAAATCCAAAATCCAACTATCTCGCCATGAAGAAAATGTAGTGTTGCAAATATCATTAATATTAAAATTACAGTGAGAACAAATGTAATGTGCATACTCTGATGATTTTCCCTTATCTGGTGGTGGCTGATCTTTCTTTTCATTCCACTATTCTCTCCTTTCACTATCTTTCTCCCAAGGGATTTTATAATTAGTAGTAGTATGACCAATTTTACCACATCTAAAACATTTGATAGGTGATCTATCATTAAAATTCCTTTTTTGTCGATAAATTTGTTGTTTGTCTCCCTGATTATTTCCCCCCCTTCCTCTATAATTTCTCCTACCATGACCTCTACTACTTTTATCACCTCTAGAAGTTTCAACATGAAACTTTTGATCCTTTTGTGCAAGGCACAAAGTTTCTACATTAGAGTTAGGTGGGTCCTCTTTCTTCCCAAAGGCCTTTTCTCTCTCAACTATTTTGTTTACAAGTTTATCAAATGTAATGTCTTTTGCCCACTAGCTTGGAGAGATTCCAAATAATGTGAATAGACAGGGTGAAGGACTTTTATAAAAGCTGTAAGTTGTAAATCTACTTTAATTCGAGTGGCTTCAATATCATGAAAAATGACTTTTATTTCAGAGGCACTCTCTAAAGGATCATTATCCTTCATCTCCAAATTAAACTACTTCAACAATAACTGGATAATTTTGAGTTTTGAGTGAAAATCATACAATTCTTTCAACTTTTTTAATGCTTCGAATGTAGTACCACAAGAAATGATATATCGACTTACCTCTTCTGTCACCGATGCATTTATTAATGCATATGCCTTGTTGTCTTTTGTCTCCCAAATTGCACATTTCTTCTCATTATTAAGTGGCTTTGGTGCAATTTCTTTTCCGTCACTATCCTTCTTGCCTTGTCAAACATCCAAAAAATCGTTAAAAACAAGGGCACTTTTAAGCTTTCTAAACCACTATGGATAATTTTCCTTTCCATTAAGAACAAATCCAACTATGGAAACTATTGAATTCATAATTGTTATGAAAATATATAAGTCCCTTTCTCCTCTTATTTCAAACAAATTTGGCTTTGTGGTTTAATGGTAAGTTTCAAAAATAGCCAAGAAAAGAGATAGGTTCAAATCTTATTAGCCTCCAAATATTTTATTTTACCAATGGCCTCTTAGAAAAAAATATGTATTTCAAATCACCATAAAATTTACCACTCTTCAAGTAAAAATTTAATTAAAACCACCAAAAAAATATATCCTTCATTTTACTGTGATTAAACTTTGGTCCTTCAAAATTTTTACTGTGATTCCTGTTTACTGTGGTAAATGAAAATACTATCCTTCAGAAAAATCACTTTAAGTAAATTCCATTTTGATGCAGTAAATGCAAATAAAGCCTCCCAAAATTAAAACATCAAGTGGCCCTTAGATGCATGGAACTGAGACTTTTAGCAAACAGTCTAGAGATTATTGGCATTTGACTCAGTATTGGCAATTTTTATTGAGACCAACAAGCACTAAAAACTCCAATATGTATTCTAACTTCCAACTATATGTAAAAAAAACTTTATACCTCTGAATTTCTTCAATTATCTTTCATTATGACGGAAATATATAAAACTTACAAAGAGTCAATAGTTTGTGCATCCCACTGCACTATTCCACTGGGCTAACCTTATGCTGCATTCAACTATCTTCACAGTCTTCACGCTCCGTGTCTCCTTTAGCCACATACTTCAAATAGATGGATTTTAGAAACAACTCGACCGGGCTCTGATACCATTGTACAAGCCCAAATAAAATCCACAATGAAAAAGCATAATGAAAGAGTATCATATTAATGATAAAATCACTTATTTATACATGTGAAAACTAGGTACACGACAATGTCTCAATAACTTACTAACTGTAAAAAGAGAATACGAAGTATGAGGGTTTTCCGCAATGCATTATATTAGATATCATTTTTGGGATTCAACTGCGTTAAGTAAGTCATTCATGTAAAGGGAGATCTTCTTGAATGGTTCATGAGGCACAATACTTGCTAAGGTTTTGCAAATGGGGTAGCAAGCTAAGTGGGTTTGATTGTTGGGAAAAACTCCACAGTTAAGTGCACTTGAGCCAGACGAGTTCTGGGATGGGTGACCTCCCGGGAAGTCCTAGTTACTGGGTGCAAGCCCCGAAAGTGATGATTGACACTATGTGATTCATTTCACTAGTTTCAATCCCACTTCTTCACCCCTGTGAGCATCAATCGATGCAATGAGTGCTAAGTGGACTATTCAAAAATCATGAGAATTAGTCAGTTACGACTACCTCTCATAGAAATGGTCATACATTAATGACTTACTTAACGCAGTGGAATCCCAAAAATGATATCTAAAAGAATATGAAACTAATTACATATTGTACGATAACAATCCCAAAAAATTAATTAACAAAACAAAAATAAATTAATAAAAATAAAACATTATATCATAAATATAACATATAACAAATCCAAAATCTAATCTCAAAATATATTTAAATAATGATTATAAATAAAATTTACACTCTGCATATTTATGCATCTTTTTAGTAGATATGCAATTAGTTCCTTTTGTAAACAATATCTTAATATCACATTTAATAATTAATTAAATAAAAATAAATAAGTAAAATAGCAAAAGCAAAAAATGAATACATAAAATAACAAAAAATAAAGAAATAAAATAACAAAGACAAATTAATAATGAAAAAACATTAAAGTACAATTTCATATTTATTGTATCATAAATGTCATTTAGAAACAATTTCAAAACATGAAATGTATTTAAATAGTGAGCAAAAATAAATATTATTAATAATAATATGATGATTACCTATCTAACTAATTAGATTAGATAACTAATTAGATTAGATAACAATGGAACATGATCCATTAACCATCATAATTACTCAATACATATAATTATATCAGGAAACCACACTATATCAATTAAATTATTCTATAATATATATTATTCAATTAACATATAATCATTATATATTAATTTCAAATGATTTTCATTCACATTCATTTAAATATTTTCTTGTTATGATTTATTTAAGAGTTTTAATACTTTCTTGATATTGATTTTGGATGTCCATTGTTAATATCTTTTAATGTGAATTCCATATCAACTTGTTAAGGTTGGAAATATTTAATCATTAATGTAGAATTTGCCATATATTTTAATAAAAGAAAATTGTGATTCAATTAACATATAATTATTATATATTGATTTCAATGATTTTCATTCACATTCATTTAAATATTTTCTCGTTATGATTTTTTTAAGAGTTTTAATAGTTTCTTGATATTGATTTTGGATGTCCATTGTTGATATCTTTTAATGTGAATTCCATATCATTTTGTTAACGTTGGAAATCTTTAATCATTAATGTTGAATTTGCTATATATTTTAATAAAAGAAAACTGTGAACACAAATACTTGTAAAAATGTTTATGATGCATTTTTTTAATTTTATTTTAATATTTTCTATTTATATAATAAAGTTGGAAATTTTATATGTTTTTATAATTTTATTTTTTATAAAATTTAGAGCCATACAAATTTTTCTTTAATCTCTTCTATCTCAATATGTACTTTACTTATTATTATTATTTTCATGTTATATATATATAGATATATAGTTAGTTTAATTAAGAGAGATTTAAACTTTGAATCTTATACTTTATATATTATTTTATAACAAGATTATTGATACTTAAACTACACAGAACAAGATATATATTAAATTATAAATAAAATATTATAATTTGTAGTAGTATGACCAATTTTACCACATCTAAAACATTTGATAGGTGATCTATAATTAAAATTCCTTTTTTGTCGATAAATTTGTTGTTTGTCTCCCTGATTATTCCCCCCCCTTCCTCTATAATTTCTCCTACCACGACCTCTACTACTTTTATCACCTCTAGAAGTTTCAACATGAAACTTTTGATCCTTTTTTGCAAGGCACAAATTTTATACATTAGAGTTAGGTGGGTCCTCTTTCTTCCCAAAGGCCTTTTCTCTCTCAACTATTTTGTTTACAAGTTTATCAAATGTAATGTCTTTTGCCCACTATCTTGGAGAGATTCCAAATAATGTGAATAGACAGGGTGAAGGACTTTTATAAAAGTTGTAAGTTGTAAATCTACTTTAATTCAAGTGGCTTCAATATCATGAAAAATGAATTTTATTTCAGAGGCACTCTCTAAAGGATCATTATCCTTCATCTCCAAATTAAACTACTTCAACAATAACTGGATAATTTCGAGTTTTGAGTGAAAATCATACAATTCTTTCAACTTTTTTAATGCTTCGAATGTAGTACCACAAGAAATGATAAATCGACTTACCTCTTCTGTCACCGATGCATTTATTAATGCATATGCCTTGTTGTCTTTTGTCTCCCAAATTGCACATTTCTTCTCGTTATTAAGTGGCTTTGGTGCAATTTCTTTTCCGTCACTATCCTTCTTGCCTTGTCAAACATCCCACAAATCGTTAAAAACAAGGGCACTTTTAAGCACTTTTAAGCTTTCTAAACCACTATGGATAATTTTCCTTTCCATTAAGAACAAATCCAACTATGGAAACTATTGAATTCATAATTGTTATGAAAATATATAAGTCCCTTTCTCCTCTTATTTCAAACAAATTTGGCTTTGTGTTTTAATGGTAAGTTTCAAAAATAGCCAAGAAGATAGATAGGTTCAAATCTTATTAGCCTCCAAATATTTTATTTTACCAAACCACCAAAAAAAAATATCCTTCATTTTACTGTGATTAAACTTTGGTCCTTCAAAATTTTTACTGTGATACCTGTTTACTGTGGTAAATGCAAATACTATCCTTCAGAAAAATCACTTTAAGTAAATTCCATTTTGATGCAGTAAATGCAAATAAAGCCTCCCAAAATTAAAACATCAAGTGGCCCTTAGATGCATGGAACTGAGACTTTTAGCAAACAATATAGAGATTATTGGCATTTGACTCAGTATTGGCAGTTTTTATTGAGACCAACAAGCACTAAAAATTCCAACATGTATTCTAACTTCCAACTATATGTAAAAAAAACTTTATACCTCTGAATTTCTTCAATTATCTTTCATTATGACGGAAGTATATAAAACTTACAAAGAGTCAATAGTTTGGGCATCCCACTGCACTATTCCACTGGGCTAACCTTATGCTGCATTCAACTATCTTCACAGTCTTCACGCTCCGTGTCTCCTTTAGCCACATACTTCAAATAGATGGATTTTAGAAACAACTCGACCGGGCTCTGATACCATTGTACAAGCCCAAATAAAATCCACAATGAAAAAGAACAATGAAAAAGTGTCATATTAATGATAAAATCACTTATTTATACATGTGCAAACTAGGTACAAGACAGTGTCTCAATAAATTACTAACTGTAAAAAGAGAATACGAAGTATGAGGGTTTTCCGCAATGCATTATATTAGATATCATTTTTGGGATTCAACTGCGTTAAGTAAGTCATTCATGTAAAGGGAGATCTTCTTGAATGGTTCATGAGGCACAATACTTGCTAAGGTTTTGAAAATGGGGTAGCAAGCGAAGTGGGCTTGATTGTGGGGAAAAACTCCACAGTTAAGTGCACTTGAGCCAGACGAGTTCTGGGATGGGTGACCTCCCGGGAAGTCCTAGTTACTGGGTGCAAGCCCCGAAAGTGATGATTGACACTATGTGATTCATTTCACTAGTTTCAATCCCACTTCTTCACCCCTGTGAGCATCAATCGATGCAATGAGTGCTAAGTGGACTATTCAAAAATCATGAGAAATTAGTCAGTTACGACTACCTCTCATAGAAATGGTCATACATAAATGACTTACTTAACGCAGTGGAATCCCAAAAATGATATCTAAGAGAAAATGAAACTAATTACATATTGTACGATAACAATCCCAAAAAATTAATTAACAAAACAAAAATAAATTAATAAAAATAAAACATTATATCATAAATATAACATATAACAAATCCAAAATCTAATCTCAAAATATATTTAAATAATGATTATAAATAAAATTTACACTCTGCATATTTATGCATCTTTTTAGTAGATATGCAATTAGTTCCTTTTGTAAACAATATCTTAATATCACATTTAATAATTAATTAAATAAAAATAAATAAATAAAATAGCAAAAGCAAAAAATAATACATAAAATAACAAAAAAATAAAGAAATAAAATAACAAAACAAATTAATAATGAAAAAACATTAAAGTACAATTTCATATTTATTGTATCATAAATGTCATTTAGAAACAATTTCAAAACATGAAATGTATTTAAATAGTGATCATAAATAAATATTATTAATAATAATATAATGATTACCTATCTAACTAATTAGATTAGATAACAATGGAACATGATCCATTGACCATCATAATTACTCAATACATATAATTATATAGGAAACCACACTCTATCAATTAAATTATTCTATAATATATATTATTCAATTAACATATAATCATTATATATTGATTTCAAATGATTTTCATTCACATTCATTTAAATATTTTCTTGTTATGATTTTTTTAAGAGTTTTAATAGTTTCTTGATATTGATTTTGGATGTCCATTGTTGATATCTTTTATTGTGAATTCCATATCAATTTGTTAAGGTTGGAAATATTTAATCATTAATGTAGAATTTGCCATATATTTTAATAAAAGAAAATTGTGATTCAATTAACATATAATCATTATATATTGATTTCAATGATTTTCATTCACATTCATTTAAATATTTTCTAGTTATGATTTTTTTAAGAGTTTTAATAGTTTCTTGATATTGATTTTGGATGTCCATTGTTGATATCTTTTAGTGTGAATTCCATATCATCTTGTTAAGGTTGGAAATCTTTAATCATTAATGTTGAGTTTGCCATATATTTTAATAAAAGAAAATTGTGAACACAAATACTTGTAAAAATGTTTTTGTCAAAACTTATGATGCATTTTTTTAATTTTATTTTAACATTTTCTATTTATATAATAAAGTTGGAAATTTTATATGTTTTTATAATTTTATTTTTTATAAAATTTAGGGTCATACAAATTTTTCTTTAATCTCTTCTATTTCAGTATGTACTTTACTTATTATTATTATTTTCATGTTATATATATATATATATATATATAGTTAGTGTAATTAAGAGAGATTTAAACTTTGAATCTTATACTTTATATATTATTTTATAACAAGATGATCGGTACTTAAACTACACAGAACAAGATATATATTAAATTATAAATAAAATATTATAATAAAAAAATACATTTCAAACAAATTAAATAATATAATAAAAAATATAGTTTAAAAAATTGATTCTAATTAATATATATCCAAAACATTGTAAATATAATTAATCTATAATACATTAAAGTAATTAATTTGTAACCTTGCAAAGGGAGTGTCTTGACAATGCATCTCATCACCAACAACTCTACACCACATGAGTTGTTAAAATGATCATTTTAATAAATATGAGATACTGAATTATTTAAATATCATTCTATATTTATATTATTATTTTATTATTATTTATTTATTTTTAAATATTTGCATGTTATCTAAATCAATTATTTCCGAACAATATTTAATAATTAAAGATCTTCTAATATTTTAGAGTTAAAGTTATTTTAATGATTAAAGATCTTCTAGTATTTTAGAGTTAAGGTTTTAGTGTAAAGAACAATTATGATTTTGTATTTCCGATTATCCCATGTTTTCAGTGAAGTTTTCCAACAATCAAATATGGCTTAGATAAGAAATTTGATAAGCATTGAAGAATAAATAAGTAAGAGATCCAATATCAAGAGATTTTGGGTAAATGTTGTATAGTTAAAAATAAAAATAATAAAAAGATTAATTCAATAATAAGAAGAGTAAATGTTAGATAGTTAAAAAATAATAATAATAAAAACATTAATTAAATAATAATAAGAGTAAATGTTAGATAGTTAAAAAATAATAATAATAAAAACATTAATTAAATAATAATAAGAGTAAATGTTAGATAGTTAAAAATAAAAAATAATAAAAAGATTAATTAAATAATAACAAGAGATAAATGGTCATATTTTTTATAAGTTATGTATTGGTGAACCTACATTATGGTTATGTTCAAAAATAACATCCAAATAAAGTATGGAATTGAATCAGTGATTTAACATCTAGGAGTACCTTGACAATGCACCGTTTATCCAAGACTCGTGGACGATAAACGGTCATATTATTCAATATAAAATTAATTAATAAAAATATTATATTGTGATAAAATATATATGAAAAAATAGTAACAATAACTTTAAAATATGAAAAAATTCTAGAAAAAGTTAAATGATCTAAAATTGGTAATTAATACCAACAATTAAAAAATATAAATATAAATTTAAATAATTTCTCACCTGACATATAATAGATGGTGATTGGGTGTACTGTTAAGTCACTCCTTGATGTGAAGTTCATTCGTTTGAAACTCCATTGGCAAAAATCCAATCATGTTAAGGGCTGGAATGGCCCAAGATGGGTGTGATCCTTGGGTGATTTTAACAGCTTAGATGCCCCTGGGTCGCAATTTCTCAAGTCAAAGGTTAAACCTGTAATATGTAGTCATCTCTTGAGGACGGACACACACACACTCACATATAAAATGATAAATTAATACCAATTTATGAAATTAGTTCTCTTTTACAAACAAGATGTTAATGATATACCTAATAATTAAGTATCCTAGATCTATCTTAACTTTGTATCTACCAGGCATTGAGAGGGATCAAATCTCTTGAGATGAAAACCTCTTTTAGGGTGAAAAGATAAATTTTCCCTCTTTTCACTTGGTATATCCCAAGTTAAGATGGATCTAGGCTAGTTTAATTCCCTCAATTAAACAGAATATATTCCACATTAATATCATGGGTCAATACCATGGGTTCTCATAAACCTAGAGCTAAAAAACGATCAATAACTTGACCAAATCAAGTTTACCTTAACTAGCCAACAAAAATTAATAATAATTATAATAATGATGATGTAGAATTTCTATTTTTAGCATTTCAGTTTCAAGTTATTTTTATATTTATTTTATTTTGTTAAGTCAAAATTTGTATAAGACATTACAACATCTCTACCATATTGGGCATAAGAACACCTCTACATGAAATTAAATAAAAATAACTAAGTAGAATAACAAAGAAAAAAAGTACATGGGGTCCATGGGGTTTTGGATAGATGGTGATCGGGTGCTCTGTTAAGGTACTCCTTGATGTGAAGTCAACTGTTCAATTTCCAGCCCGGATCAGGGTGATATATTAAACATGATGAAGAAGTAGTCCAACCAAACTTACAAAAAACAAATTAGTACACTTTCATATTTATTGTAGCATAAAATCACATATATTTGGGAATAAATAGAAAACTTATTCTTGAACATGATGAAGATCTAGTCCCACCAAACTTACAAAAAAAAAAAGCAAAAAAAAATTAGTACACTTTCATATTTATTATAGTATAAAATCACATATATTTAAAAATCAATAGAAAAATTATTCTTAAAATATATTTAAATAATAACTATAAATAAATTTTATATTATACCTCATTTCCAATTAATATGTAATTAGTTCATTTTATAAACAAAATCTTATATTACATTTAACCAATTATAATGGTAAAACATTAAAGTGTAATTTTTCATAAATATCACATGTATTTAGGAAAATTTCAAAAAATAATCATATATATATATAGCAATAATAAAAATACAATGACAAATTTTACTAATTAGAAAAGCAAATCATGAAACATTAAACATCAAACTATCATAATTATTTAATACATATAATTGTATCATCACACCACATTATATCAATCAAATTACTCCGTGATCTATATTATATATTATTTAATTATTAAATAATTATTATATATGGATTTTAAATTATTTTTATGGTTCATTTTATATAAAAAAATTCAAATTTGCATTTATTTAAATATTTTATGGTTTTGAAAAATTTTAAAGAATTTTGATAGTTTCTAGATGTTGATTTTGGATGTCTATTATCTTTTAATATATATATATAGAGATGAAGTGTTTTTGTTAAAAAGTTATGATGAATACTTTAAATTTTATTTTAATATTTTCTATTTAGATAATAAAATTGGCAACTTTAGTATTTATTTTTATTGTTAGTTTTTCATATACTTAATTTAAATCATTTTTAGCAAAATCCATGAACCATATAAACCCTACTTTAATCTCCCTTATCTCAATAGGTACTTCACTACAAGAGTTCACCTTAAACACTTCTTTCAACTTTCTCTCAACCTTAACCTCTCCCTTAATATCTTTCACATATATTTTATTTCAAATTTATAAATAAATTCTCCCTTAATCTCTATCAAATGTATTTTATTTCAAATTGTCCTCTCTCAATCCTGAGCCTTCACTTACAGGTCCCTATTTAAAAAGCCTTAAGGACATCCACCACAATGTTTTTCAAATATTCTCAACATGATAATGGAAAAACACATAAATTATAGATTTTCACATCATATATAAAAAGTCATAATTATTAATTATAAATTTATGATCTACATGTCATTTTGTAAAAATACCACATTGCTTTTTTTATATAACTAAAAATATAATAATGAATATAAAAAATATATATATAATTTCAAATATTAATATCAACTAATTAACACAAAATATTCATATATACATTTATTTTTACTATAGAATCACAATATATATACTTTCAACAAATATATAATTAACCTACAAATTCTACAACTACTTCTAACTTATGTATTTCAATCAAAACTTATAGTATAATGCAATTTTCTTCATTTTCAATATCATGTTTTCTTATAGTCAAGTAAAAAAGTTGTTTTGAAACATAGAAATACAATGTTTATGTTGCTACCACTTCTCAAACTCTTTTTTCAAATTCCAATTAATAAAATCTCATTATTAATCACATCACATGACTTTCTATTTCAACAAATGACTCCAATACATATCTAAAATGAAAACTCATAATACTAGCAACAATTACAATGATCTTTTAATTGACGATTACCTTATATCAAATAATATGTAAAGTATAAGATTCAAAGTTCAAATCTTCATAACTTAAACCAACCAAAAAAACCAACTACAATAATGCCCAAATGTATATAAACGCAATGTTTTTTTAAAAGAAAAAACCATCTAATTTATATAATATACCAATACATTCAATATCTAATCCAAAAAATGTTCTTACATTCTTGTTCTTAATCCCAAAATAATACAAATCCCAAATAGTTCTAAACTTACAATGTTTAAGTTTCGAGTCTATAACATGTTGACATGATGTTAGTATTATTGATTGTCATACTATAAACCTTATCACAAACGTAAACTATTTATTTATTAGCATAATAATAGCAATATTCTGGAACTATGTACTTTCCACTTTTATAGAAGTAATGTTGAGGACTCATCGAGCATCATTAATGTTTTGGGATTAGGTACCGAATTAAGACATGGTTAATAATAATTATTGGTGACAACCTCATTCAATAATATCCACCCAAACATGTGTTAAATAGAAGACACCTAATAATAATTTGAATTGAGATGTGGACATTGAAGCCACTTTGCCCGTTTTTGAGTTATGGAGCTAGCAGGCGCAAGAAGCTCTCGGGCAGTTGAGTTGTGAAAACGTTTACACAACTACTATTGTTTCCAGGTATGGGATCCTAAGTCTCTGAGATGGTAAAAATGACTTAGATGATCAGATGGGGGCGGAATGTTGTCATTTTTTCTGTCTGGGCTCATATCTTTCTGGTCGGGTTTTCTTCCTTTTCTTATCCATTTTCCCAACAGTTTTCAGTAGCTATTGATTCCTGTTTTTGTTATAGTATTGTCTTTGTCTTAAGCAATCTGGCCACTACCTGAGTTTTGGTTTTATTGGCCCATCCTCTATTGGCTGCCTCACTGCACATGCTATTCCACTGTCCTCATATAGGGATACCACTGCCTAGTTTTCGTCATTCTATATTCTTTCACAAACTGGGCCTTTGTCTTTCTCGGATGAAGTGGAGATAGGCATTATCTTCAATCTATCTATCGCCGCCATTTTGATCCTATCGGCCCTTATCTCACAGTGCCTTTCGAATGATCGAAAACACAGGAATAACCATCTTAGATATTGAATGTCCTTCCTCTCAATCTACTGATTCTGAATATCATTTTGATAATGGCCATCACAAATGGTATCAGCTCTGGCGTATGTGGGTTGATTTTTTCATAATTTCCAGACCATGTAAAAATTTCAGTTTTCGTATTGGCAAAAGGTGGTGGTTATGCCCGGGCTGCATATGTTGTTGTTGCTGTATACATTAGAACTTTCTCGTGTCACAGCAAGACTGGTTTTCCCGGCTTGACTAACAGATTTTCAAAAGTTCTCCGACTGCCGGAAAATTTAATTCTCTCACTGGTGGGTTGGTGAAACTTCCCGTTTTCAAATCTTGCTGGATATGGTGGTGACTCGAGGCGGGCTCACAATTATGTAGGTGATGTATACTTCGGTGATTGATGTTCCAGCTACTCAGTGGTCAGTATTTTTATATTACTTTATCCTGGGAGTTGCACTCGTTTCTTTACTTAGGACACTAAATCAGGTATTGGCGGCGTCTGATATATTATGCAGCGGACTTTCCGTGTTAGGATACTATATAATATTTCCTCTATTCAGAGGTCATAAATACAGCGCCCACCTATCCTCTTACTTGCCATACTGGTAGATGTACTTATCACTCTCATCGGGATATTTTAAACTCTCCATTTCTTGCATTATGTCTGGTCGCCTTTAATCACTTATCATGTTTACAGATCTTCTTCATATCTCAGTAGGTTTTGTGATTGTTTGACGGTGCCTGGGGATGTGGATCTGTCCTCGGTGCTATTTCTGACTATGCTATCATGGATCAAACGAACATGACTCATGGGTCCGCCCAGGTCCTGGATTCGGACACCTCGGCACAGGAGGCGTTCATTCGGGCTACATTGGACGCTGAAGCACAGTTTGCTCGTCAACACGAGTCGGACTGTCAGGTTCTCAAACAGGTGGGACAGTTTATACAAGATGAGGCAGGGTTCCCACAACAGGTGGCGGAGGGACTACATAATCATACAAAGAAATCTGGAAGTAAAAACAGAAAGAAGGCATTCTATAAACACAGGTTGGAGATTAAGGAGATCCAATTAGACCATGATGATTTGTGCCGCAGGGTGGTGAGTCTACAGAAGCTTGTTCTGATCGGGAGGTGGATGTTCCCCGACGGTAAGGTCGTCGATATGGATATTTGGGTACGACAAGCATGGTTCTCTTTGATCGGTTATGCTCCCAGAGTCAGTGTTCTCCTCAACGGATGGTATAGTATCCATTTTATGGATGTTCGAGATATTTTTAAGATTATAAATCGCACTTGGGTGCGTGGTCGCAGCTTTTTACAACTTGTTCCATGGTATTTGGGTTTAATCCCGTTATGGAAGCCCCAAAGAATTGTATAATATGGGTTAAACTCCCCGGACTTCCTTTGGAATTCTGGACTCCAAAGGCACTCAGAGCCATCGGAAATTCCATTGGCACAACGAAATACATTGATCCCAATATTACCGGAGCATGCGACAAAAGAATTGCTTGGTTGTTAGTTGAAGTGGATTTCTCTGGCGGGTTACCGGGGGACGTGGATCTGTTATGGAGTCAGGGGCGACACAGACAGCGAATCGATTATTGGGGTGTTCCTTTTCGCTGTCTAATTTTCCACTGGACTGGTCATCTCCGGGATCGATGCCCTATCCGACACAAGCTTGCTAGCAAAAGGCCTCATAAGGTGTTTACTCATCGTCTTACACACTCTCATCCCGATGCTCAGGGTGACCCTGACCCAGGTAATTCTTGTCCGCTCTCTCCTGATGATGATGATGCTAATACATCTGCCAATGCCACAGGTGATAGACTGTCTCCAGCTGACGAGGGGATTGGTCCCTCTCTCTCTCTATCTGCCCTGGTTTCTACACGGGTCGATGAAGCCTCAACTCCATTGGGTGTAAAAGGCCACGAGGTTGCCCAGACACCTCATGATGTTGGCATAGACAATGGGATAAACGGGAGGGATGGCCTTACTTCTCCCGATAGAGTTGGAAATGTGCCGAATAATCCTTCTCTTTCCGCTATCACTAAGGAGTTTTCTGGATTTAATTCAACAAATTTCCACATAGGGGAACCGTCTCAGAAGCACGCTGATTATTTTCCTGATGAGTCATTCCACAACCGGTCCCTGTCGACACATGTTGATGATCGTGCTGAATCCACTTCACCGCATAATGAGGTTGGTAGTGACATTGAGTCGCTGTTATGCAACAAAGATCTCGACCTGGCTGCACTTACGGTCTTTGATAAATCCATAGACTCCCCTGGCATCATCATTTCTCCATCTCATATGTCCAATGTTACTATCCGAAAAAATAAAAAGAAATGTCCTCGTCCACATAGGATCTCCCCCAGAGTTCTGCCGCAATTTTCTGATGATCTTGATAACTTAACTGATATTGTTGTCGCTGAGACTGCTGATATTCGTGTCGATATTCGGGCGCTTAGAGAATGCCGTCCCGTTGACGCTCCAATATGACCCTATTCCTCTCTATGAACATCCGGGGTTTGGGAGACGCCACCAAACTCCAAAGTCTGAGGAACATTATTAATACTAAGAAACCTTGTATCATCTTTTGCCAGGAGACTCTCAGCTCTAGAGAAAAGGCTATAAATTCCTTTTTGAGCATATGTAAAGGATGGAAGGCTGTTGCTGTTGATGCACATGGGCACTCGGGGGGGCTGATTTCCCTCTGGAATCCTTACTGGGGCAATCTTAAGGCATACAGGTTCATAGGCGGGATCATTTTGACGGGTCAAATCAGAGGCTTCGATGGCATTCTAAACATCGTCAACCTCTACGCCCCCTATCTGCACAAGCTGACATTTTGGAACCATATCAAATCTTCAGGTTTTCTGTCACTTAGGAATCTGATCATCTTGGGTGACTTTAACTCCACGTTGTATCTAAATGATATATGGGGCGATAGAGCTCGTGCAGATAACATGGCTGGTTTTCTTCACGAAATGTTCACAGACTACCATTTGGTGGACATCTACCCCACACCATCTATTCCTACATGGACAAACAAACGTTCTGGGTCAGCTTTTATCAGCAAAAGAATTGATCGTGCCATGGTTAATATTAATCTTATAAATTCTATGGGATTGCCCAGAACTGAAGTTTTGATCTCTCAATTATCTGATCACATGCCTATCCTTCTGCGATGGCGGGTGGGTGACAAAATTGTGGGTTCACACTTCAAGTTTAATAGAGCGTGGCTGGAAGACAATGACTTCATTCAACTTATTAAGAATACTTGGAAGGAGGAAGCCGACTCAGGCGATCTGGCGGGGTGGAACCTATTTCACTTCAAACTGCAGAATCTGAAACAAGCCGCAAAAAGATGGGAGATCAATAAGAAACAGGAATTAAAAGCTGAACTAAAAACGATTCAGGCAGAAATGGAATTAATTTATCATGGGTTCATGGATCGCGCCCCTGTCTCAGGGACATACGATCGCCTCAAATCCCTTGCTGCCCGGGAAAAAGAAATTTTAAAAGTTGAAGAAGTCTCATGGAAGCAGAAAATCAGAAACAGATGGCTGCTTGAAGGTGACCGTAACACTAAATTTTTTCACAAATGTGCCTCAGATCGAAGATGTCGTAATGCTATCTGGCAGATCAAGCGACCGGATGGTAGTTTTGCCACGACTACACCGGAGATACAGTCGGCTGCCCCCGATCATTTCAAATCTTTCTACAAACAGGGACAGGAGATAGATTATTCCTGCCAACAATGGATATTAGACCATGTCCCCAGATTTTATGAGGCGGATGATATTCGGATCATGGATAAACAGATTACATCCGAGGAGGTTGAAGGGGTGCTCAAATCACTCCCTCACGACAAATGCCTGGGGCCCGACGGGTGGACATCTGAATTCTTCCTATTTTTCTTTGATATCATGGGTGCTGAACTGACACAGATCACAGAATTATTCAGATCTACTGGCCACATTCCCTCAAACTTAAATTCTACTTTTCTCGTTTTAATTACGAAAAACGACAACCCTACTACTTTTGGAGAATATCGCCCTATTGCCCTATGTAATCTTCTGTATAAGATCACGTCCAAGATTATAGCCAACAGAATGAAATCGGCTTTATCTAATTTCATCTCTCCAGAGCAATATGGCTTTCTTCCGGGCAGGTCGATTCATGATGCGATAGCTGTGGCACAAGAGATTATGCATTCTATTCACTCACAGAAGCGGGAGGCCCTCATCATGAAAGTAGATTTGTATAAGGCCTATGACACCCTCGATTGGTCCTATATTCGTCTGCTGCTTCTAAAGATTGGTCTACCGATCAGGGTTATCCGATGGATCATGTCCTGCATTACCACGGTCCGGTTTGCTGTCATTATAAACGGAATGCCAACTACTTTTTTTGAGGCGGACCGGGGGCTCAAACAAGGTTGTGCATTGTCCCCTCTTATTTTTATTCTTGTCTTGGATGGTTTTAGTAAGTTGATGAACATGGCCACACAAAAAGGTTTTATCTCCGGCTTTCAATTCTCAGGGTCCACAACAGTCACACATTCTTTATTTGTGGATGACATGTTACTTTTCGGGTCTATAAAAAGAAACATTTGGCTCTACATCCACTTTTTACTCATCAAATTTGCTTCAGCTACAGGATTAAGCATTAATCAGGCCAAATCCTTCTTAATATACGAGTCTGGAGATTTGCGAGAAATCCTTTTCATCGCTGACTTACTTGGTATTGGCACACAATTGCTCTCGGAAGGTTTGCAGTACCTTGGTTACAGAATCAAGTCATGTGGATACCAACGGCTGGACTGGTTATGGCTGGTTGATCGCTTCAGAAGGAAAATCGAACAGTGGACGCACAGATGGTTAACCTTGGGCGGGAGATTGATCATGATTCAGGTTGTTTTGTCTCAATTAATGGTCTACTGGGGACACTTATTCTTTTTACCTGCTAGCATAGTGGCGGATATAAACAGAATCATGGCACGCTTCCTTTGGAATGGTTCCAAAAATCTGCACAAGGTCCATCTAGTCAAACTAAACTTATTATGCAAGTCTAAGAAGCACGATGGCTGGGGCATCTTGAATTTGCGGCACTTCAACATCGCCCTCCTAATTAAGTCTTTTTGGCGTGCCATCAGCGGATCGGGTATATGGACTGAGATTATAAAGTGCAAATATTTAATTGGAGACACACTATTTTCTCTGCTCTGTCATGATTTTCACATTCCCGCATCTTTCTCTACTATCTGGGGCAGCTTCAAGAAGGTAATGGGCCACACAGCTGACAGATTAACTTGGCTTTTTCGGGATGGCAGACGTATTCCTCTGGGATACATTAATATGCAAGGCTTTGCCCGCCAATCTAAATTATCTGCCCGTCTCTCTCATAGATTGGCTCACCGGGGCATTATTTATCTATCTCAAGCTATTTATCGATGGTCTTTTGACGCCCCGGTTTTTAAAACTGCCTCCCAATTGGGCCTTGCTGGTGATGACGCTTTGGAATGGGAACAGATTCTAGTTTCATTACAGGCAGCTGGACTTTGTTACTCGACCGAGGGCGACAGTATTATATGGGATGGTCCGATCGTGGATGGCCACCCCATCGTGAGTGACATTTATAACAGGATTAACATTCTGTCCTATTCTGATGTGATCACCAATCATTTTTCCCCATACTGGATGAGACATCTACCTACCAAAATCATCCTGTTCGGATGGCTTACTTGGAAGGATCGTATTCTCACATGGAATAATCTGTTGAAACGGGGCTTCTCCGGACCTGGTCGCTGTTCGCTCTGTGGTCGATCTGAGGAGTCGAGCGTGCATCTTTTCTTTCAATGCCCTCAGGTCCTACAGATATGGAAATGCTTCTCAAAACATTTCATTGATCCTAACTGGGTTCCTACTGATTTCATTATTGTGGCTGGTCAATGGGACTCTATGAAGCACAAATTTAGATCGCTGCCATTCTACTTAATTTGGGAGGTTTGGAAAGCCAGAAACCGCCTCATTTTTTATGGAGATCCTTTCAATATTCCCAACATTTTTTGTGCAATAATGAGATGGATCAATGACATACCTATCATACAGTACCCTATTTCTGATCGATCTCACAGGATCAGGCCACATGACATAAGCCTCCCTGCTGTATTTTTTGATGGGGCCTGCAAAGATGGATATATGGGATGTGGTGTTTGGATAAAACTCTCCGGCAATGAAAGGATTCTCATGCATTGGAATGGTGGTACAGGATCCAACAACAAAGCTGAGCTGATGGCCCTGTGGGGTGGGCTTTATGCTGCTGTCGATATGGAATTACATGGAATCCATATATATGGTGACTCAGCCATGATCATAGGATGTATTATGGGCAGAATTCACATTCAGTCCCCTTATCTACAGGGGTGGATCACTAGAGTACGTCGACTTTGGCTACGGCTTGGATCCCCGACTATTACCCACATATACAGAGATATGAACACGCGGGCTGATGGTCTGTCCAAATTGGGTCTACAGGATGAATATGGCAACATACAGATCGCTCATTTCAGGAATGGCGAAAAAACATGGGAGTCCACCATTCCCATCCATTAGCATTCTTTCATCTTTTTTCTGCCGTTTTTATATACTAGTTCTAATTTTGCTGCTAAAATTTCTGTTACTGGCTGTCTCGTATATATGATTTTTTGTTCTGCCCTCAAGCGAGCCTGTGGTTGAATTGCTCTACAAGCGAGCCTGTTTGTTTACATATTCATTTATCCAAAGGAACTGAAAGCTCACTCTTTATCTGCCATGTAGGTTGTTTCTATGCCTCGGGATGCCTACCTTACTGCTGGATAGACGATTTAGCTATTGTCTTTCTTTTTACTGGATTCTGGACTTCCTGTTCACTGGACCTGTGTGGCGGTTCAAGCACACAAGCTCCATCACGCTCCATTGTTTTATCATCCGTTTATTCATCTACCCCTTTCGGAGCTGCCACATGGGCCAGATATGTGCAGGTGTGCTGTTTTTTCTTATGGGTTGGTCTCCACAGACGTCATCTATACTGTGCACCAAATGGCGCAGACATGGGTTTTCATAAGGTTTTACTCACAGGCGTGCCTGATCAACAGACCGTCTACAGGATGCCATTATGTTTCAGCAGGAGCGCCGGTTTCTTAAACTTTGTTTCTCCTTGCGGTTTCTTCAATGCACAGTCAGTCAATGGCATTGTGTTTTCTACAGGGCCTCTTTTGATACATCTACCAGGCCTGTTTTAGTTGATGTTACTATGTCTCTTCTTCAATCATGTTGAGCCCAGCAAGAATGGCAACACTCTCCCCTTTCAATGGGCTGATCTGTTCATTTTTTCTCTTTCTGGACTTGCAATCTGCTTGGGATGTTTATACGCCCCATATATGTATGATCCTTATATGTTCTCACTTTGACTCCTCCTTTCTTAGCAGTTGTCACTTTGGAACTGTTTTGGATCGTTTTTCCTCATCACCTCATGATGGGAATATTATGTTTTGTTAAATGCACTGTTAATACAAACAGCGTTTTTTTATTTCTAAAAAAAAAAAAGACACCTAATAGAAGACACCTAACATTATGGGTGCCTTAGCATGGCAAGTTACCATCCTAACACTCTGCCAATAATAATTTCACTCTATGTTTGGTTATTGCCAATAATAATTCCACTCAATTTTTTTGGGGTAAGGTTTAGTATTTTTTTTATTGATGGTATATTTTGGAAGAGGTTAAGAATGAATTTGTTTATAGAAATAAAGGAATTGTTTTGATTGTTAAAAGCGACTTGAACTTAGATAATTTTCTTAAAATCTTACTAAAATTATCATAATTTTCAATAAATAAAAAAACAGTCTAATTAAACTATATTAACTTGAGGCTCTGTTATGCTGGATTGAGTGCGTAAGGACCAAAGGTGAAGGAAAAAAAAAACTACATTAATTGGAATAATCTAACTATTTATTTAATATATACATTGGCTATTCGTTCCTTTAATAAATGTTATGTCCTAAAATTGTTTTGCAAGTTGGTATAAAGACATGCTCACGTATTAAAATTTTCGTCATCATGTGATGCGTTGTTTGGGTCATTATACGGTCTGTTTTAGTTTATATATATATATATATGATTTGTGAAATTAAGTTTTGATTAAGGGACTTACATTTATATATATCAAAATCATCAAAATTATTTATAATAAGATTTGATTTTTTTGTAACTTATAAAGTTTCGACTACTTTTATATAAAAAAGCTTAGCATGATATTTTATCTATTATTTATATAATTTGAATAATATATTTAAATATATATTTTTAAAATTTAAAATTTTAATGTGATTTATTTTATATTTAATTATCCATAAAAATTAATAAAGAATATTAATAATAATTTTTTATTTCATATTTATTGATGATATTAATGACGATCATGATGATTAACATCTATTGAGATTATCGAAGTATATTGAACCTTAAGAAAGAAGGAGATTAATTGAAACTTTTTAATATTTTATTTTTATGATTGAAGAGGAGGGAAAGAAGTGTTCTTAGATTACTATAGTTTGCCAAATTAACAAGTTGAGGTTGGTAGTGTGACAACCGTTTTGAAAATGAGAATGGATGTGAGTAAGAGTCGGGCTATCTAAGAGAAAGTGATTTGCATCTTCAAAACTCTTTGTATCACACAATTGACAAATTCTTTCATCCCATGGTGTTTTGGTGATAGACCAACCTCGATTTCACTTCGAAGCTAATGAGAGTTAGTTCTTATCTTTGCAATGTTCATTTTATTCTTAGTTATGGTCAAGACAGAGAGAAAATTATGGTTAGCGAGAGTGGGGTTAATCACCTCGTTATAATACCTTAGCTTCCTTTTCCCCTCTAGCTTCTTATAATCCCACAATTTGTCCTTAAATTTGGAAGTAATAGTATTTTAATGTCATATTTATTCTCCAAGATGATCTCCTCCTTTAACCCCCAATAATTGAGCCAAGACTAGGCATCCTTATGCCAACCACATTTGAGCTTGAGGTGTCAGGGGTTTTGGTTAGAGTTAGAAGAAATTTTGGGGAACCTATTGGTTTCCATGTTGTAAAGCTTCTTCTTATACATCAGATAGTGAAACATAACCATGCTTTCAATGGGGGAAAGGCTAGCTTCAGGGAAAAGGATATGATAGGGGGTATTACCTTTAATCTTGAAGTTGTATGTTATAAATTACTTTTGGATCAACTTGATCTACTCCATGATTATCTAGATATACTGCAACCCCAAACCTCACATTCATAAAAAATAATGGGGGTGACAAGAGTCTCAAAGAAAAAAAGATTACTCCAAACCTAGAGTCCAATTATCTTGCAATTATTTTCAAGCTCATAATAAGCTTTCTAGCCACCAATAATCCTTTTCTCAATGTTATAATTCTGATTGAGATGATGAGGAAAGTCAATACTTAAATATTTATATGAATAAACCTTCTCCAAGTAATTGTATCATAGATGAAATTATCATGGTTGAGCCTTTTGGATTTAATTATCATGACTTTAATCTTGTCGGTATTAACAGTCATACCCATCTTGGAGTAAAAATCATGCAGGATTTTAAGTTTTTTATCGGTATCCTTATGGCTTCTGGCTAGTAGAACAATATCGTCAGCATAAAGGAGAAGAGTAAATACCATACCAATGAGCTTGGGGCCAGCGCATCCCGCAACTTCCATATATGTTTCTAGCTTATTAATGTAAATCCAAAAAATGGTAGGGGATAGGGGACACCCTTGCTTAACATTGTTATTGCATTTAATTTCTTTAGACCAACCCTCAGTGGTCTTAAAATTGGTGACAATGTTCTCATATAGTCAAATCACAACAACCATCAATTCAATAGGAACCATTATCTCTTCAAGTATTTGCCATAACTTATCAGTATTAATCAATAATAATATTAAAATAAATTAATAATTATTATCTTTATTATATATTTTTAAATATACTATATCAATATTAATATTATGATAAAATTATAATAATTAATTTTATTTATTTTCTTATATATATATATATATATATATATATATATATATATATATATATATATATATATATATATATATATATCCCCTAATGGGGGTGACTGACCCTTCATTGAGGGGACCTTAGGATCCCCACCCCCAACCATCTGTATCCCATATGGATGTTAATGAGGGTAGGTGGTGGGCACTCGGCCCAACGAAGGACATTTCTAGAGAAGGTAATCTTAAGTAGTATGTTCTTGCTAGGGAATGTGAGTGTTTGACTGTGTTGGGGGATGAGAAGAGACGTCGTGCAAGGTGGTGGTGGTTAGGCTTGTTGTTCAGGCCTGCAAAGAAAGATGAAAGGTTAGGGTGGTGAGGGATTAAATGTCGAATTTTACCCATGTGTGTGGTATTGTTCTCAAGACTCATTGCTCCTCCATCTGCCGATTGTCATCTTTCTGTGTTGGTAGTGTCACCAGGGTCTACGAATTTGGGTAATGTGCTTCCTCTCATGTTGGTGTTTGTTTGTTGTCTTTACTTCTCTTTCTGTACATGCGAAATGTGCGAAAATTGTGAATCATTTCGCGGCAATTTATATTGACGCGAAATGTGTGTTTTGTAGGGGGCTCCACAAAATTTTCCGGCCGACGGAGAGTTACACAATAGTTCGGCCGAACTTTTGATAAGAAGTTCAGCCGAACTATTAAGACGTTATTTTTAATGACTCGTAAGCGGAAAACATAGTTTGGCCGAACTTGGACTAAAAGTTCAGCCGAACTAACGCGTCACCAATTACGCAAAACCAGGCTCTGAAAACGGTTCTGCAACTTTGGACTGATTAAACTCCATGAAAGGTTGTTAATTAATTGTCGGAACCAAGACAAGCATTTTCAGAATTGAATCTACTTTCAGGAAATATAACTTTTATGGAATTTCGTAAACGTTTATTAATTTTAATTATTTTTCTAATAAAATGAGTGCAAACAATTTCTAAGGGTCATTGTGATTCAGTGAAATCAAAATTTTGTATCTCCCAAAATACATTATGGGGCATTACATTGGTCCGTTGACTCTAATGGGTAGCTTTTAGATTTTTATTTTATAACTTATATGTTAATAAATTTGTTGCCACGCGAAACATATCAAAAATACGCAGTTTTTCGTATTGGACCAGTTCAAAAAATTCTAGTAATTATGATATGCATCCATTGGCTTTGTAAATATGACGAAAACAAAGTAGACTCTGTCTAGATTGTTGTAACACATTTGGTTTTTTCAAAAACACAAATTTTCAATGAATACAGCATTGCGACATAACATGACTTCTTATGAATCCTTTGATTGTTAAGAAACACACACTCAAAGAAACGCTAAGTTGACATATCAAATCTGCATAAAAAATTTTCAAAAAATAAGTAATAGAAAGCTAACAAAATTTCTCACAACTTTTATTTTTATCACAAAATGAAATTCTACACAGAAAAATTGTTATAGTTTGCAGAAAGTTTAAGAACCGAAAAAAATGAAATTTTTTTCTCAAAAAAGGGCAAAAAGTG
The DNA here is from genome assembly GCA_034641835.2 of Pinus albicaulis. Lineage (NCBI taxonomy): Eukaryota > Viridiplantae > Streptophyta > Pinopsida > Pinales > Pinaceae > Pinus > Pinus albicaulis. The sequence goes on along the minus strand of CM076578.1, from coordinate 458,170,412 downwards.
TAACCCAGCTTCACATTTTCACAACATCCTATTGTGACTATTTCCCTTGTGAAAGGGTGCTATTTATTTTTCAATTTATTCATTCTGAGAGGATGTAGAGCTGGGACTTGGTTCAATTTTCCTATGGGTTTTTAGGGGTGTAAGTCAACTGTTGATGTTAGCCAGGTGCCCCAGGTCCCTGTGAGGAGTAATTTGGGATTTTATTTATAGAATTGTGGTCAATTGTAACCCCCATTTTTGTTTGAGGCCTAATCCTGTCTTGGGTTCGAGCTTGGGCGGGTACTCGGGTGGAACCAAGAGTCTGCCTTTACATTTCATGAGGTCTTAATATTCAGTTTGGTTGGCCTATGGTGGTTTGGGAGGTTCTCAACGTTTTTTTGTGGATTTTTCTATGTCAAGTCTTGGGGCCCGCTTCCATTCTCAGGGCAGGTTCCTTTCTATAGTGTCAGGGGGCTAAGGGGAGTCTGGTCATGTTGTGTTGGTATAGTAGAATTGAACCCTTGCCGCTATGTTGTCCCATGGTGGGAAATTTGGAGATTGTTGTGTAGTGGAGGTTTGGAGGGTCAGTTGGTATGGGGTATTGTCTTGTCCGAGAAACTCCTTTCATCTATAGGTATGTTGCATCAACGAGGAAGACCTTGCAAAGGGGGTAGACAGCATGGCCATCCAGTCACTCGTGTGGGCGGTGCCTCATCCTCTAGTGAGGAACACTCAGCCAATTTGGATAGAGAGGAGGAGCTAGCGCAGGACCCCGCTCTTTCTCCTCATTGTGTTTTTCAGGTCCCCTCACTAGAATCGATTTATGTTCAACTACGAGGGATTGAGGCCAACCTGGATATCCTCCGTGATCATAGATACGAGGATCAAAATGGAATTGTGGCTTATTTGAATGATATACAGTTATCTCAATTATAAATTGTAGAACAATTAGAGAATGTTCGTAGAAACCAACAATGAAAAAATCAATGCTTGCTAGAGTTAGAGGCCCACTTGAAGCACATTAACTACCATATGCATGAGCAACAAGTCCAACTAGCAGTTGCAACCATGCACCATCCGTGTCCACTACCTTGATATACTTTTGACAGGATGTTTGCTTATTTTATCAGTTTTTTGGCTAGTATGACTTCGTACCCCTTTGAAAATAAGGTATCAATTGCTAAATCTTCTGCTTCATATTCAAACTCTCTTCACCGACAAATCCAATTAGAATAAGGCACAATAAGTTGATAAAAATCTAAATATATTTATTTTCTTCATAACAATATAAATACAATACTTTCAATAATATATATATATATATATATATATATATATATATATATTATATATATTATTTTATATTATATGAATCATATTTATAATGAAAAAAATAAAAAAGTTTTTTTAAACATGGAAATTAGTCTAACCTTCCTATTTATCTCAATGCTTCACAATATTATGTTGCTTTCTCATTAAAAGCACTTTTTAAAGGCACGATCCAAACTAATCACAAAGACACAATGAATAGAATAAAAAAAAATTAACTAAAACTTAATTATCTTATTCCAACCATAAATATTAAATAATGATTTTAATTACATAGCTCTTCTTATATATGATTAACGTGTACCAACTTAATATATCAAATATATTACTTTTTAATATTTCATTAAAGTTATTATATTAGATATGTATTTAAATAATGTCAAATATAATCTACTTTATTCACCATCCGTATATAAAGTTTAAGTTCTATTTTCCTCTTCCCATTGCTATATTGTTATTATTGATTTATACTCAATAAAAACATATATTTTTAAAAATATAAATCATGAAAAATCAACCGAGAGTATGGGTTCATTATAATTAAAATGGGATAATTTTATGTTCTAGTTCTCATTGCATAGTTTACACATATTTATAATTGAAATTTGCTTTATCAATTTTATTTTAATTTTTTTTAATTTTTAATTTTTTCTGCTTTATTAATTTTGATTTTTCTTTTAATATAAAGTATTAGGATTTGACTAAAATATATGAGTAGACAAAGTTATTATTCGAAAAGTTTATAATATTTTTCTCTTGTTAATACTTCAAAAGTCTAAATATTACTTACATATTACTAAAAATATCTCAAATTATACCTCAAATTATATTAACTTGTATGTTGTTTTGATAGTTATATATACTGTAGAATTAACTTTACAAAAGATGATATTTACAAGGTAACATTAAGAACATATATTGGAACCAAAGATGATATTTACAAGGAAACATTCGGAACATACATTGGAAAAACTATCATGTGGTTGGCTTACTGAGGTCCACCCTTTGTTCTTTATTGGTACGAGTTGCCTCTTCCATCTCCGAGATACACACAATCACATGATTGATATAGCTTTGAAGAGTCTTCAACTGACTTCAAAGGGCATCAAATTCATTAGCCCATTTGGCAATATTCTCCCAGAGAGAGAGATTGTCATCTTGGATTTGTGTTGCGGATAACATGTAATCTTGCATCTTCAGATTAAAAATCATATGTTGTAGATTCATGTCATCAATTTTTTGTTTCTATTGAGCTATTATATCTAGACTTACCAAATTATCACTGTTATGGTTGTTGGAAGCATGATCTAGAGGTTTCTTCCACATGTGTTCTGTTGTGGTTTCAACGAGTGTCGGATTATGCAATCTGTATGGAAAGAAGCAACACTTATTTATGAAAATCTGAGTTTGGAAACCAAGATTATAACTTACCTCCTTGTAACAATTTGCATGAGGTTGAAGTATGCTGGGGGATTGATTGTGTCACTAAGACATCTTTGAGTGTCAAGCACGTTGATAGAATATCCAAGACAACACCTCACGAGGGCCTGTCCTACCACTCCCACTCGAGGAATTCAAATAAGAAGGAAGCCAAGCCTAGAGAGGCAACACCATTCGGGAGTGTTGTATATCCCCATCCCAGGAGAAATTCACAGGTATAGCATGCTCTGGGATGGAAGATACACCAATAATAATCACTAGAGAGAGGTCTCAACTTACAGATCTTCGGTGAGCCCCTTGAACCCAATTTATATTCCACAATAAAATATACTGCTTAGAGGTTATTCGCTTGTTGTGAGAATAAAATGTGAGAGTAAAGGAGAATGGTGCTTAGTATAGACGTGGCATCCCCCAGGTTATATGCGTGCGATTTTGGAGGAGGGGAGTGACACCATTATATGCCACGAACTTTTTCATGCTCCCAACCACCTATGTGGCTTGATAATTGATGATTGCACATGAAATTTGGGGATTACATATTATTTCACATAATGCTTGTTTAGACTTGAGTAAGTTCATTTTTAGAGCCATGAAATGTGGTTTAAGCTATGGAAGATTGCACCAACTATATATTCTATTTAATTCTAATTATCTACTTGGAAATGGCAAGCTTTGTTAGTGCAATTGCCTGCTTCACTATTTTGCTTTCAGAGGATATGGAAGTATGCTTTCTATGGGATTTCTTCAAGCAATGTTGTGATTCATCTCATTAGGATTTCCAAGATGCTTTCCTTAGGCATGGTGCCATTATGAAGATGGTTGATGATAAGGAGAGAACACCCAATTATGACTATGTTGGATATTTACCTATCTTTCCCGATAAGGAGGCCTTACAAGAGGTCATGTAATTCAGCTTGGTTGTTTATCATGGACCCCAAACCCATGCATATACCTGTTCAAATTGTCACCAAGGCTATATAAAACCCCTCCTCCTACCATCCATGCTTTATCAAATTTGAATTAACACTTACACTTTCAACAATTTATTGAAAATTGGTAACATAATTTATAACATTTTTATTTATTTATCATATTATTAGAAAATTCATATAAATTAATTAAATGGTTGGTAAATGTCGATATAAATCAATCCATGATAACTATTAAAACACTTATTATCTATTTGACATTCCATGTAAACTAAATGGTTGGTAAATGTTTATAAACATCAAAACACACTTCATAATACAACTCACATTGATATATATATATATATATATATAGAGAGAGAGAGAGAGAGAGAGAGAGAGAGAGAGAAAATTATAACTTTATTTAAATTATTATTAATATTATTATTAGTTATAAAATAATTAATATATAAATTAAACATATATACACGTAACAATATTTTTAATGGATATTCCTAATTTTAAATAGGTTTTTTACAATATTATGGCTTATCAATACCACATGCCCAAAAAATCATATATCATTTCATATGACACTTCTTCATATGACATTTTCTATAATTAATCAATTTAATTAGAATGCCAAAAATGACATAACTACTTTGCAAATAAATCTCAACCTTTGAATTGTGTATACTACTAAGAATATCCTAGCATATTCTATGGAGGTTAAAGCTCTATCATCCACCTAATAATTATTGATAATTTAATTTAATTTTTTGAAACTTTTTAAAAAATAGACACACCTAACAACATAACATGTAAATAATTATAATATCATAAAACAGTAATACTATAATGATTATTTTATCATAACACAATAATTAAGATATATATATATATATATATATATATATATATATATATATAATATAAGTTAACTAAATCAATTTAACAAATTATTCAACATACATACATATATAATTGTTAAAAAAATTGATTATCAAAGTTCACTTGAATCAATAAATAAAATTATTTCAGTTTTCAAAACTATTTTATCATTATTGCATTGTGCTCTACAACCAAATATGAAGGATATGTTTCCTTTTAAAAATAATAAAATACTAGCACACCCATATAATTTAAATATTTGGTATATGAAGATAGACATCAATCATAATAAGCATCAAACATTTACTTCATGATACATATAACATTGCTAAAGTTAAAAAAAAAAAACATTAAAACTATCTAAATAATAACTTTATTTTAAAATATTATTATTATTATTAATTATAAAAAAAAAATATATAATTTAAACATATATACATTTGAAAAAACATGGAACCGGATTCTTAACTATAGAGATTTACTTCCACTTGACCATAAATATTCTTAATTTGTAAATAAGTTTTGTTCCAATACCATGAGCCAATACCAAGGCTTATCAATATCACAATGCCCAAAAAAGTCATAACTCACTTCATATGACAATTATTCATATGGATTTTTTAATAAATCAATTTAATTAAAAGAGTAAAAAGAGGATAACTGCTTTAGAGATAAATCTCAACCATTGATTTTCAAGGAGGTTAAATCCCTACTATCTACTTAAAAAATTGGAATAATAACAATAATAATTAATCAATGACGGTCATAAAAAATACTTCAATTTCCACCTTAATTTTACATCAAATTTATATAAAAAATAAAGTAATCAAAAGTAAAAAAAATAAAGAAATAAATTAATTTTTAATGTGAGGGAGATATGTAATTCCTTCATTACTTAATATGGACCTTGAAAAATGACATATAAAAATAATATTATTGATATTAATGATGTGTAATTCATTCTATCTTCAATTGACATGTAATATTTATAACATAATCCATATAAATTAAGTGGTTGGTATAAACATATAGAAATCAATGCATAATAACTATCAAAACACTTAATAATACATTTTATGTTGCTAAAATTAAAAAAATAAAAATAAAACTAATTGAATTGTAATTTTATTTTAAATTATTATTAATAATTATACAAATAATTAATATATGAATTAACCATATAGTTTATTGACACACTTGATTATTCGTTTTTTCGAATAAATAACATTTTTAAGTGACCAAAAAATGGCTCATTTGTAGAATGTGACGAAAATATTTCATTTTATAGAATGGTTAATTTGTGTGTGGTGTTTATATAGCTGCAAATGGTTTTTGATCATTTATGAGCACATTGTTGTCCAAATTGGATTCCGGAAGAAGCGTGACAATCAAGGTTCAATGGCGAATGGCCATAGAGACTTGAAGAGTGTGCTTCATGTGTTTTCAAGGATCAAAATCCATCTTATGTGTTTTGGGAGCTCTTGAAATGGTTGTTGAAGAATAGGTTTCGAGAAAGTCTTTATGTAAGAAAATTGTTGAACAGGTTGGAGTAGGACTTTAACAGAGGAATGGAAGCAGTATGAAAACACCTTTGAAGAATTATATTGTATGAAGTGAAAGCAAATCCAATTTGAAAGATTTTGAAAAGAGGTCCACGAGGGTTGAAGAGGGAGGTGGGTTCTTCCACTAAGGTTGGAGACTAGAGCAAGTTGAAGCTTGCTCATCATCAAATTTTGTGCCTCAATAAAGTTGTAACCTACATTGATTTTCTACTTACACATTTTTGAGGTTAGTGCCTCAATTAGGTTGTAACCTACAGTAAGTAGCAACTTTCATATTTTTGGGGTCGGTGCTTCCAATGGATTGGAGCCTGCAAATCTATGTAATGAATTGAAGCATAAGAAGAAGAAGAATTTGTGGTTTTATCATGTATGGGTTTCCACATAAAATCTCCTGTTTCTTTGTGTTTATGTGATGGCCTGTTGATCAGTTGCTAATGTAATGATGCATTACTATACTTATTGATATGTTGCAAATGGTTATGCCTCATTGTTATGTAATATTTTGTTAAAGAAAAGTTGTGAATTTGTAAATTTACTCTCACATTGATTCAACCCATCGTAGTGTGATCTTTGGTCCAACACTTTGGTGCACCTATAGATGGATTGCAACAATGAGTCTCTATGGGAGTGGATTGATAATTTTTTTAGAATAAAAATTGATATTACATAATAAAATTTCTAAACGCTACTTGGAGTGTCTTATATAGGGATGCATTGGTGTGCTTATTGTTTAAGGATACATTAATTAAATTTCTATCATGAAATATTAAAAGGGACCTTCAGTGCCCTTATAGCAAAAGCACACAAATAAGTTTTTTGTAATTTTCTAAAGTAAAATTTGATAGAATATAATAAAATGTCTATGCCTTATTTTATGTCTTTTATATACTGATATATCATTTTTCTTTCGATGCATCAAATAAATAATGTTTAAATTTTCTTTGAACTGATATCATATTATGGAATATTAAAATTGGAGGCTTGTTGGAGCGATGACGAGCGCAAGGGTTTCACAGGTCTCTTTAGGTGCTGCGATCACCGACACAGGGATCAAATCCGACGTTGTGCCTATCGACCACATACTTGGTGAACAGATGCTGCTCCACCGTAATGGGCCAGATGGAATAAGATGCCCTCCAAAAACCATTTCAGTATCCCCCAACATCTGCAAGAGTGACGATCATAATAATGAAGGGGCTTGTGCTTTCGCAACATCTCCCACCGCCGACATGCAACAAATTTGCCTTGCGGATCTGGGAACTCTGAGACCAGGGGAGCCATCATTTAGTATAATACCCATCCATGAAAGCAGCTGGGATGGAGAGAATGCGGAGAAGGCTGGCGATTTCCCTGTTGGTTAGATCAGGATGGATCTCCATCCCGATATGAGGAAAAAGGAAGCCACGATATCCAGGGTGATGATCAACATCGAGAAAGACGTTGAATGCTTTGGAATACGCATACTCTTGAATGTTTCTTCGATCCAACACGCAACCCTGAGATCTAGGAGCCAAGGTTGTTTTCTCACACAGGAAAAAAACAAATGTGAAAAGGTAGGCTTGGGAAGCAGTGGGCTATCGGGACTTGTCAATCTAGCCTCCCAGATGAGCGTTGGCAGCCAGGGGTCCCCAGATCTCTCATCCCCCTCCTTCCATATTCAGATCTCTCTTCTCACCGGAAAACCCATGATTCTTTGGGTTCACTCTACGGATCTGGTGAAGAGCCTTTCGCATGCCCTGGAACACCGGCTGGGGATTCCTTCTGCCATTCGACGATTTATTTATGGAGGTAAATAACTAGAGGACTCTCTTCCGCTCTCATTTTATAATATTGAAAAAGATATTTATGTGGTTTTAACCCTTCATCTACGAGGAGGGATAGTCAGGCAGCCATCCTCTGCTCAAGCTTTCTCATACAAGGATGTTGTCCATGCACAACCTCCCAATAAAGTTGCTCAACCCTCTTAGGCTCCCAAGCCATTTTTGGTTGATAAAATGGAGGATGTTCCCTCTGTAGAAATTTCACATCCAACACTTGAAAACTAGTTTCAAATGTATGCAGAATCTACCATAATTTGTCGATTCAATGGATTATGGCCTCTCTCAAAAGAACTCTACCAATGGATTCATTCCACTTGGACCAATAAAAACAAGGTTATCTTCCGCTCGAAGGGTTTATTTATAGTTATGTTTTCTTTCAATGAAGATTATCAAAAATCCTTAATAGGTGGTCCCTGGTTTTGGGGAAAAGCAGGTTTATTCCTCACACCCTGGTTCCCAGACTTTGACCCTTCCACGGAAGTCATTACCAAGCTTCCTATTTGGGTTAGGCTTCCAAATTTACCTGCTCATCTATGGAACTTTTGTGTCTTTCAAGGAATTGGAAACACCGTGGGACACTTTATGGAAACGGATCCCTCCAGGGGGGAGACGGGCATATACACCTATGGTAGAATATGCGCTGAACTAGACATAATCAAAGGCTTTCCCGATCAAATCAATCTCAATGTTGGTGATTTCCATTGGACATATACCTTGGAATATGAGAACACTTCTTTCTGATGTCATCACTACCATCAAACAGGGCATCTTCTGAACTCCTGTACTACGTTCCTCGCCCAAAAAAAGAGAAGAAATCTCAAATAAAACTCTAAAAGTTGGAAACCTTGTGAACAGCCTCCCATGTATGACATTGACTCCTTCAGCTCAAATGAGGAGGAGATTGAAGTAGATGTGGAGGTTGCAAATCAGGAGAAGGATATGCTCTCGGCGGACCCCAGAGAGCCCAATGTTTCATGGAGTTCTTAGAAACAATCTCGTGAGTCCTCCTCCTCGGATTTAGATAAGGAGACAACTCCTTTAGTCAATAATATTTTTCAAGTGTTTTTAGCCCATCCACCCCATGACGACTCAGTTAAAGTTACAAAAAAGAAAGGAAAGAAATGTCGTATTGAGGATTCAGCCCATTCTAGATTCATGTGTCTGTCTCTTACGCATCCCATGTCTATCTTCTTGGATCTCTTTGTTTCTCTCTTGGTTACTTAACGCGACCGAGGTTGATAGTTTATCATTTTCAGCCTCCCTGTTATCGAGCCTCTCTTTACTGTAACCCCATTTTGTAGCATATGCTTTTTTAATAGAATTAGTCTTATTTACAAAAAAATATATATATTTATTATGGAATAATGATAACAAAAATGGAATAATGATAACAAAATTTTGTGCACTTATAACTAGAATTCATTAGTGCACCATATATGTAAGTGCATAAGTTTACCTAATACAATTTAAGATAAATATAAAAAAGTATCCATTAAATCCTTTAGCTACATGCATGTTCTAGAAATATATGCTATAAATGGATAAAGGAATCTTATTTTATTTATTTATTTATTGAGGGAGGTGGGGGATTCCATAAAGGATTTCACTAGAAGGTGCTTTCCTTATAGTGCACTACATTTATTCTCCTTTGTTTATGGATTTTGGCTCATCTAAAAAAAAACATTATGCCTTAGTTTCTACCGCTGCATGGGAAACCATTCCATGAACGCACCCATGTATTTTAAACGGCAGAAGCATAAAGGTTTTTGAAGGTGTGAAAATATGGTATCTTTTGATTTATTTTCTTCTTTAAGCAAGAAAAATGGAAGATTGGATGTACATATGAACATGGATGCAACTCCAATTTCTAATCCATACTTACATTCCTTTATAAGTAGTTATATCTTGATTTGGTCAAACAAATATTTTTTAATATTTGACCTCATCAAATCGACCAACCATTTTGTTATAAATAGGATAGGTTTTCGTCCTCATTTGAGCATGACCATTTTCATAGTCCAACCTTTGCTCTTGCATTATTCAAGTTCTTCTCACTTATTGAGCTCCATAATTTTTTTCTTTTTTCTTGTCAATTATTTAGAGAGATGGATACTTGCTTACAAGTAAATCATTCTCAATAAAGCCTCCCAAGGAGGAGGTCTATAGATTCATATTTCAGGTTATCTCCTCATGAGTGATACAAATTAATAAAAATATTTCCTTGGGTTTTCTTTGGAGTTCTATTACACATTTCATGGTTTACATTTTTGTAACATTTATATTATTTTTAATTCATATTTATGAAAAAACATGTTAATGGGTATTAAATAGGCTTGAGGGTTTATTATATAATACTCATAATTATTTGATGGACCATTAGCAAGTCATAATATAGTGTTTTTTGCAAACCCTTATTGTAGAAAAATAATAATAAATGGTGATTCCATTGAGGATATGAACATTTCAGATCCCGGTTTGTGTTTAGTAAGTAATCAACTTCTTCAATCTCTCATTTCCTTTCTATTTTTAGTAAATTTTGGATTACTGGGTTCTTTTCTATTGTTTTTCATGTTTCTTAGGTCATAGGTCTCAAGGGGTGAACAGATGGTAGTTCTAGAATATATCCCATCAACTTAAGCCTTAACATTACCAATGCACTTTTTAGCCTTGAAATTGAGTTGGTCTGCATTTATTGGCCCAAAATATACACTTCTAATGCTCAAGAACATGGTCAATTTTCTACATTGCCCAATTAAAAAAAAAAAATTACAAAAATTTCTTTATTTTTTTCCAATTGTCTATCTTTTGTAGAATTTTAAGCTTCTTATTAACAGTGAGACTAGAAATCCATGATATTTTGGGTTTCCAAACCTTGAGGGGGAGAAATAATCCCCTACAAGGCTTTTAGTACTTCTCCACCAGGTCAGATCTTAGGGTCTAATTACGAAGTTTGTTGTAGAAAGTTGGCAGAAACCATTTTATAATTATTTCTAGATACGTTCAGTTACTTCATCCATATATTTTATTGGATAAGAAACCCCCATTTTAGTTATCATTGGCCTCCAATTTTTTTTCTCTTTGGACACCCTTTAGTGATAGATATTTTATAGGAGATTTGGCAACTCAAAACAACTATATATTTGTTGTTGTTTCTGTAAAATGTTGGTTGTACATTAGTGACATAGAACCCAAATTGTTTTATTAGTTCATTACCTTCCCATTTCCCCCCTTTTTTCCCTCTTTTTTCACACTTTTGCTTGTATAAAACCCTCATAACATAGGCTCTTTTACTATTGAGTAGTGAATATCCTTTGCACATCATTTTTGTTTTTTTTCCTTACTTATTTTCAATTTACATAGCCTTTCATTTTACTACAAGAATTTTAATTTTCATGTTATAAAACACATCACTTGCACCCATGTGCACACCACTAAATTTTACTTGGTTCATGACCCCACACTGACTACTAGAATTAACCATAGTATAACATATATTTTTAAGCCCACTTGGGCACCAAAAAAAAATTAATATTTATGTTAACGCTATTGGAATATGAATCCAAATAACTCCCATTGGATATTATACATTTGAGACATATTTGATTCTTTAGGGAGCTTGAAATCCTTCATCACCTAGTGGTCAAAACTGGTTTGAGAGGAAATTGGTGAAAGGGATAATGCTTAGACTTTGTAGTTCCCCTTAAGGCTCCAAACTCTTGGTCAAAAATTCAGGTCTAAAGTTAACACTAAAAGCTTGAGATTCTCTTATCCCCACTAGATCAAGGTAACCTTAGTGGCCATTATTTAGGAAAACTACTTTATAGGTGCCAATTGTGGGAAGCAACTTCAATTGGGATAGATGTTTATGGGTATGCAAGATTTCTTCACGTGATGGTTGTAAGGGTAATTATCTTTGATACCTTCCATCTTATTGGGAATTATTAACCAACACCTAGGAATTTTGGAAGGCCATCCAAAACATAGTCTAAGACTCATTTAAGGAGTATTCGATCATTTAAGCTAGAATATTTTCAATTTATAAGATGAGGTTGCTTGAATTAAATTAGTATATCAATCACATAAAATAATTACTTTGCACCACCTATTCACATAGTGTTTAATTTATTTATTTTTTACTTTATTCACTTCCTTGTACCTCTAACCTTCTAGATTCAACCCATTTTGATAGTGTACACATTGTCCCAACAACATAGCTTTCGTAAAGAGTTGGCCTCGAAGATTGGGAGGCATTCATCCTAATTTTCTTTTTGGATGATTAGTTACACTTTATCAATGAGTTTGGATCCCTCCCACTATCCCTCTTTTTGGCTCTATCTCTTCTAACTCATATCGTAATTCCTCATCCTCTAGTTCCACTCAACCCCAACCCGCTATCAATATGGTAGGTATAAACCCTAGCATAAATGCTAACCCCAATGCAAGAGCTCATAAAAGAGGTAATGATAGTGTTAATGTCGGAACTAACATGGTTACCAACACTAAAACCAATCTAGGAATGAATGCAACTCAACCATTCCTTCCATTTATTGCTAGTTTGAACTTCCTTGATTTGAACCAACTAATAAATGATCCTATATTCTAGGATATAAATTTCCCCATATGCCAACAAATATTCCCTTATATATCCCTAAGTTTAAGGGAAATTTCCAAGAGATGCACTAACCATATATGATCCTTCTATATGTTCCTACAACTCCATTATACACATCGAATAGTTTCATTGTGAAGTGGTACATTTACCATACTCATGGCCCTCATAAAGTGTTCACTACCATGGAAAATATCTTCCTCTCATACTTCTAGCTACCGATCTACCATGACATGGTTATTGAGATTCTAAAAAATATATTTCCAAACCACTACCACCCATATAATTGATCACATTTAGGAATGGTGTAGATGGAAAATCCTATTCAAAGATACATAAATTAATTATTGTTTCTTCATGGATTAGTTTCTAAAGTATATCCTTTCTCCCATTTCCAAATATGTGGCATTGACATTCCCTACAAATGAGGAAGAGGCCTTTTAGAATTCCATGTGGTATGACTCGATCTATTCCCACTTGAGAAACCTCTATATCATCATCCATGATGCACCATGCTCTTTCTCAGGTGACACTTATGTTAGCGCCTAAATCTACCTCAAGCTGAGAAAGGTAGGATCTAGGATAACATCATACCATGCTTAACCTGGTAGCTAGCCCTACCAGGTCGGGAGAGGGCTCTCTCCTTGTCAATCTCAGAAAATATGGCCTCTCCTGACCTGGTAGGGCTAGCTACCAGGTTAAGCATGGTATGATGTTATCCTAGATCCTACCTTTCTCAGCCTGAGGTAGATTTAGGTGCTAACAACTTAAACACCTAGGTCATCCCATGCCACTAATGATGTCATCATATCGATTGCATACCATCATCCTCACCCATGTCCCCCAACACTAGTGATATATGGTCAACCATAGGGGGAATTAATAACTCTTATGCTTATTCCCTTACTAATCACTCTCACATTACCTCAAAAGTGGGAGCTAGTATATCATATTCCTATCCACATCTACCTATGCCTAGGTACATTTGTACTACTCCCACATACTAGAGTGTGATGGAAACCATATTACCATTTTCTATAAACAAGTGCTCCATCCTCTCTAACACTAGCACATTAGGGTTGCATGGCTCAACATGGACCACCCCAACAAGGTCAAGTGTATGCGCATCAAAATATAAATAAACCTCGTAATTCAAAGATTTTTTTTTGGGAAGAGCAAACAAATCTCCCAAAACAAAGGAAACCTAAGAAACTAAGGTCAACAACCTAACGTGACTATTGGAGGAAAATCAAATAACATGAAATAGAAAAAGGGTAATCATCCCAAAAAGAACCAGGTTATTCAAATGAACATTCCTTATGCTTGTTGTGGTACATACAATAATTATACCCATGAATTTTCTCTTGTCCCTAAATTTCATCATTCACTGGAGGTTATAGAGAATGCTAAGAATGGTAACCAACCACCTTCATCTTTAACTCAACCCCCTACTTCACAACTAGTTATGTTAAGGAACCCATTTCCTTCTCAAGGCTACATGGCCACTAATGATTGCTAAACTACACCTCCTATTCCAACTCCCAAACAACCTGGGAATGGAACATACCGAATATTGATGTTGGATTATGTCGACATTATCCTCGCCGCTCAGTCATATGAATATCGTCCCGCACTTACTCAACCAAATCCATTTGCAAATCCTTTTTTGTCACCCAATAGAACCCTCTCGATCCCTTACCCATCATTTGAGGTGCAACCCCATATCACTAAGGATTCATTATGTTTAAACATTCCTAATTCTCATACTTGGGTTTCCCATAAATACAATATTTAGATGCCTTGGCACAATTAGCTACTGTCGTGTCAGCTTCGGAAGTCCTCTAGACATTTCCTTCACAATTTAAGGCACTACTTCCTGATTTGGAGATTGTGGACCCAACAAATTATCACATGATTTTATTTAATGTTGATAAAGTAGATAAACCATGTCTCCCCTAATTAATAGATTTCCAAATCTCAGTACTGATCAAGAATGTGTTTATTCAACATTTTATTGTTGATGAAGGTGCATCTACATGTGTGATGTTCACCCAAGTCTGGTGAAATATTGAATCCCCTAAAATCATGGCATCTATAATTACCTCACCAACATATGATGGTCATCCCATATAGCTAGAATTATTATACCATAATTACTCCGTCGATGTTGTTGGAAAAAAAGTATTGCTAGAAGTGGGGGTTATTGAAGCACCCATCAACTATGATCTCCTTTAGGATAATAGCTTCATGTATGCCATGAACGTGGTATGCTCATCCATATACCACACAATGAGCTTCCATCAAAATTGGAAGATAGTCACCATAGATCAACTCACATATTACGAGCTTGAGACCTAGGTTAATCTTGAGAACATGATCTCCTTTATGGTCATAAATCAAACCGTGCCTTCCTTTACAGAAAATAATCCAAGGGACCTATAAATTCTCCTACTACTCAAAGATTATTATGGAAATCCAACTACCTTGAGTGCACTAGACTCCTCTCACACGTGCACGGTGTCCAAGTCTCAAACCTCTTAAAGGTATGGGTACTCTAAGAGAAGAAAACATTCCTCGTTTATTCATGATATTCCCTTTTGTTCGAGAGCGTTGGTGAATTTCCTACGGTATGGTCTCTACTATCACCTATATTCCTCTTTCATGGGAGGAAATTCTCGAAAACCAGAAATGACATTGTCCATGGAACATGAAATCCTCTTCTCTGTGAATTCAGTGTTGGGAAAATCTTCCAACATTCCTGTGTTGGACAATTTGGATCTCCAGGAACAAGGGAATTTTTAAGAATGAAAAACCCTCTCCTTTAAAGGCAACCACTAAAGCTTTGTCCATGCTCCTTGAGGTGATATCAACTTGTGGCTACAATCCTATAGATATTGATGATCTTAAATCAACAATAGTGTGAATGGATCAAGCATGATCAATTATCAAATTCTTTTTTTTTTCTTGAGATTTGACCTAAAGTCAATAAAATGTCGTGTATAAGATTGAACCAGTTGGATTTCAAGCAGTGGAGGTAAATAAAGTTTAATTTTTCTTTATTCTTTGATGGGGTGTCTCGAGGAAACCTAGGGGAGGATGGAGCGGGAGGGGTCATCCTTGGCCCTCATGAAAAAATATCAATTTTCTTGGGGTCTTGGAATAACAACAAATAATCATGCACAATTTCTTTCCCTTTGGAAGGGCCTGGATATTGCTAGGGATCTTAATCTATCCAAAAGTAATTCTTTTGAGGACCCTATGTTGTTCATACATCAGTTCACTAAACCCAAGAATAATATTAGCTCAGATTCCCCAATGTTATGTCAAAGGATTCTTGCCTCAATTTCCTAGTTTAATTGGGTGGCCTTCTATCATGTCTATAGACAACTAAATTCGACAGCTAATGAGTTAAAAAATAAGGAAACTACTATGATACAAAGTGACATTGAATTGAACTAGAGTTTGGGTCTCTCCCAAATCCCTTAACAATGCAAGGTTCCACATTTATTTATATTAAGAATTGGGAGAGAGCTTTCCGCCTCCATCCACTTGCATCATCTTTGAGGGTCACCTCAAGGAGGAAACATGTTGATTCTGTATTAGGTATTCAGGCTGAGGGTTATATTTCCCATTAGTTATCCTTCCCTTTCTGGACTCAATATATTACGAGGTTTCCTAAGTGTCAATTTCTGGTGAACAGGTGGCCTCTACTCTCGGCACTTCTCTCCTCTAAAAATTGCATCTTTTTATTATGCTTTGAGTTTTTTTTAATGTGATTCTTCTCGACTCCAATGTCTAGTGCTATATGAGTGAGCATGAAGTTAATATCGTTTTCCTGATATGATATTATGATGACATCTCTCTATTCAAGTGATTTTTTTGTGGAGTCTCGAGTCATTTTATTGTAGAATGGTTCATGGTAGAGTTTAGGCTCTATCTATTTTTTCCCCTTTGGATCCTCTGCTCACATATTGTCCTCTTTGTTTCTTAGGTTATTGGGATTTGTCTCTCTTTCAAAGTCTAGATATTGTAGGGGTTAATTCTTTTGAGACACACAGTGGTGTACTGAGTTCTCAGAATGGAGGGAAACTATAATTGCTTGTAGCACATATACTCGTATGATATAATTGACAACATGTCGGTCTCTTCTTAGGATTTCATAGCTTCAATCCAAAAGCTGGAAGATATGATGGAGTGTTAAATGTGTTGTTTTCAATAGTTTTTATAAGGTAAGCCACTGGTTCATCACGTAGAAACGAAACTTTCTCTTGGAGACATGAGAGAGGAAATTTTTCGGCTTAGCTCATGGGTGGCAGCATTGGCATTCTCATCCTCCTTTGTGTCCTCCTCTGTGGGTAGGGTGTGTTTTGAAGTTCCCATCCCCATGGCTCTTGCTAGTCGCAAGAGGTCCCAACGTACAAGAGGCTTGGGTGCAAATGGACGTGGTACCTAGTGATTTTGCGGAGTGCCTTGGTCATCACTCAGCGATATGTAGTCAAGTTTTTTTTTTCCCCATCTGTTATCACTGAGATTTTGTAAATGCATATTTCTCTTGAGTAGTCGCCTTTCCTATTTTAACTTGTTAATTAGTCCTAGAGATAGTAATATTTTTGGTTTACTTTGTTGAAGTTGTGTTTTGGGTCTTAAAAAGCATTTCCATATTTTATTAATAAAAATGCTACTATTTGTTTCATTGAAAATAAAATATATAAAATTATTAAAAACATTATTAGGCAGATATTTTTGAAATAAGGTTTTCATTATTTAATTTATCTATTATTTGGTGTGTTATATCTTAAAGAAACTTTGGTTTTTGGGAAAAACTATAAGGTAACCTCAAAAATTTTTGAGGTTGAAAGTTGGCCCTTTAACCTTGAGAGGGATATTTCCTTAAACTCAACTACCCTAGGTCATTGTAGTAGTAGGTTTATACTTTAAGGTCTATGGCCATATTTGTATGAGAAATAATCAAATTTGGTTGGGTTGTATAGAAAATACACCATTGGGCATGGAGTCCAGCCTTATCAGATGATGCTACAGATCTAATGAGCAGGACACAAAAGGCAAGGTAGTAATAACTCTAACAATTTGAAAAATTTAGAAGAATATAACTGAAAAGAAATCAGTATTATAGTTAAGAGAAAAACAAGTACTAATGACGAAGAAATAACGAGAAAGGAGCATAAATGAGTCCCAATCTCAGATACTAAACTTTCCAAACATGAAGAAGGTTTTTTATAAACAGAGAAACAATATGCAAGGAACTACAACATAAGAATTTTCTGCAAACGCTCATAAAAAACTATATGTATTTAATATTTGCTCAAATACACCAGAATGCTATGTTTTCAAGTAAAACCCAACCCTTTTTCATTCTTTAGAAATTGTATTTATAGACATTACAACAACTGATCACATCATTATAGCTTCAAACTTAATTACAATAATCCAAAATAGAATAAAATTCTAAGTTCATGTATCTGAAAAATATCTTTTAATTACAATAAGTCTTTCTAAAATAAAACTATTTGCTAGAAAATATTCTAATATTTAGGCTGATAGAATGTATCTTCAAAATATATCCCTTGATGATAGAAACATGTCCCTTATGGATAGAACAAATTCCTCATTGGTATACAGGTCCCTCTATAAAACAGGTCTAATCATTCACTGAAAAACGTTCTTCTATTAAAGTTCCTTTTTCCTCGAGTTTTATGGTGTAATTGTCGATACTGTCATTGCCAGTTTATCTAGTTTCCTGAGTCGAAGATTTTGCTGACAAACTAACTGACAATATTTTCATTCTGTTTGTTTTCAGAATGTGCTAAAAATGGGAATGTTGACACTCTTTTGCAAAAATTGTTGATAATGGAAATATCAGCTCTTCCCTGCGAAATTCGCTGACAACAGAGATGTCAGCTCTTCCCTGCAAAATTCGCTGACAGCGGAGGTGTCAGATTTTTCCTTCATTTCTATATGTATAGTGTTTTCAGGCACACATTTGGTGATAAACCCAAAATTTGTTGTTTCTCAAATGCATAATAAAAACTTCAAAATTGCCCCAAGCCTCCTAGTTGAGGGTGTTGGCTACCTTTAGAAGCACATATACTTTCTCTATCCTCTCTCTTTTTCTTTGTAGGGTTTCCATAGGACATTTTCCTTTGGATTCTTTATCTTTGATATTTTAGAACCTACAGTCTTTCTTTTGTTGATTATAAGGTATTTTAATGGCACATTATCTACGCCAATCACCTCCTTGGCCAAATCTGGATTGCTTCTCAACTTTATTTTAAACCTCAATTTGTTTTGGCCTTGTATGAGGTTGTTTTCCCCCTTTAAGGGTTTTAGACAGTGGAGTTTCTTCAACTGGATGTTGTTTAGTTTGGATCTCAGCTTCAACTTCTTTTCCTTTAATAATTTTCGGTAACTTTTTTTTCTACAGGGGATGTTTCAAAGGGTGAACTTATAACCTCAGGAGAACTGATAATAGAGGGTAATTTTTTAGGGGATGTGGGGTTTAATTTCTTGAGCCTGAAACTTCTCCTTTGGTATACTTTAGGGATTTTAGGCCCAGAGGATGTCGAAGGGATCTCTATGTCTTTCTGGCTAGGGCTTGGCTCAATAGGAGCCGCTACATGAGTCTTCCTCCCCTGTTTATTATTTTTCTTCATTCCTCTTAAATATTTAGGGGGTTGAGGCTGAAAACTTTCCCAAAATAAGAACTGGCCCCATGTTCTTCCTACTTTGGCCTATTGGTTTTTAATCATCAATTTGATCAGGGCTTTGTGGTAGACATAGTGAGGAGAAGGGTTTGTTCTTGCTCTAAAATGAGCGGCCATATGCTTTAAACTCTCCAATAAATAGAAATGGCATTCATCCTAACTTGACCAACTAAATGTGCAAGGAAATGAAAATGATAGATATTTAATCAGTTGAATCATCATTCACAGGTGAAGTAGGATTGGGTACTATTCAATTGTAGAAATTTAAACAATACTATGATGTATTAACAGACTCTCCTGATCTAACAATTAAATCCACTATTAAATACAGAATCCCTCTACTTAATTATTTGCGGAAATTAAATCACCAATTGCGAACACGTGAAGAAAAATCAATCACACATAACAAGATGATTTCACCAGGAAATCTTAAAGCTAAAAACCCCAACTATCATATATTACGTATGTCATGGATCATGAAACAATCTCATAAAAAAACTCTACTCCAAGAGCTCTCAGTACAATATACAATTGTCTCATGCTGTCATACAAAACTTGGTTCACACATGCACCAATTTACTGCCTCCTGACAGCCTGCCTCCACTGCGCAATCCCTTATGGTCAAGAACCTCTGAATGATTTATTTATGGCCAGCCTTGACTGCGCAATCCTCATAAGCATCTCCAATGTTTGTGTGGATGCATTAAATGCACCACTATAGTCACAACTGATAGTCAAACAAGCCCTTTCACCTATCTCTCAACTAGGTCTCCACTAGATCTGACATGCATGTAGTTAACGATAGTATTTCTTCAGTTGCATGTGAGACCACTGCTTGTGAATTAATTAAATAATTAACTCATTGATCTCTCACTAGTGTATATTTAGTTACAACTAGCACAACTGAGTTTAACTCACTTAATTGAGTTAAACTAAATAACAACTCACATAACTACACATCCAACTGTGTTACAACTTTGTATCACTCAGTTACAACGAAGTCCACTGCATGGTCCACCAACCAACCACTTCAACTTGAAATCCACTTAGCTAACTGATTTTCCACTTCAGTTAACTAGTTCCAAGTACTCATTGAAAATAGATAATTATTTATTGTCTAATTTTTGTTAAGGGCTTAACAAAAATTGACATGCATTCTAATTTTAGACAGGCATTCCACGAAACAAATTCGCACATGCATTCCAAACTTAGACGCCCATCCATCCATATAATTTTCTCAACCATCTATAAAAATATTACTACTAAAAATAGACTTTGATCCAAATTCTAAAAATAGACATATCACCTAAAAATAGCCTATGTGGGCCCCACCCAATGTAGGTGCTTATTTTTCACTAGGATCAAGGATGATGTTGATGGATTGTAGATTTATGTGGTGTAGAATTTTAGAATCAGGGCTCGAAATCTCCACAGTTCTCATTTTTCAGTCTACGTTTTCGGGTCTAAAGCAAGACCCATCATCAGATTTGTCCTGATGATGGGTCTTGCTTTAGACCTGAAACATTGACTGAAAAATGAGAACTGTGGAGATTCCGAGCCCTGATTCTAAAAAAGGATGATGTTTTTGGATGCCAATTTCACTGTTTCTTGTTGCAATCTTCAACATAAATAACCAATTCCATTTTTCTTGTAACCAAGCTCTTTGAACCCTATCTTTCCAATTGTGATTTTTGAACTCCTCCTTCAGGAAAAGTGGCACGTCTATTCCTACTAATATATGGCTCCTAAAAAATCGCTCTCCATCTGCATGCAAGGTTGTGGCCTCTTCTATTAGATCCTTCATGACTAGGAAAGAGATTCCACCGATTTACAACTATTTTTCATCGAAACCCTGAGAAAACGCACGAGCTACGCCATCGTGGTAATCGGTGCATCAGCGAAATAATTATTTCCATCCTGCCTACTGAAATTGTTGTTGGATGTTGGGATAGACCTCCAAGAGGTCAGGTGCTTTGGACTCATCTTGGTTAGCCTTTCCACTTTTCCCCATTGTAAACTCTAGTGGAAACAAACACATAACCTCACCAAGATTTGATCCTGGATTCTTGTGGAAAAACCCGGATGAGATCTTGCCAAGCGTAACCACTTTCACAGCAAATAAAAAAACTTACATGGTGAAATGCCTTTAATTGGCTAAGTGAATAATTACAGGTTGGGGTGAATAATTACATGACGGGATGAATAATTACAAGTCAGAAGTCCACGTAATTAACTTATGGGTAAATAATATACAAACATAATTGATAGCGATGGAAACCACTGATTGACAAATTACTTACTTCCTTGAGTTGGATGTGGCACGTTTTCAAAACCTATAATTGGTTTTGTTGACGTGGTCACCGCAATTTGAAAATCAAATTTGAAATTTGTTTTTGGCATTGATAGTCGGTCTGTTAACTATACCAGAAACATTGATAACCCCATTATCAGTCCATTATTCAGAAAATATTATCGGATTTCCAAAAGCGTTGATAATCTCATTTTCAATTAGTTCCCTATTTATTACAACTAAAATGCTCACACTTAAACTGTTAGCATTTTCTGAAAAAAATCAAAAACAGAGTATAATGTGATAACAAGGTTGATGGTAGGGACTTAACATCCATGAAATATTTTAGAATATTCTTAGTATTTTTTTTTTTAACTATGATGAGAATATTGTATTAAATCAAAATCTTCTCCTGAATCGAAACCTATATAGTAGGTGAGTACAATGAAAATCATTCAAGGTCAACAATACATGTAACCTCAATATTCTTAGCAGTATTCACAAATCAAAGGTTTATATTTATCTTCAAAATAGTTATGTTTTTTTTTCCTTTTAATTTAATTTATTAATTAACAAAAAATCATATGAAAATGTGTCATATGAAATGAGTTCTGTTTTTTAGGCACGTGGTCTTCATAAGCCATAGTATTGACCCATGGTATTATAACAAAGCTTGTTTGTAGATTAAGAATCTCTATGATAAAGTGTGGTGAATCTCCACGGTTACGAATTTTGTTACATGTTTTTTGTATATATTTTTAACTTATATTTAATTTTCTTTTAATAATAATAGTAATAATTTAAAATAAAGTTACAATTTAGTTCATTATTATAATTTTTTTTAATTTTAGCAACGTAAGATGTATCATGAAATAAGCGTTTTGGTGATTATTATGGATTGATGCCTATTTACATTTACTATCCATTTGATTTATATGATAATCAATAAAAAATTATAAATCAACTTGAACCTAAACAATTCATCCAAACTCTACTTTTTTTTCCACCCACACAATCGCCCATACCCTAAACCCATAAACAGTGCATCCAAACTATTGTCCAACCTATGTACTTAATTTTTTCATTCTCAGGACTTCTATAATCCCAACGCCATTTGTCCATATCACCTTCCCTATGCTTGCCTCTTGTATGCAAGGGTCCCATCCACATCAGGCCACACAACTCAAATTATGTTCATTTGCCCATATCGGAGTAATTTTTGTTTAGTTTTCATTTGATTTTTTTATTTTTATTTTTTAATTATGTGTTTTTTTTGCAATATTTTTAAGTTTTTCATTTACCTTTTTAATTTTAAAAAAATAAAATAAAAAATAAATTGTTGTTAATAATGTAAAATATATATATATATATGAAACAAACGTTTCAAAAATTGGACATATATATATATATATATATATATTAAATTTTCATTTTAATGTTTTATAATGCTTTTTTTTTGTTTTATTTTCAAATTTTTGTTTTAAATGTTTGGGCATTTGTTTAAAATGTTTGTTTTTTTTAAATGTTATATATATATATATATATATATATATATATATATATATATATATATATATATCAAACATTATTATCTTTGGACATAAATAAATAAATAAATCATAAAATTTGCTATTTTTTCAACTTTTTATGTTCAAGTTTTTCATAAAAATTATTTGTTTCACATGTCATTTTTAGCGAAAATGTCCTAAAATGTATATTTTTTAATTATGTGTGTGTGTGTGTGTGTGTGTGCAAAATGTATAATTTTTTGTCAAGAGTTTAAAGTTATTATTTTTTTAATGACAATTATTTTATTTGTATTGAAGTATTAATTATTTTTTTGTAAATCGAGTTTCTAATCATTCTTTCAAAAAAGAGTATATCAAAATCAAAATGCAAGTAATCTAACCCCGACTAGGTTTGTTGACTACTGTTGGTAGCATATGATAATGAAACAGAAAAACATCAGTGATAGAGTCCACAACTTGAGAGGCCATAAGCACCTGTAAACAAACAAAAGAAGTAAAATACATATTAACCATGCTATTCGTCAGAATTCATGGAGGTTGACTTGTCTAGGGTTGTTCTTGGAGGAGGAGGAGGACGGAAGAAGCATCAAACATGCTCTTTGAAATGGGCCATCTACGTCTCCAACTTTTCGACTTTCTCAGATAACATGTTTTGGCCTCGTAAGACTACCACTATCCTCTCATGAACATGGCACTGAAAGTAGTGCATTTATTTTAGGGTGGAAATTAGCTCTGTGTGCTCCTCCTACCTCACTCATTCTGAAGTTTCCAAGCGTTCCAAAACTGATTGGATTAAATATCTGCATTGCTCCATGAAACAATCTTGTCGTTGTCGTCGTTCCACACGATGCGCCAGCCCCTGTCTCCCTACTCCACCAAGACAAGCCAACCTACCTTGATGTTGAACCCATTGTGTGTGAACCCCACGTCCAGTTGTTGATCCTCCCTGTACACTGCTACCCCTTGCTTCCAAGCCCACCCGGCAGTTACGACCCACGCTGCCACATCCACAGCCCATTGAGGCAGTCGAGCCTGAGCGACTGCCTCTAAGCCTCCTCGCCCAAAGAAATTGGGGATAAATGCCAATTCCAACTATGAGAGGCTCTCACCTCCCGCTGATCTTCCCTAATTGGTCTTGATGAGGGACGGAGAGGGAGCCATGTGAGGAACAGGATGCATGATAATCAACCTGATACCACAGGGAATTTGCACTGAGGAAGAATTCATTACACCTGCCCGCATGACCACCTCCATCTACTCCAAAACAGACCCAGAGGACCACAGCGCGACCACAACCATGCCCACAACCCCATCCCACACCCTAAGGAAATATTCCGCAGACCAGACCACCAATAGAAAAATTTATCTCCCCTACAAGCACTGCCAAGCCCGACTTGCCCTCGTGAAAGCACCGTTGGAGGTGGTGTTTACCATGCCCATCTAGCTCGATGAAAAAACCACCAGATCCTAATGGTGTGGCGCAAAAACCACAGGGCGAAAAAACCACCAGATCCTAATGGTGTGGCAAAAAAACGTGAATATTATTATATCCTAATAAAAATATATATTAATATATGTAATATTATAAAATATATATTAATATATATTATATATATATATAATGAAAAATAAAAGAAAAAATAAAATTTATTAATAATAATAAACCAATTTTTAAAAATATGGCGACACTCCTCTACTGCAATGGCTAGGGTGTGACCCTAGCCAACCACCCTTCCTTCCTTTCCCACTATTCTGATGATATTCAACCTCCATGACACCTAGAATCTCGACCTCCTCCGCGGCTCTATCTCTCGCCGTGCCCTTTATCCTACCTTCCTTGTCAGATGGAAATAAATTCTTTGCATTGGCGAAGATCCCACCTTTCTCCATTGCGGTTGGTATTTTTTCTACCTATGCTAAAGTTTATTTTTTTGATAAGGGTGTTGCTTTGCCCACAACGTTCATGTCGTCCAGAATATCTGGCCCCTCTGCTACAGAAATTGATGAAAAAAACATCATTCATCCCTCAAGCATAATGAATTCTCAATAGGTGGCGCCCCCTCAGTCTTCTAGCAACATTATGAAATATGCAGCTTGTCATCATTCCTCTAGGGCATTTCCTTCCTCCTTTCGTGACACTGTGAAGTCAGATTCGGGTCCCTCTTCCTTCGGGATACCTGTTCATGAAGCCCCCTCGATAGAGGTTCCATTAGTGATTGAAGCTCTAAGTGAAGGAAAATTATTTTCAGAAGAAGGCTTGATTTGCGGGTTTAATGGTCTATGGCCGAGGCTAATTCGATCTCCACTTTTGTATTTTCAAGTAGTGAAAACATTTAATATCCAATGATTTGAATATCTACCCTCTCGCGAGAGGTTTTTTTTTGTAGTATTCGACAAAGATGAAGATCGTGCTCATATTTTAGAATTTGGTCTGCTATTTTGGGGAATCACAGGGCTCTCTTTGCGGCCTTAGTTTCCCATCTTCGACCCTCTTATGGCTTCAATTTCTACTTCTCCAATTTGTGTAAGGCTTCCCAACCTCCCTTTTCATATGTGGAATCTTGCTTCATTGACTGCAATTGGTGATGTTCTAGGAAGATTATATTGTCGATGTAATCTCAAAAAATTATCCCTGAAGCCCATATATGCTCGCATTTGTGTGGAAATGGATTTCAAAGGATTTATTGTTGAAATTAAATTAACAAGTCCTAAATATCAGGGAGCAAAAATAGGACTATAAAATTTTTTTTTTTTTTTGTGGAGCTTGCTATGATACCGAACACTCCCTTAAAGATTTCCCCAAAGTAGGGAAGATCAATGAAAAGAAAAGTATTAGAAAACCAATATGGAAGGAGGGTGAAAATTCAGATCATTATACAATCTCTAAGGAGGATCCTCCTCTATAACGAGGTCAATTCGTAAAAGGGAATATTATTTATTTATTTATTCAGAATTCAAGATTGATCCTCCTAACAATCAAGCATCTTTTGTATTAAATCAAGTGAAAATGGGTATCGGTGTGAAGGTATCTGATGCCGCAATGAAAGATGGTAACCAAAATGTTTCTTTGCAGTATCGATAATCAACATGATTATCATTAACTAGTTAATCAAAAGCGGAGGATCGAAAGTTGTTTACTTGGATGACCACTCCATAACCACCTGAGAGTCACCAAACACATTCATTGCCCTAATATCAAGCCAACGAGCACAAAATAAGACACCCGAAAGGGCCAAGACCTCTACGCGTGTGTTCGTGCTAATGCCCCCATTCCAACTGAAGTGGTAATGTGATCCACGGTTTATAATGATAAAATCACTGCACCCACAAACACTATTTGTAGCATCTCTGTCAAAAAACCCTCTAGGGAATCCATATGAAGAATATAAAGGGATGATATTCATCATGAAATGTTTACTACGAGTAATCCTAGCTTCACTGAAAAAGGCAACAATACGAATGCACTTGAACCTATGATATTTGGTGAGAATTTCTCAAAAATATAAGATTTGTGACATCTCCAAATGCCCCACATTATGTATAGGGGAAGTGATCCATATTCTTTATAATTAGACATCCAATATTGTAGGTAGTCACCCAATGTGGTAATCTAGTCTACGTGAAGAATTAAAAGGTTCATCACTCCAACCCAAATGGATTTTGCAAATGCACACTTTAAAAAAAGATGCATTTCATCATCATAATCATCTCCACATAAAATACAATGGCAAACACCAATGAACCCCCTACAACAGAGATTGCCCCATGTCAGTACGTTGTTATTCCAAACCAACCAACCAAATACCTTGAGTGTAATAGGAATATTATACTTCCAAATTTTCATGAACCATTGACAAGACTCTTAATGAGGAGTAGGAGAAATGTACCAATATTCATCTCGAACCAAAAATTGACCTTGCTCCAAAACCACCACACCCCAACAAGAACAACACAACTCTACTAGAAGCAAACTTTGAGCTTGATTCCTCCATTCAAAAGACATAACTCACAAATGAAACCATAAATTGACAAAAGTAGACTCCCATGGATGTAATAGGGGACAACGACGACTCAAACGCCACCTCTCCCAGGCCGAGTGTCCACAGAAATATCCATTAACCGACTCTGAATGCACATACCTAATTCCTTGACACAACCAGACTTCACAACTCTCAAAACATATTTCATACCATAACCAAACGTCGAGCAGTTGATAACGGGTCGTGCCACCCTCCATTAACTCCCGATTGGCGCCACCACCTACAAAATCCCATACGGATTTATTTCTCACACACGGATTCAAATCCTCTCACATACTCAAGGTTCTTGGAGAGGACGGGGAGGTTGGTCCTCGTACTTGCAGCCACGAGCCTTCCATTAATGCACACACGTTCCTTCGGGAAAAAAAATCTCTTGGTTTAACACCCCAATCGGGGATATATTGAAGTATTAATTAACAATACATAAATATATAAAAAAATCCTAACTTCAAAATATAAGTTTTATTATTTTTTTTAAACTTTGCAAAAAAAAAAAAATTGCAAAGAAAAAAAATACAAGTTTGAAAAACCTTTAAAAATCAAACATCTCACGGATAAAAAGAAGAAGAAGAATAAAAAAACTTGAAAAATGGTTAAATAATCAATATTTAAAAAAAATGAATACTTAAAACCAAAAAAGAAATTAAGTGTCAAAAATATTCCCGTTGTTGAGAATTCAATATGATAGTGAATAAGTTAATTCTCTTTTTCTTGATAATTATTTGTGTTATCTTTTTACTTCTTATATTTGATCCTTATTATTACAGTGTGCAATACAACAAATAACTACCAAAACAATAAGAAGAGTGACACATTATATAGGCTGCAAGCCAAGGCCAAAACCCCTCCTCTTGAGGGGAAAACCCGTAAATCTCTTCTCTTCTTATAGATGCTTCAATTGACGAATAACATGACCTAGAGACTTAAACAAATACCCTCCAAGATCAAGATCAGCATGGCCTCCAACTGCAACTCCTTCGACCTCACCAGAAAGTCTGAAATTTCTGCATTCATGCAGCTACTGCAATTGTTGCACCTTCACTTGGAGACTTTTATCTCCTTGTAGAGCTTCCTTCTTCCCTTCGCTTGCATTTCCTTGAGATGTAGGACTATAAAGATGCCCTATAATCCCTTCTCATTCCTTCTTCTCTTCATGTCCACCAAGATCGAACCCAAGAATTCCCTAACACAGAAACCCTAGATTTGACTTGTGTGTAGGAGAGAGAGAGAGACCCAATCCAAGCAACTCAACTTCCTTTGACTCCTTCTTCATCCTCTTCTTCGACCTTCTTCTTTTCCTCTTCTTCGCATATGAGTGAGAGTGAGTGAATGCCTTATGGAAGTCGAGTTCCTTTCCTTATATAGGCTTCTTCCAAGGGACATGTGGCTCTTCATGTAGGCCGACTTGGCAGCTCTCTAGGCCAACTTGATCTTGGAGGTATTTTGACACTTTAGAGACAAAAATATTTTTCTCTTTACAAGTTACAATGTGCCCATGTGGCGTTAAACATATGACAATGACTCTTATACCTAGGAAAAACCCTAGAAGCACCTTAAAAAAAAAATTGATGTTGCATCAACATTTTTTAAAATCAACATGAAATTCACCAACATCTTAAAAAAATTATCCATACTTAATACATTAGAAAATTTAAAATGTCAAAAATAAGCCCAAAATAAAAAGGTTAGTGTTACATCAACAATTTTCGAAATCGACATCAAAATCACTAACATCTAAAAAAATGATCATACTTAATACACAAGAAAATTTAAAGTGTCAAAAATATACGCCAAAAAAAAGGTTGATGTTGCATCAACACTAAATTTCAAAATTGACATGAAAATCATGGCTTTTTACGGCCTCTAAAAAATTGAGAACTCAGTATAGTTCTTATTAAGTTGGTAACTTTGTTTCAATATTACATGTGTTAATATGACATCTTTTTTAATTAATTAATTTGAGATAAATTAGTTAAAAGAGCATAGCTAACTTGGAGATAAATCTTAACCCTTGTTCTATGACAACTATTATGAATATTCCAACATATTCGATAGATTTTGTTTTGGTATTTTCGGATTATGTGTATCAATTTTTTTATGGTCGAGGTTTGAAGCCAGCAAGTGTGGCTCATCCTCAAGATAGAGATATGAAATATGATCAAGTGTTGAGAGATAAAGAGGTGAGAGATGTGGGGTCAGAAATAGAGAAGAGATGTTACGTTAGTTGAACGTTAGGATGTCAAATATGAAAACAATGTGAAAGAAGAATTTGGAAATATTAAAATGTTTACAATATTTAATGAAATTATTAACATAAGAAACGAAGTAAAGAAGAATTCAAAAGGTTATAAATGTAAATATATATATATATATATATATATATATATAAAATAAATTGATGATGAAATAAGTTTATTTAACTAATTTAATAAAAAACGTAAAAATAAATATATAAATCGATATATTAATAAAAGAGAATTAGTAAAAAAAACATGAATATTAATATATCCTAATAAAACCAATTTTTAAAGTATGGTGACATTGTGGCTCTCCTTTACTGCCACGGTTAGGGTTCGACCCTAGCCAACCACTCTTCCTTCCTTTCCCACTGTTCTGCTGATATTCGGCCTCCTGGCTTCCATGACACCTGAAATCTCGACCTCCTCCACGGCTCTATCTCTCGTTGTGCCCTTTATCCTACCTTCCTCGTCGGCTGGAAATAAATTCTTTGTATTGGAGAAGATCCCACCTTTCTCCATTGCGGTTGGAATATTTTCTACCTATGCTACAATTTATTTTGTTGATAAGGGTGTTGCTTCACCTACAATGTTCATGTCTTCCAGAATATCTAACCCCTCTGCTACAGAAATTGATGAAAAAAGCACCATTCCTCCCTCAAGCACAATGAACTCTCAACAGGCTCAGACTCAGGTCCATCTTCCTCTGGGATCTATGTTCTTGAATCCCCCTCGATAGAGGTTCCATTAGTGGTTGAAGCTCTAAGTGAAGGAACATTATTTTTGGAAGTAGGCTTGATTTGCAGGTTTAATGGTTTGTGGTCGAGGCTAGGTCGATCTCCACTTTTGTATTTTAGAGCAGTGGAAACCTTTAATATCTAATGATTTGAATATCTACCCTCTCACAAGAGGGTTTTTTGTTGTAGTCTTCGACAAAGATGAAGACTGTGCTCTGATTTTAGAATCTGGCCTGTTATTTTGGGGCAGCACAGGGCTCTCTTTACAACCTTAGTTTCCCTCCTTCGACCCTCTTATGGCTTCAATTTCTACTGCTCTAATTTGGGTAAGGCTTCCCAACCTCCCTTTTCATATGTGGAATCTTGCTTCATTGACTACAATTGGTAATGTTCTAGGAATATTATACTGTCGATGTAATGACAAAAAATTATACTTGAAGCCCATATATGCTCGCATTTGTGTGGAAATGGATTTCAAAGAATTTCTTGTTGAAATTAAAATTAATAAGTCATAAATATTTATGGGTGCACAAATTGGACTATAAAAATATTTCTTGTTGTTGTAGAGCTTGCTATGATATCGAACACTCCCTTAAAGACTACACCAAAGTAGGGAAGATCAACGCAAAGAAAAATATTAGAAAACCAAGATGGTAGGAGGGTGCCAATTCATATCATTATACGATCTCTAAGGAGGATCCTCCTCTGTAATGAGGTCAATTCGTAAAAGGAAATGAAATATTATTTATTTATTTATTTATTCAGAATTCAAGATTGATCCTCCTAATGATCAAGCATATTTTGTAGTAAATCAAGCGAAAATGGGTATCGGCGTGAAGGTCTCTGACGCCGCAACGAAAGATGGTAACCCAAATGTTTCTTTGCAGAATCCTTGTAGGAAAAAAGACTTTTGGGTTTGAACATTCAGACAAGGGGAAAAAATTCTCCTTAAAGTCCAATTCTCTGAGTATGTTTCTCCAGAAAACAAGTTCCAAAGGGCTCTCTCTTGGGTTGATCAGGTTGAAGTGTAAGAACCTTCATTGGGTCAAAAGAACGAATCTGCCAATAGAAGTCATTCAAAGAATGGTGACATGTTAGATTCTTCAAAAAACTTGGGTTGGACTAAAGTTGGAAAAAAGATGAAAACAATTCTCCAAGGATAACAAGAAGCCATACAAAAGCTAAAATGACACCAAGTTGAGAATGTAATGCAAATATATTTGGATTTTAGGGGACTTTTGGAAAGTTTTGTGTTGGAATTTGAACAAACTTTTGTATTGAGGATTTTTTGTGTAAGGATTTGCGATGATCATGTGTGTTCAAACTCAAATCTTCATAGAATTTTGGTATCTCTTGCTTTTTGAAAAATTGCAACGGTTTTTGGGTCGAATCACATATTTATTAATATAATCTTCTCTACATGTTTCTTTATAATAATAATAATAATAGTGATAATAACCCTAAATATAAAAACATAAGAAAACAAAGGAAAAAATTAATTAAAAAAGAAAAGGAAGGTGGGAGATAGGATTCAAGAGGAAGCAAAACCGAATAAATGGTAGGAATCGAGTTCTTGATAATCTTCCATCCATCATCTTTGTTCAAATTGGCAGTGTGTTTTTCAATCTCAATGGTTTCTCTGAACTTCATGTGATGATAGTGATCAATCTTAACTAAGATCTTAGCTATAACAAAATTACTCTTCTCACAAAAACTTTCACTCTAAAAATATTAGATAAATGTTAAATATCTACCATCCACCTAATAATTATTAATAATTAAATTAAAATTGTAAAATATCTATTTTAAAATAGACATATATATCAACATAATTAGAATATACATACATACTTATAGTTTTGAAAAATATTTTTTTTATTTTTATTTTTATTTTTTTAATTTACATCAAAAAAATATTGATTTCTTAAACTAAAATTTACAATAATTTAATTTCATAATTACTTATAAATTTTAATTTCCTAAATAATTTATATATAACATATAATATCGATATTTTTCTCAATCATTGTCAAAATTATAACTATAACAATGAGTTACTCGTTTATTAATGTGTATGTAATTCTTTTGACTCCACTTTACTCGATCCATAAAATGGAGACAGCCTAGGAATTCATTAAATATCATATATTTATTTATCATCATTTGATATCGAACATAGATTTTGTATTTTATTTATTGTATCACTGGTCACATGCCAGCAAACATTATGAAAAATACACACATCATTTTTCTACATTTCTTCTGTTAAAAAAATTAAGTCATTCCAAATTAAATGATTATAAATAACGTGTGAATTTTTTTTTTAATAATGTTCTATGATAAGCATTATAAATATTTGTGTACTTGGATTAATAAAGTGTTATTAAATACCATTCATCACACGCTTCGATGGCTTAAAATATTGAATTTTAAGTCACCCTCCACTGATGTCAATTTCAAGAGGGCAGGGAGATATATTTTGTGGGTCCACAAACAGATCTACATTGTTGAGTTGTGTTTTAAGTGAGATTAAAAAAAAAAATGGGTTTATTTTTCGATTTAATCTATTTAAAATTTGGTAGAGATTTATTGAAATCATAAGTTTGACAAGTAAATTTTACACAATCAAAGTGTCGTTAGAATCTATATATACTATTAAAAAGCTAATTTCAATAACACAAATCAAGATTTCACCACAATTGTTATACCGAATTCCAATCATAAATCTACCTAAAACTCCAAAAAAATAACACTTAAAAACAACTCTTTTCTCTTTATATTATATTGCAACTTTTACTTTATTTATTTATTGAGTTGTGCATCGAGAAACTTCGGACGAAACAAAATTGCGGGAAAGGCGGTATTCTCGGAAACCAGGTTAAAGAAAAGCAGAGTCTCAGAATTAAAGAGGCCGGTCCGGAGCGGTGACCAGTGGGCCCAGTGACAGCAAATGATAACTAATGATTGCAGAGACTGTCCTGTCTGTGTAAGAGTCGACAGAGTAACGTGCCCACTTGCTGTACTTGTCGGCTTATCGTACGGCTATTACAGTCGAGTGACTTTTCGTCTCCATGCTGGGGGCCCGGCTCTTTTACTAGTTTTCGCAACGGGATGACACCACCCACGTGAAGGCCTTTTCTTGTTTGAAAATAAATATTTATGACTAATTATGACGTAAGCAGATACTTCACTAATTATCCGTCGAGAATGAATGATTGATTCCGCGGCTCGTTCGGTTCCGTTGGTTTCCCGTATAATTTCGGCCAAAAATTTCTCTTTGAATTGGTTTGTCCAGGACTCATGTGACCGTGCGCTTTGGCTTTCCATTTTTCTGTTGGTCCTGTCTCCTAACGTTCAGGATTTCGCACGTAATACTATGTTTGGACTTTAGTGGTAAGGGGATCTTTAAGAGATTAGGTTGAAGAATATATGGCGGTTAGGAAAGTTGTTCTAACTTATCGTGAACAAGAGTCACCTCCCCATGATGGACTATTGAAAAGCAAATTACCTAAACATAGAAGACATACATATCCCACTAAAATCATTCATTCCATGTTACAATTTGTACCATTATTCCTTGCCTAACTAGGCAAGGATGTGTTTATGGATTTAATAAATGAAAGATCGCTTGTGTCAATGAATCTTTTTAGTTTTTTTCCCAAGGTAGAAAAAGAGTTTTTTATTAAAGTGGCAAAAGAAAGTACATAATTTAGTGGAAAGAATAATTCACTGACATCATCAAGTAGATTTTAGAGACCAACTATTTCTTATTTGAATGAACAGAAAAATAAACCAAATATTTCGCAACAAAATGATAGTTTTCATATGACCTTTCTCTTGGTAGAATATAGTTTTGTGAACCAACTAGTTCTTATTTGAATGAACAAAAAAATAAACCAAACATTTCACAACAAAATGATAGTTTTCATATGACCTTCCTCTTGGTAGAATACAGTTTTGTGAAAAACAGAGGACTTCAAGTAGAAAATATATTGAAGATAGAGGAATGTAATAAAAAAAGTAGCATACGGAGCAAAAGGCCCAAAAATATCTAGAGAAAAGAATTTAGAACTCAAAATAACCTATCCCTTGCAGAATGTTGTGTTCAAATGACTAGAAGAAGATCCAATCAGGCTCCGAGGAACATCCATCCTTGGACAGTCAGTCTGCTTCTCCATTTTGACTCTAATAGATATGGGAAATAGAAATGTAGTTGAACTCTTTGGTGAGGGACTTAGTTTTGAGTTTCCAAGTGGCGAGGGATAGAGAGTTCAAGCCTAGCCCCGCTCATTTTCTCATTCAATGATAGTTTTTGAGTCTCCAAAAATAGTTTGTGTCCTCAGTCCAAGCCAGATATCACAATGAAGAACACCCCAAAGGGCAAGGAGATCAGCACGAGTATTAGAGCCAATGCCACTGTGTCAATGGAAACGGTAAGAGCGAGTTGGTCGTAACGGAATGGCCATGCCACATTCACAAAGACCAAAAGAGGAAGCCCCATCGAAAAAACCAAGAGGATACTTAGCCCAAATGTTGCAAGGAGGAGGAGGACACTTGGGGGCGGGAGATGTTGAGGCTAAAAACTCTTAATGCAAAGATATAATTTTGCAGCTAGTGCACCAAATGTCAATGCACTTGCTCAAAAATAAGTGCATTCCGAGCCTGCCAAATTCCTGAGATGATGAAGAAGACTAGTGTCCGGAGTTGTTTGTTATCCACATTCCATCTACCAAGGCAAGAGACAATGTCTAAACGAACCCATTCTAAAGGAGAGTTATCAAGTGAAGTACCCAAGTCCAAACCAAAGTTGCAAAAGGACAATGGATAAAAAGATGATTGACATCCTCACTAGAGGATTGGTAGAGGAAACATCGGCCCGGTATATATACACTAAAAAGTATGTATCTAATTTACAATATCTTTAAATCAATGTTTGGTTAGTTTTTTTTTTCTCTCAATCAGAAAAAACTAACTAAAGTTCTAGATTCCTCCAATAATTTATTGACACATGTTCTAGTATGAGATTATATCTCGTCGCCTCTATAGTATACTTAATATCTTTCATGATGTTCCACATCTCTATCCAATAGATTTTTAATATTCATCAGAGAACTACGTCATAATACTACATCTCAAAAAACATATGTATTTTGCATCAAAGATAACCACTAAGAATATTGCACTGGTATAGAGTAAACCAAAAAAAAAAATTTAAAAAAAAAATAGTCTACAATCAGTCTCGTAGCAGACCATATCCAAGACACAAATAGTCAATATGGATTGGATCCATGCTTGAATGGATGTTTGCACATCAACCCAACCCAAAAAAGAATTTCTTTCAGTAACTGTGATATCTCAAAAATTAATATTTAAATATCCACCCCTAAAATACATGGAAATCAAATTTTGTATAGCACCATGAGTTCCATCCATTAATAATAAATATCATGTAAAGTAGAATTTATATGACCTCTAAAGAATGTTGTTTTCAAAGTGAGATTAAGTAATCTCACAAAAATGATGTTTTTGTCCCTCCTGAGTGCCAATGATACCATTCAATTCTCTATGAACATGTGAAAAAGAAACCTTCTAGAATTTTTCGATAATCAACATGATTCTCATTAACCAGTCAATCAAAAGTGGAGGATAGAAAGTTTTTTTCTTAAAGGCCCACTCCATAACCACCTGAGAGTCATGAAACACATCCATCGCCCTAATATCAAGCCAACGAGCACAAAATAAGACACCCCAAAGGGCCAAGACCTTTGCTCATGTGTTTGTGCAAATGACCCCACTCAACCTAAATTGATAATGTGATCCGGGTTTTATAATGATAAAAGAACCACATCCACAAAAATTATTTGTAATGGCTCAGTCAAAAAACCCTCTAGGGAATCCATATGAAGAAGATAAAGGGATGATATTTCTCATCAAGTGTTTACTACCAGCAATCCCAGCTTCACTGAAAAAGGCAACAATATGAATGCAAGAAAATCTGATAATTGCTGAGGATTTCTCAAAAATATAAGATTTGTGACATCTCCAAATGCCCCACATTATGTATAGGGGAAGTGAACCATATTCTTTATAATTAGACATCTAGTCTTGTAGCTAGTCACCCAATGTGGTAATCCAATCTACGTGAAGAATTAATAGGTTCATCACTCCAACCAAAATGGATTTTTCAAATGCACACTTCAAAAAAAGATGTACTGTGTCTTCCTAATCGGCTCCACATAAAATACAATGGCCAACACCATTGAAACCCCTACAACAACGATTGTCCCATGTCAATACCCTGTTATTCCAAACTAAACAACCAAATACCTTGAGCATAATAGGAATATTCTACTTCCAAATTTTCATGAACCATTGGCAAGACTCTGACTGAGTAGGATAAATGTACCAGTATGCATCTCGAACCAAAATTTGACCCTGCTCCAAGTTACCAACCTCCAAAATATATCATCTTTATCATATAGTGCAATACTAACCAGTGATAGATTTTGGACATACCTATCACAGAGAAATCCATGTTCTTCGTATAATCCAATATCAATTTCCCTTATCCATGTAGGTTGTACTAAATCATTATTAACCATAATCTAATTAATAAAATAAATGCCAATATTATGAATCTGCCTAAGAAGAGAAACCAGTAATGTATGATCCCCAATAAATCCACATATAGGATCTAATATGATTTCAACATTAAAACCATTTACAATCTGCCATATGATGTTGCTCAATAGCCAGTGTTTGATTTTCATAAAGCTCCTCCAACTGTATGAGATGTCACATGGGATGTGTGTCCCCTCCTTGATCCACTGCATCATAGACCGATTTTGCAAATACTATGCCTTGATGATGTGCTGCCATAGACCATCTCCAGAAATCGTTTTCCATAAACTCTTCATTAATAAATCCTGACTTAATATCTTTAAATCCTTGAAACCCCAACCACTATCTTCATTCCTCTACATTAATGCCTAAAGAAGAGGCAAGTAAAATTTATGTTTATCTAAATTACCAGCCCAAATAAATTTTGAGATCCATTTGATCCTTTTGATAATGTGTTTCGGAAAAAAATATAGATGTAACCAAAAATCGATATGTTCTGCAAAATCGTCTGCATATTGATAGCTTTGATACTCATGTTGTTGTGTAGTTTAAATGATTACCTTGTTATGTAATTTGAGTGGTTACTTTTTCATTCATCAAGGTTTGATCTTTTAAAATTACTCTTTAGAGCATTGGTTGATAATCTCTTTAACAAATAAAAGGTTCTAATACTTCCACCATTCCTCTAAGTTTCCTAGTTGTTACCGTCATAGTTTAATTTTTCATCATAGTTTAGCCTTACTAGAAATTTTGTGATGAATTATATGTGGGTATCAATTCTAGCATATTAGTAAAGGACCCATTTACCAATCCCAACCATTGCAACATTCCCTAATTACCACTAGAGTCAAAATTATGTCTTATATTTCAGTGGGCACCTTATCACTCATGAAGTTTAATCCTCTAGAATCATTTTTCAGCATATTAATTAAATAATTATTTAACAATTGAAAAATAATTTAAAAATTAAAGTTTAATATTTTAAGTTATTTTTTTAACAATTTGATTATAAACTTTTTTAACAAGTGAAAGGTCTCTAAATCCAATTCTCTTAGTTTTGTTTTTTTGTTTTTGTTTTTTTTCCATCTAGGTTGAGTCTAGGGATAGTCACAATTTTGGATGGGATAATGATCTATCCTGAAGTGAGATGATATCACTAGGATTGTGTGAAACTCGGTCTAGATTGCACACCCCTTGGGTAGTTTAATTCCCCCAAAAGTGGCTCCCATTTTCAACCCCTCCCATGAGATTTAAACTTGTGACCTGGTGAGGACTAAATCCCACAAAAACCAATTGGTATACACCTCATGGGTGATTAAAGTTTAGGGAGATGTACATACTTTACCTCATTTTGGTTTTGTACATATGACCTCTTAAAAGGAAACACATGCTCTTAACCACTAAACCCACTCAAAGTGATCCAATTCTCCTAATTTATGTTTTATATTTGAAAATCATCCCTTGTCACATTGAATGCAAATTTATTTGATGAACAAGATTCTCTCTATTCCAAATTTCCTTTAAATTCGTCTAATTTAATTATTATAAATGCTTTAATACAATCCAATATAAATACATGTAGTTAACTAATTTACAATTGTATTATTCATATTTTATTGTTGTCAAAATGTATTCTTGTTAATCATTCTTTATGGGCATGTTAGTTGAGAAACCCTTTAATCAATTAAAAAAAAAATCTCTTATTGATCTCATAATTCCATTATAATAGATATTTTGTTCTAAATAAAACTGACTTTTTAAAATCATTATTGGGCACATTAATTAAAAACATAGTTAACAAATGATTCTAATTCTCCATATCTATTTAATTATCACTATGACATAATTTTATTTTATTAGGTGCTTTTCTACCCATTTTATAATTATATTTTTGCATTTTTGGAAATGTTGATAAAAAAGTTATTTATTAAATAATATTTTAAATTCCAATTTCTTAATATATTTAATCATTATTAATATTTTATTTTATTTATTAATAAATTAATTATAGTTGATATTTTTTAAAATTAAATTATATTAAATAAAAAAAGCAAGTTACATGAGGAAGACATGCCTTCCAAAATAGTTTTAGCATTTCTAGAGTCATACACCAAAATTGTTCATAGGTTTTTCTTTTTTTCTCTTTCTCTTTTGTATATCAACCCAACCTACAAATTTATCGGTTACAACTGAGGATAAGGACATATCTTCATTTTTTAGGGAGAGCTTCAGCGCTACCAGCTCAGTAGGGCATACCATTTATTTATCATTGTCTGAGTGGTCACAGGTAAAGTTGATTCCTTTTCATTATTTTGTGTTAGAGTATTCTCCTCTGTTGAGGGATGATGCGAATCTACAGGGGTATGCACTAAGTCTTGAGGAACCGAAGAATCATTATTTGACCTTTGCTACTGAGAATAATCCTTCTAGTGGATTGACGAGTTCTTGACACTTGTTGCTACCTTTTGATCCTGTCATCCATGATTGGTTTTTCTCAACTCTTGGGAGTCAGGAAACCCTTTTGAGTAAGGGCAGGCATTCTGAAGAGGCCATGGCTACTGAAAATTATACACCTAAAAGTTTTGTTTATGTAATCCAAGGGTTGAATATGTTCCTTTCCAACAAACTTGAGAATGATTTTATCTAGTAATCCTTCACTTAAATCCAGTTCAACACATATACGAACAAATGAGATAAACCCATTAGCCAATCTTTCACTGTCTACTATGATGAAGCGTCCAATGGAGTTTATAATAGCATCAAGGAAGTTTATCCAAAACCACTAGAGGGGTAAATTTTGGAGCCTTACCCATAACAAAGTAGCCAATGACTTCATGGATAGAGGGTTAAACTCTAGAAACCACGATTAAATCAAATGCCCAACGTGGCCCTGGAACGAAGGACCTTGATTGAAAACCCTCTGTCAGTCTTCAAGATCCTTGAATACTACCACAAATTAGCCTTTAGAACAAAATATCGTATATATATTATCGGTCCAGTTTTGATGAACCCAACCTCAAAGGGTAGAATTTTGGGGGCGGAATTTGTTGAACTAACATATTACTACTTGGCGTTGATAATATGTTATCTCAATCTTGGTACAAATCTCATTCACCTCAAGCATTTGTGTGTCTGATGAATCCTCCACCAAAAAGCATGACCTGAGAGATCCTTGATAATATGAGAGTTCAAACCTGGCTTAAGGGAATCTTCGAATGACAATGGTTTTGAAGCCAAAGATGCCCCACCTCCTCTATCACCTCCATTCAGGTGTTTGATGAGGAAAATAGAGGTATCCTTTGTAATGCCATAATATTTGAGTTCATTTGTCGACTTTAATTTCCTACCTTCGAAAAGGAGCCTCATCGCCCCTACAAGAATTCATTTCATCTTATGAATGTTGAATTCAAGCGATGAAACCACATCACCTTCACTGACCTTAAAAGATAGTGATATTATAGAAAAAGTTTTAACAAAAACATGGAATTTTTGGATATCACAATCCCCAAAACCAAAATTTAACGAGATGGAATTTGGGTTTAGAGACACAAGATCCACCTCAGGTGAACAACTCGAGAGATTCAAAATAAACCAGGGGCCCAAGTCTAGCTGGAGAATTATGTCAAACATTTTTCATGCCATCCCACACCTTCCATGAATAACTCAGACGGGCAGTTCGTCAAACACATTGCAGGGAAACTTCATGCACACATATTCACCATCCTTTGAATTCCTCCCATGAACTGATACCACAAAAATTTTCAGGTGCACATATATGGTTTCACTAAGCTCCTCTTCCACCAAGCTTGCCACATCCACCCAGATGACGTTGGACAAGGGTATGGCCCCTTTCACAATATATGTTATCGAGGTCCTTCAGCTCCCATTTTGCATGGACTGCTTCAATGTCACGGCTCTAGACAAGACTGAAACCTAAGCACAAGGATAGGTCAGTGGTTGGAGCCATATCTAAACCATAGAATCGCTTAAAGGTTTTTAGCCAAAAGGCATTTGAACCATAAACAACTGAGCTTGAATCCAACAGTAGTTGACACCTTGGCGAGAGAAGGGTTTTTCATCTACTAAATTGATCCCTCCTGCAATGTGAGTGACTATGGCATGACCAATGATGACACCATATAAGTATCTACACAAATTAAAAACCCTAGCTCCTCTCATAGTCTCAAACGTGTGTTAAAATAATTAAATTCATATAAAAATAGATTAACCATATTTTAAAACAAAAGTAAAATATTTTTTGATTAATTATTTTTTATATATACCACTTACCTTCTTATCTAACTTTGAAAGGAGATGCATAGACCCTTACATGATAATGATAAAGTGGCATTTATATGGAGTATAAATTTTCTCATTCCATGATTAATTAATGTCCAAAAAACATATTATTATTAGCCCCAACTTAATCATAATGTGGATCTAAATTTCCATTGAAACGTGTTGTAATACCCCCAATGGGGGTGACCAAGAGAATGTACACTTGTCACATCAGAGGCCATTGGGACATGCCCCTCCTCCACACAGTCATTAAATCCTCACGCATGTGTCGTCCCTGCATTCAATTCCCTCACACGATGATCCATCCTGCACATTCAATTGTTAAAATTCGAGAGTTGGTGAATGTTTGGATCCAGTCAAGAAGTTTGGCTGATGAATTTGGGTCTGGAGGAGAAAAAAGGTGTGCGTGTTTGGTTCCATGGAGACTGATTGAGGTCTCGGACTTGGTTAAGGGGTGAAGTGAAAGATAGTGGTATTTGGGATTGGTTTAGGTTTGGCCTTCTGACTTGTTCTTGGGATCCGAGCACTCGAGCGGATGAGGCATCATGTCGTATCCACGCCATAGTTGGCCACAAAACCTCACCAAGAAAACAGAAGCTCCTGGAACTCCCTTCTATGTGTGGGGTAAGATATATGTGTTTATGATTTCTCCTGCATGCCATTGTATTTGGAGGGATTTTTTGTTGTTTGTTTGTGGTTAGCTCGTTTTCGGAAATTCCATCTGGTTATTACTAGTGTGGGGGTGCTACCCCGGTCTCTACTTAGTTCTGTTGGTGGTCTGGGTTCCCATTCTGGGTCGATGTTAATGAATTTTTCCCTCTTTGCAACTAGTCCTTTGAATTCTATCTTAGTGGGTTAATTGAGCGGTGGGCAGTGTTTTCCCAGTAAAACTCTTCGATCTGGGCGAACGCTTACCTTTCCTGTTTTATAGCTCGCAGTTTCAAGGTTTTGGTGTGCACCCATTCGAGACAGCAGTTTCCTGGTCTTCATTACTGGATTTTTTCTTGCAAGTTTTGACAAGGTTTACGCTCAGCCTTGTTATGCGGATTAATCCCTCTTGTGGACAAGAGTGATCTCCCTAGTATTCTACGAATATCTAGAAACAAACATCCATTTGTAAATTGTTTTCTCTAGATTATTTCCAATTCAGAATTATTATAAACAAAGAAAGAGGACATTCCCCTACCTTAAAATCCAATGTCCGGTGCAGTATTTTATCCAAACGCTCTAAAGAGGCTTCTTCAGTAAGTATAACCTGCAATCAAAGACAGACAAAAGAATTAAAAGCACCTGCAACATATAATAATTAAGAACATCTAATCTAACTTAGTGATCAAGGAATCTAAGTATTGAATTATTCAAATAAACACAAGAACAACTCAATGAGAAAAGGAGATCCATATGTATTATCTTGAATGAAAAGAGTAACTTTACAACCTGATGCCTTTATGTCGTACAAGTTTCTCCCAAGGTCCTGAACAATCGTTCCTCCTTCAGTTTGACAAGCCTTTCTCTCTTTGAACCAGCATAAAGTTATGGACATAAGGGTGTGAACATTCTCATGCCAACAACAGCTAGTGTAGAGAGTATGCACTCTTGGGAATTTCTTTAGCAATTACCTTATGCAAGCTCTAGTCTACCCTTGAAACTGAAACATGAGCTCAATTTATAGGGAAATGGAGGTAGTTTCAGTTCCATGAAGAGGGGGGGACGTATTCCTCTCATAAATGTATTTGAGCTCCATAGACCAAGGGATAGGCTCCATGAATGGAGGGATAAAGCTCCATGAGTGGAGGGATAAATCTCAAACTGATCGCGCCTCTAGAATCTTCCAGTTGGGAGAATGTTTGACCAGCTGGGCTTCTAGAACTTACTTTTTCCTTTATTTGACTTTTTACGGGGGTTCGCAGGTTTTATAAGTAGAACGTGCGGGAGCTGCTGCAGGCTATAAAACAAATATCAATGGACCCACAGGAAAGGGCTAGGAAAAGTGCAGAGTTAGACTTTTAAGGGTTTTAATGATATTTTCTCCAATTCCAAGACTTGGTTTAGGAACATTAGGGCTTTTGACTTCTAAGGGAGCATAATATAGGTAGTGATGGACCTATATGGACAGTCAAATGTCATGGTGACAAAATAACATGTAACAGATTGCCCCCTAAAGTGAAAAGTCTGAGGTTATTCTGAAGAGTGAAGTGCTTTATCATTCTGAGGATTGGATTGCAGACATACAGGTCGAAAACCTGTAAAAACATTCAATGCAAGCATGTATATATATATCATCGCTGAGGTAGGCATTCCAATACTCAGATCAAAACTAACTAAATGTTCTGGTACAGATATTATTTTAATATTACATCAATAGTAGACACAGCATGGGCGCAGCCATCTGTCATAATTTTTCTACTGTATCATGAATAATAAAACTCCTCGCGGCCTGGATGGTGGAAACTAGATCCAGGGTCTTGATTTCCGCTTCCCGAACTAGTACGATTCTACATGCGATTGATTGTGTCGAAGTCAAACATGGTAGAAACCACTTGATTACCAGTCAATGATGTAAATTGTTAACAAGTGTGAGAGAAACCACCATAATGATAATGGCCCTCAAATTACTCAGTACAATCCACAAAGTGTAAAAGAATGATTTGCAGTCGAACACTTCACGGAATCATTCGATCGAAGGTCAATGATGAAACCTGTCGTCGAAGCCGATAAACCTGTCATTAGGGCATGCAAATCCCAAGGTGCTGATAGGATTCTAGATCAAATTTCTAGATGATGAGCTGTCGTCGATAGAAAGTGACCCATTGTAGGAAAGCCCACGACACGAAACCATTAGATCAAGTTTTGAAGAAATATTTGCAAGGGCTGACTCAGGGATGGTCAACGCCAATGGAGACAAATATTTGCAATGAATGGTTTATTTGAACTGTCTCTTGAACACATAACGACACTACAGATGGTTTGGTAACAATTGACCTAAAGCTAATACCCAGAAACTGGTTGAAGACTTTCAATGTGGTTTGATTAACTGTTAGACAAAGGATTTTCCCAACCCAGGTACAAGTGTAACAAAAGTGTCGTGTTCAAGAGTGGTATATTGATTTTAAACAAGGGTGACAACTGGATTCATTTTCTCTTTTTTCCCCCA
Organism: Pinus albicaulis; assembly: GCA_034641835.2. Lineage (NCBI taxonomy): Eukaryota > Viridiplantae > Streptophyta > Pinopsida > Pinales > Pinaceae > Pinus > Pinus albicaulis. Next base: position 458,126,245 of record CM076578.1, on the reverse strand, counting down.
CCATTACTGGCAAGTACCTCTTTATTTTTACAAGCTTGAGGAGGATAACACTTTCTTGTTGTGTAAGTTCATCCTTTAGATGAGTCCATCTTAGTATTAAAATCAAACCCTAAGAAGGAGTGGTTCGTTCCTGTTTGTAATCGATGAGTCCTTTACTATTAAATTTTAACGAGTCTAGTATAGGAGAAACTCAACATTTTTCATTTTTAGGGAGTCAGAAGAAAAACATAAGTGAACTCCGTGGTTGTAATTTTTCGTAAATTTAGTCTCTTAAGCCCGAAAAAGGATAAAATAATGTAGGAGAGAACTCTATTGACCATGATTAGTCAACGTATACCTTTTTCGTAAATAGTTCATTTCAGTTTGGAAAATAAGTAAACTTATAATGAAGGGACGACTGTTCATTTCCTTTGACGAGTTCAAATAGTCAAATACTCGACGATCTTTTCATATTTAGAGAGTCTGAAAACGGCTTAAAAGAGAACTCCAGGGTTTCACTTTTTCGTAATTTTCAAGAGCCCGAAAATTTTATTAAAGTATACTCAACTCGCTGACTTTCAATTTAATTTATGAGCAGGAAAAGATGGAAAGAACTCAGCATTTTCATGTGTTTTACGAGAATGAAAGATTGCAAAATAATCTCAGGATTTTCATGAGTTTAATGAGTCTTGAAATAATACTTGCAAGGACTAACTCAGGGATGGTCAACGTGAATGGAGACAAATGTTTGCAATGAATGGTTTATTTGAACTGTCTCTTGAACACATAACGACACTGCAGATGGTTTGGTAACAATTGACCTAAAGCTAATACCCAGAAACCGGCTGAAGAATTTCAATGTGGTTTTATTAACTGTTAGAAAAAGGATTTTCCCAACCCAGGTACAAGTCTAACAAAAGTGTCGTGTTCAAGAGTGGTATATTGCTTTTAAACAAGGGTGACAACTGGATTCCTTTTCTCTTTTTCCCCCCACCATTACTGGCAAGTACCTATTTATTTTTGACAAGCTTGAGGAGGATAACATTTTCTTGTTGTGTAAGCTCATCCTTCGGATGAGTCCATCATAGTATTAAAATCAAACCCTAAGAAGGAGTAGTTCGTTCCTGTTTGTAATCGACAGGTCCTTTACTGTTAAATTTTAACAAGTCCCATATAGGAGAAACTCGACTTTTTTAGTTTTAGGGAGTCGGAAGAAAAACATAAGTAAACTCTGTGGTTGTACTTTTTCATAAATTTAGTCTCTCAAGCCCGAAAAAGGATAAAATAATGCAAGAGAGGACTATATTAACCATGATTAGTCAACGTATACCTTTTTCGTAAATAGTCCATTTCAGTCTCAAAAAGGGGTAAATTTATACTGAAGGGACGATTGTTCATTTCCTTTAATGAGTTCAAATATTCAAGTACTCGGCGATATTTTTATATTTAGAGAGTCTGAAAAGGGCTTAAAAGAGAACTCCAAGGTTTCGCTTTTTCGTAATTTTCAAGAGCCCGAAAAAGTGATAAAAGTATACTCAGCTGGCCGAATTTCAATTTAATTTACGAGCAGGAAAAGACGGAAAGAACTCGGATTTTTCATGTGTTTTACGAGAATGAAAGATAGAAAAAAAATCTCAAGATTTTCATGAGTTTAATGAGTCTTGAAAATAATAACTGAAATGGACTCAAGATAGGTTTCATTTTTACATAAGCTTGAAACAAAGGAAAACTATGCTTAAAAGTGCTTTCATTTTTACGCAAGCTTGAAACAGAGAAAATTGTGCTTGAGATAGGTTTGTTTAATTTTTACACAAGCTTGAAACAAAGGAAAAATCATGCTTGAGATAAGTTTCAATGCCCCCCAAGAGTAACCTACAAGAGCATATGCCACCCAAGCTTCATGTCATTCAACTAACTAGACTACTAGTTACTAATAGTTGGATGGAATGAAGGTTCATTTACGAGATCAGATGAAAGACTCGAGTTGACAATTACGAGATCTAATCAAAGACTCAACTAAATTAGGAGAGGATTTGTTTCATTTTTTAATGAGCTTGACACAGGAAAAGAGCTATGCTCATTGGCCTATTTCATTTTTTAATGAGGTTGACACAGTAAAAGAACTATCCTCATGGGAACCTGTTTCATTTTTTAATGAGGTTGACAAAGGAAAAGAACCATGCTTATAAGCTTATTTATTTTTTATCGAGGTTGACACAGGAAAAGAACCATCCTCATAAGGGCCTGTTTCATTTTTTAACGAGGTTGACCCAGTAAAAGAACTATCCGCATGGTGACCTGTTTCATTTTTTAATGAGGTTGACATAGGAAAAGAACCATCCTCATGGGAACCTGTTTCATTTTTTTAACGAGGTTGACACAATAAAAGAACCATCCTCATAAGGACCTGTTTCATTTTTTAGCAAGGTTGACACAGTAAAAGAACTCTCCTCAAGGTGACCTGTTTCATTTTTTAATGAGGTTGACACAGGAAAAAGAACTCTCCTCATGGAACATTGTTTCATTTTTTTAATGAGCTTGACATAATAAAATGAACTATGCTCATAGGAACCTGTTTCATTTTTTAACGAGGTTGGCACGAGAAAATAAATTTCCTCATAGAACCTTGATCATGGCTTCCAACTAGAAGAAACACATGTCAAGGGACACACCTCGATCATGGCTTCCAAGAGATCTTCATCAGATGGAAGAATAGTTCTCTGGAAGGAATCCATGTCAAGGGAATCAATACGGATAAGAACATCACGTTCAAATGCCCCCATAGGGTTCACCATGTCAATTATCGGATCTAAGTCAAAGGAAGTCGAGCAAACAGGGAGAGGTTCTCTTGCATCAGTAACTGAAAACATGGGATTGGTTGCCACATAATTAACCCGTAGCGGGGTAGATACCACTTCTGTATAAGGAAAATTCAGGGGTGTCGGATTATTGGTAATCGAATCAAGACTAACGACCGAAATCTGGTCTACAGTCACAATGTTTCCATTGTGAGGGAAAGACATCACACGAAAGAGAGTCGATACGACAGCTTTCATTGCATAGACATAGTCTCTCCCAAGTAGCAAATTGAAATCCAAGGGGCCTCGGACTACCATAAGATCAATACAGACAGTTTTACCTTCCAAAGTAATAGGAAACCTTGGAAGGATCCCTAAAGGTTCACTAATGGTTCTGTTAAAATCTGACAGATTCTGCATAACAAGCACAAGCTGAGGGGAACCCAAAGCTTGCCAAGAGGTTGAGGATAAAATACTTGGGTCAGTACACTTTTCTACTCACATTCTCAGCGACGCACATTCTTCTTACCACAAGCCTTCGTAATGATTCGGAAAGGGATGGAGGAAGGACAAGGTTCGTCGTTGGGTATTCCAATCAAAGGAAAGACCCCTGACGGAAGGGGTTCCGTAGTAGCGCGGAATGCCCCATGCAGGAAGAAAAAGATGTAACAATAAGAACCTGAGCGGTATGAATTTCACTCTCTACAGGGAGAGTGGGATCGACCGTATGTGAAATTGAGTTGACCACTTGATCACTAAAGGATCATGAACCTGAGTGATATGAGTTTCACTCTCCAATGGAAGAGTGGGATTGACTGTACTTGGAATTAGATCAATCACTTCGTTAGTTGACAGTAGGTTGGGAGAAAGTTGACGGTAACCAGTTGGAAGTTGTTGCTGTGAAACAGTAAGGTTTTCCAAAATTTTTGAGGCTTTATCCATGTGAGGGCATGTAGGTTTTAACCCTAAACTGAAATTATCTGCAAACAAATATTAAAAATAGAAAATAAACAACAGCAAGACCATAAAACATAAAACAGATATACACAAAGATTTTCCCCTAGATCCCAAATCGGGACGACCAATTTGATTTTTCATTATATTCCTGTTAGTGTTACAACACATATATATATACATGCCGAAGCGTACATAAACCCCAATCCATTAACCCTAGATTAGAACATAACCATAGTTCCCTTGACCGGATCTACAAAATATTAGGGGCCGAAAACCATCATGCCGCAAAACCATGTGCAAACCCATGCACAAAACCATGGGCGGGTCCGCCCACCGAAAAATAAGGTCCAAAAAAAATTTCCCGGGGCACTGCCCCAGACCCCGAAAAGAGGGGGCTACTACCCCCTTGCTACACCCGACGCAACGTACAGGGGGGGCTATTTCCCACCTGTGACCCCCCCCCCCCCCCCCACACGTGACTAGTCGTGGAAATAATATAACACATACCCAACATTCTCCCACTTGTTGTTTTCTTTCCGCAGGGGACCACAGGAGAGCTGAGTCATTAGCCCAACTTTGCAACACCCACCGTTTCTCTACACCAAGAGAACTTCTGAGTGCTCACAGACTTCGTTAATGCATCTGCAACATTCTTCAAAGTGTCCACCTTTACCAGCAACACCCTTTTAGCCTCAACCATATATCTCACAAAGTGATATTGAACATCAATGCTTTCTTTGTCTTTTGAATGATAAGCGTTGTTCTTAGCTATCAGTGGCATACTTTGGCTATCGAATCTATCCAGCTAAGGAATGTGACCAACCCCATACTTGAACATAATCTCTGCAACCAAACTGCTTCCTTGCTTGCATGAGTGGCTGCTATGTATTCTGCCTCTGTAGTTGAAAGAGCCACTACAGACTGTCTTTTACTCATCCAACTGACTGCGCCTCCAAACAGGCTAAACACATACCCACTTGTAGATCTTCTTTGGTCCAGATCTCCAGCCCAGTCTGCATCAACAAAACCACGAATGTCCAACATTCTTTCCAATCCTGGTCTTCCCTGGTAGCACAAGCCATAATCACTAGTGCCACGTAAATATCTGAAAACTCGCTTCACTACTGTCCAATGCTCCTTCCCCGGGTTTGACATAAACCTGCTCAATACTCCCACTGCATGTGCAATGTCTGGTCTAGTACAGACCATTGCATACATCAGGCTACCCACTGCACTTGCATATGGAACACGGGACATATACTCCTCTTCTTCTTGTGTCTTGGGACACTGTTCAGCAGACAGCTTTACACCTACAGGAATAGGAACCTTCACTGGTTTACTATCCTGCATATTGAACCTCTGCAATATAGTCTCAACATACTTCCTCTAGTTTAACCAGAGCTTCCTCTTTGCCCGATCTCTCTTAATTTCCATGCCCAAAATATAATTTGTAGCACCCAAATCCTTCATGTCGAATTTGGAGAACAGTTGGGTCTTCAAATCTTGGATAATTTCTTTGTCATTTCCAATCAACAACATATCATCCACATACAAGACAAAATAAATAACACGGTCACCAATTAATTTAAAATAAACACAGTGATCCTCCTTGCTTCTGGTGAAACCAAGTCCCCGTATATAGGTATCAAATTTCTGATACCACATCCTTGGTGACTGTTTTAACCCATACAGAGACTTCTTCAACCTGCATACTAGTTCTTTCTTACCCTTCATCATAAAGCCTTCAGGTTGCTTCATGTAGATCTCCTCTTCTAGATCCCCGTGAAGAAATGTTGTCTTCACATCCATCTGTTCTATCTCAAAATCAAATGCAGCAGCAACAGATAAAAGTAATCTAATAGAAGTAACTTTGGCAACAGGAGAAAAAATATCACCAAATTCAATTCCCGGCACCTGGGAATAACCTTTCGCTACCAACCGAGCTTATATTTCTCCACCTTGCCTTCTACATTCATCTTCTTCTTAAACACCCATTTGCTCCTAATGGGCTTCCTTCCAGCCGGCAACTCCACCAGATCCCATGCATCGTTTTTGTGCAAGGATGCCATTTCATCAACCATGGCCTCCTTCCAGAGTTTTCCATCCTCTGAATCTACTGCCTCCCTGACAGTTCTGGGTTCATCATCAATTATAGTTAAGGAAAAACCTGAACAGAAAGCAGATGGACTATACCTTTCTGGTTGCCTTCTTTCCCGAACTGATCTTCTCAAAGCTGGAGTTTGTGGCTCTTCATCTTCTGAGTCTTCTTCTATTGTAGAGTCCGATTCATCCTCCTTTAGCTCAAACTCTATCTTCTCTGGTTCCTTTGGTAGGACTTCATGTTTAACAACATCTTTCACTTCTCTAAAAACCACATCTCGGCTGTACACAACCTTCCTTGTTTCTGGGTTCCAAAGCTTGTAACCCTTTAAACCATCCTTATACCCAATAAAGATGCACCTTTCAGATATATTATCCAACTTGGTCCTTTTCTCCTTTGGAACATGTACATATGCATCACATCCAAATACCCTTAGATGTGAAAGAGAGGGTTTCTTACCAGTCCATACCTCATGTGGGGTCTTATCCTCCAACGCTAATGAAGGTGATCTGTTAACTAAGTAACATGCAGTCTCCACTGCCTCTGCCCAGAATTCTTGTCCTAACCCGGTACCACTGAGCATGCTTCTTGCCTTTTCCATCAGTGTTCTATTCATTATTTCTGTAACTCCATTTTTCTGAGGTGTGTATGGAGTAGTCTTCTGCCGTGCTATACCACACTTCTTACAGAACTCTTCAAATTCCTTCTTGCAGAACTCCCCACCATTATCTGTCCTCAATGCCTTTATCTTCTTCTCTGTCTGGTTTTCCACCAGAGCCTTAAATTCTTTAAATTTGTCAAAGACTTCAGATTTCTTTCTCAAGAAATATATCCATGTATTCCTTGAGAAGTCATCTATGAATGAAACATAGTACACAGACTTTCCCAGTGATGGAACTGACACAGGTCCAAACACATCACTGTGCACAAGTTCTAATATCTTGTTCGCCCTCTTAGCACCAGAAGGAAAACTCACCCGATTCTGCTTCCCATATACACAATGTTCACATAAATCGAAATCCAGAGAGAAATTAGACATACCTTCTACCATACCATTTCTATGTAGTATCCGAAGGCCCTTCTCTCCAATATGTCCAAGCCTTTGATGCCATAGCATGTTCTTTTCTCCAGAGACAGCTAGGCTTTCCGCTCCACTTTCAGGAACCACATAACTATTACACCCATCAATAACAGTGCTACCTTGTAGCTTGTACAGAGTTCCAGTCTGAACTCCCCGCATTAATACCAGTGCTCCCCGAACCATCTTGTAGGCATCTTTCTCGAACACTGTTTTTACACCTGCATCATCCATCTTGCTTATAGAAATTAGATTTCTGGCCAATGCAGGAATATGCAGAACACCAGGAAGTGTTCTAATCCTTCCACCTTGCAGCTTCAGCTTGACCTTTCCACGTCCGATGATTCTGGCCTTCCTATCATCCCCTAGGAAGACATCACCACCATCATATTTCTCATACTCATAGAACCACTCCCTATGGGGAGTGAAGTGAAAGGATGCACCTGATTCAATCAACCATGACTCATGATCTACATGTGTATTTGAAGAAGAAGCCAAATACACATCCCCACCTTCATCCGATGTGGTTTTTTCCTCTGCAGAAGGAGCATCATCAGATCCCTTTCCTTTCTTAGGAGCTTTAGATCTACAGTCCTTTTTGTAGTGCCCTTCCTTTCCGCATTTCCAACACACCTTTACAAACTTTCCAGGAGATTTAGATCTCCCACTCGAAACCTTATTCTTGTTTCCATTTTGAGACCTTCCTCGTACAGATAAGGCATCTCCATTCTAGCCCTCCATATTTCTCCATCTCATTTCCTCCGACAACAAGGCTGAGACAATATCATCAAAATTAAAGGTAGTTGTATTGCTACCTATTGCAATAAGCAGAATTTCCCATGAGTCTAGTAGAGAACACAACAAACTGATGCACTTATCTTCATTTGAGATTTTAATATCAACAGATGACAACTGACTTACCACAGTATTGAAGGCGTTCAGATGCTCTGTCACCGAGTCTCCATCCTTCATCCTCAGGTTATATAGCTTTTTCCGCAGGAACAATTTATTCACCAGAGACTTAGATTGGTTCAAAGTCCCAATTTTGTCCCGCAATTTCTTCATCATAGCTTCCCCAGATACATTCAAAAATACTGAATCTGAGACACACAATCGTATTGTGCTCTTTTCCTTCCGATCCAGCTTCTTCCAGTCTTTATCTGACATTGTCATTGGTTTAGTACCCGGATATACCACGATCCACTGATCCTTATCCACCAGCAAATCCTCCATCTTGATCTTCCACAACTCAAAACTCTGACCATTAAATTTATCGATCTCTGTCTTCCCGCCGCTCACCATCTTCTTTCACCGCAAGAATCGATCCCGCAGATCTCCCACTGAACAGGGTCTACCTCAGGCCCGAGCAAAAAAACCCTCAGCAGTAAAGGCGTCCCCTTGAAGCTGAAACTGCTCTGATACCAAATGTAGGTTTTAACCCTGAACAAAAATTATCTGCAAACGAATCTTAAAAACAGAAAATAAACAATAGCGAGAGCATAAAACATAAAATAGATATACACAAAGATTTTCCCTTGGATCCCAAATCGGGACGAACAGCTTGATTTTTCATTATATTCCTTTTAGTGTTACAACACATATATATACATGTCGAAGCATACATAAACCCCAATCCATTAACTGTGGATTAGAAAATAACCATAGTTCCCTTGACCGGATCTACAAAATACCAGGGGCCAAAAACCATCATGCCCCAAAACCATGTGCAAACCCATGCACAAAACCATGGGTGGGTCCACCCACCGAAAAATAAGGTCCAATTTTTTTTCCTGAGGCGCTGCCCCATACCCCAAACAAGGGGGGTTGCCGCCCCCCTTGTGACCCCCCTGCTATGCCCAGCGCAACGTACAAGGGGGGATATCGCCCCCCTTGTGACCACCCCACACGTGACTAGTCGTGGAAAGAATATAACACATACCCAATAGGGAAAATGTGATTTTTATGCTTCCCTTTGCATAACCTACAAGGAAACCTAATTTTACCCTTTTTCCCAGGAACCTGATTATCACTGGTTGATGGATCAATAGGAAGTTGATGAGAATTTTCTGACCATACTTCCAAGACCTTTGGAATACCAGGACAATCGATAAGGAAGTGGTCACCCTTACAAATATTGCAAGGGTATTTGGGTTTGTGATGCATGTTGGAAGTTTCCTCAACACTACTAACACTTACATCCATGATTGGTTGGTTGACTTCTTTCTTATCTTGCTTCTTCTTCTTCTTCCCTTTATTCTTCTTCTTAATCACCTGGTTACTAGCATCAAGGCTTTTACCAAGAGAAGAGGAAGAAATGGAGGAAGACATGTTTGGCAAAGAAGGTAAAGGGTCAACATGAGGTTGGTGATGTTGAGATGGTGAACTCTGTTGAGGTGAAGAATCCGGTTGAGATGGAACATGTTAGCCCCCCATAAATTTTTGACAAGCAAACAGGGGGCTAAAATGTTTTTGAGCCTTCAAGGAATGCATTTCCCCTGATAACACATCATCCTTGAAGCCTCCTTGTGCCTTTTGTCCTTTGATGAAATCTCCTCTGCTGATTTCCATTATAAAACCTCTCTGTTTGTGAAGAGATGCCCCAAAAGGCCTCCTCTTTCCCTTTATTTCATCCCTTCTAAACCTCTGTTCCATTCCCATGTCTCCCCTTATAATTCCCCCTTAGTCCTCTTAAATATCCCTAAAATCCCCTTCAAATTCTACCCACACCCCTTGTTGGGTCAAATTTCCCTTTTTTCCCCTTTATCATTCCCCTTCTTAACCCTTAAATTTCATTAAATGGGCTAAAGACTCACTTTCCTACTTTGTAATAGGGCTTAGCCCCTTTCCCGCCAGCCCCTTTCAACCACTTCCCCATATACCCGTAGCCCAAGACCAAGCACTTAAAGCCTTGGGAGCCATTCGCAATCGGAGTGTCGGGCGGGCGCATTTATTTTGTTACAACCGAAAACTTCGATGCGATTGTATTTTTTTGTTAAGTCCTCCGCTGTGTTCTGCACCGTTGATCTACACGTAGATCGGATGGCCCACGCTGATCGCAAGTCTTCGCAATCGCAACTTTTATGTTCCGTCCCCCGATCGGTTCATCTAAAATGTTTGCGATGCGATTGATCGCATCGCATCTCCCTTCCGCCCCTCCGATTGCAACTTTTCGACCTCATCCTGGCCGTCCATCTTCCCGCTGGATCCAATGGTCTGCGCACTCCCCGCCCAATCGCAATCGCAAGTTTGTATGTGTCATCCCTTTGTGTTCCCCGATTGCGATCTCCCGACTGCATTCTCCACCGTTGATCCATCCCGTTGATCCAACGGCTCGTGCTAATCGCAAATCATTGCAATCACAACTTTTATGTGACGTCCTCCGATCGGTCTATCGCAATTATTTGCGATGCGATTGATCACATCGTATGTCCGCCTCCGATCGCTCCGACTTCCGATCATCACAATTGCAACTCCTCCCCGATCGCATTTCCCCTCCGACCATCGCAATCGCAACCCCCCCTCCGATTGATCGCATTGCACTTTCCCTATTTCGATTGCGACTATTCCCCGCTCCTGATCTCCGATTGCGATAGACCCTTTGGGCCCCACCACTTAACTCTTCCTCCCATTCATAAAATAAACGGTTTTCCCTTTGTTAATTCGAATTTTGTTATATTTTTGTTTTTTCAAAGGTTTTCCATATTACTACTTCCCTAATCACATCGGAAGTTTTGTGCTGTATCACTCCACCCTACTCCTGTCTCCGATTGCGATTTGCGATTCCATTTGGGTCCCACCTCATACGCATGTCTGTTGCATTTAATTTATTTCTTTTTCATTTCCACCAAAGTCTAAAGTTTCGCATTTTACATTAAAAGTTCATATTTCATATTCATTTCATCCATTTTCATATATCATTCCACTATTTGATCTCCGTCGTTGATCTACACCTCCACATCATGATCAAACGGCCCATGATGCATTGCTCCACCAAACCCTATTATTCGCCATTTCAATGCATTTTCCACATTCATTTCATTCAAAAACATTGTTTCACCACACCGCCGCACTGTTGCTCTCCCATCCTCCATAGCTACCCTCTATGCATGGATTTCATAACTCAATCCCATATTTTATAGGGTTATCAGGTGGGAAAGACCATCATGAGCACACAGTCCTTATTACAGCGGCATGATTTCGCAGACAAAGCTATAAATGAAGCGGCAGAGAGCTCAATGCACAGAAAACTAAGTCAGCAAGGTTTCACATCAGCAGATTGTTCCAAAGGACAAAGCACCCATATCAGTTCCATTATTTACCGTGTTCCTGAAGATTTCCGCCTTGACCACAGTCCCAAGCTACCAGAGCAGTTGTTAATGCAGTATGGCAGACCATCCAGTCATTTATTTACCATTTTGTTCATGCACCAAGGGTACTACAGAGTACAACAAACCAAAATGCATCGGAGACATACCTGGAGTTAATGAAGCCTAACGAAGACCATTATTTCCTCCAAAGAGTGCCAGAGATTAATGCTCAGAGTTTAAAACAGAATGGGCTTCGACCCTCTTCCTCTTCTGAGTGTTAATGCTGCATTTAGTTTTCTACCTACCTTCCCTGCTTCTCTTCAGTTATAAAAACTCATGAAGAAAATATTGTAAAGGTTGTTGTTCGGCTGCTGCCGTTGCTGTTTGAGGGATTCATTCTGACTGTTAGAAAAATCTTGGGAGGGATTAACAGAGTAGTTTTTATGTAGTAGGCTGGGAGGAGAAGTTTGGATTATAACAGCCATTGATCTTGGTGTATGTGACTGGTTTTTCACTAATTAATCAAATCACATTTCACAGGATCCTGGTCTATTACTATTGGTGAAGTTTTCTCTAACTCTGTGTTTTACATTTCCATGCTGTTTCATTTTCTGCTGGCTTGCATCAGAAATATGGCATAGGATTTACCCTTGTTAGGTACCCTATGTCCCTGCTCTCCTTGCCTTAAATTTTGCTCTTCTAAATGTGATTATCTAAGGGCTGATCTCAGTTAATTTAACCAGTGAAGTAGTTCCTTACGTTGCTAGTTGATGTATGAGTTAAATGGAATCTGTCTTTAGTTGTTCTTGTTGGGTTTAAGTTGGAATATTTGGGAACACTGGGGATTAGAGTTAGCCCTGTCCACTAGGATCCTTGTGCGACCAGCTGGCCTTTCTAATATCTCTCTGTTAAACTCATTCTTTGTTTTTCCCTTGGAGCATGCTAAAGCTGACCTGGAGTTAAATGACCTCTGGTCCGATCTATAAGCTGCCTCTTTGTCCCTCTTTGGAAGCTGCCTTTGAGTATGTCCAAGCAGGTCTAGAGTTAAATGACCTCTGACCTGATCTATAGACAGAAATTGGGTTGCTTTCCTTCTTTCACTTTCTTTCCTTAATGTTCCATCCCATCATCTATCTAAAAAGATCCTTTAGTGTAGATGACTTGCCCTCTAAAAACCTTGGCTAGTTGTTGCGAGTAATTCTCCTTTCATGACTCCATAGCCCAATGGATGGAACTTTCTTGACCTACCCTCTTTGCTGAAGCATCCTGCTATTTTTTTCTTTTCCTTCCATCACTTTCTCAATCTATGATCTCATGAACAACCCAGCAACCAACCAACCAAATCACTTTAAAACCCCCCTTTGTGCTTCATAACTAGCCTAACATCTCATTTTGAGCTTTCAAAGATATATCATTCTTTGTTTTCTTGGAGAGATCCTTCTCCGGGTCCAGGAGGGCTAGATCCTAGGACCCCAAAGCAGTTCTGATGTTGTCTCATCTTTTGGTCTTGCCAATCTGGCTAAAACATGGGAACCCCAACAGAAAAATTTGAGTATTTAAGGCAAACGAAGTTCAAACTAACCATATCATTAAAGCTATTGTAAATCCATGTAATGACAATGTAGCCATATAAGGAGAACCAACATTTCCAAAGCAAGGAAAAGTACTAGGATTCTCATTAAGAGGGGTTCCTTGGTTGGTAAATTCCAGAATTGTTGCAATTATATTCAACTTCAGTGAATTTATTTAAAAATATTAATAATTCAAATTCACAATCCACACCTAAGGTCTCTAAAAAGTAAAAACAAACAAAAGAACACGCACTATCAAATCTAGGAGTCAAACCACACACAAACAGTTTGTTTTCACAGTGAAATCACTAGTTGGTGATGAAATCCAACGTTACAGAGATCAATGTGAAAAACTAGCGGTCGGAACAGTTACCCTGAAAACTTGCTTAATGAAACATTCTGGTGCAAGTACCTCCACTATGCCATCTCGAAGTGAAGAGTACCCTCCGGAAATCCCAAGTGAGTCTAGCCAATGTCTGTTCCAGGTACAGTGGGACCTTCACTCCACCGTCGTCGTGGGAAAAATCATAAATATTATGGCCAATAAGGTCACCAACTGAGACAATTTCACCTGGGGGAACAGTCTACGACCCGATATACACGCAAGGGAAAAGTATCAAAGCTCAATCCCCTTGAAAGCTCCTCGACATGGTAAATCTGAGGTTTTCTAACAAGTGACACCAGGCTCCTCGACAATGGTTAATCCGAGGTTTACCGTTTGTATTACGTGCACATCTTCTATCTTTGCCAATGAGATAGGTACGATTACCTCACTGGGTCGGACATGATCTCGTGCTTGACTCTTTTAAGAAGAGCTTCCCAGAGCACAATTGAAACAATTGGAATTTTTCCTACTGCAAGATGCTATTGTTTGTTTAGTTTCTTTGGAAAGTTAACTACAACCTATTCCAAAGCACTAGCCTAAGCTAGATTGGTGGAAAGAGCCCTAGAAAATGTAAAAATTTCTAAATGAATTTTATTAAATGTTGTGTTATTTGGCTGTTATTACTCAAAAGGTAAATGGATATCAAACCAATGGTGTTATGACCTGACCCAAAACTGAATGCAATCGAATATGATAATGTAATTTTTTCAATTCGATGAATCCTAACTAAAGTAAGGAGAGAAGTTCCATTCACTTCCAACGATGCAAAGATTGATCAATAAGAGAAAATATAACAAATTCTCTAATGCACTAATTTCAGCAAGAAAAACTAATGTTAATCAATTCCAATTTTTATTTTTATGTTTTTAAAACAAGCATAAAAAACATGTAAATTAAAATCAAAGAAACTGATCTAAATCTACGATTGATTTTTCCAGAATGTAAACTATGCAGTTGTAATCTATGCACAATTCACTTGAAAACTATGCAAATGTAATCTATGCACATTTTTCGTTCATATTCTGAAAATTAGAATTCTAATTATGCAAATGTAATCTATGCAAGAATTCTCAAACACAAGATGATTCCAAATCAGAGAAAGAACAAGGATATTTTCCTTCACTAATGTAATCTAAGGAACCTATCAAGTGTAAGTAAAGAAAATTGGGTGAGAATTCTAAAGGTCAAAAAAAAAAAACAATCAAAGGCAATTAACACCCAGACACAATTTAGCACCCCCCCCGGGCGAATGCGGGGGAATTTGTTTTGCAAAAACAAAAGAAAAAAGAAGCAAAATTGTTAAGATCCTGAGACACACCTCGAATTAATGACCAAAGGAAATAAAATTAATAATTTCTCAAAAAAGAAACTCAAAACACCCAATTAACTTAATAGAGACTGATGACATTGTAAAGAAATTCACACATAAGATTTGACAGCTAAGATAGACTAGGGAAAACACAAAGAATCATGTGATTTGGCTCCTAAAAAGAGCATTTTAATTTTTTCAAAAATTTTCCCAGGGTCCGCAGTTTCTAATGGAGAATAGATCGGTACCACATTGTTCTGAACTAAAAGCTGTGGAGGCTACCGCATTGTTTTCAAATGAAAACCGCGGAGGCAAGGAAAAATCCAGAAAAAAACAAATATTCAGTTTTTCTGTTCAGGGATTCTTAAAATTTATCTACCCAACCCAGTCTCAGACAAATCAAAATCATAAAACTTTTAAAATTCAAATTGAAAATAAAAAAGGAAAACTAAGTTATATTCCCCACTGGAGTCGTCATTTTGTTATGTGGATTAATCCCTCTTACGGAGAAGAGTGGTCTCCCTAGTATTCTACTAATATCTAGAAACAAACATCCATTTGTAAATCATTTTCTCTAGATTATTTGCAATTCAGAATTATTATAAACAAAGAAATAGGACATGCCCCTACCTTAAAATCCAACATTCGGTGCAGTCTTTTATCCAGTCGCTCCAAAGAGGCTTCTTCAGTAAGTAGAACATGCAATCAAAGACAGACAAAAGAATTAAAAGCACCTGCAACATATAATAATTAAGAACAACTAATCTAACTTAGTGATCAAGGAATCTAAGTATTGAATTATTCAAATAAACACAAGAAAAACTCAATGAGAAAAGGAGATCCATATGTATTTTCTTGAATGAAAAGAGTAACTTTACAACTCGATGCCTTGATGTCGTACAAGTTTCTCCCGAGGTCCTGAAAAATCGTTCCTCCTTTAGTTTGACAAGCCTTCCTCTCTTTGAACCAGCATAGAGTTATGGACATAAGGGTGTGATCATTCTCATGCCAACGACAACTAGTGTAGAGAGTATGCACTCTTGGGAATTTCTTCAACAATTACCTTATGCAGCTCCAGTCTACCCTTGAGACTGAAACATGAGCTCAATTTATAGGGAAATGGAGATAGTTTTAGTTCCATGAAGAGGGGGATGGATTCCTCTCATGAATGTATTTTAGCTCCTTAGACCAAGGGATAAAATCCATGAATGGATGGATAAAGCTCCATGAGTGGAGGGATAAATCTCAAACTGATCGCGCCTCTAGAAGCTTCCAGTTGGGAGAATATTCAACCAATTGGGCTTCTAGAACTTACTTTTTCCTTTATTTGACTTTTTACGGGGGTCCACAGGTTTTATAACAAGAACATGCGGGAGCTGCCGCAAGGTATCGAACAAATATCAGTGGACCCACAGGAAAGGGCTAGGAAAAGTGTGAAGTTATACTTTTAAGGGTTTTAATGAGCTTTTCTCCACTTCTAAGACTTCGTTTAGGAACATTAGGGTTTTTTACTTCTAAGGGAGCATAATATAGGTAGTGTTGGACCTATATAGATAGTCAAATGTCATGGTGATAAAATAACGTGTAACAAGCCTTTCCCCTCAGCTTTTGTTAAATTTGATATGCCCTACCAATGGGGTCGCCCTCACTGAGGGGGGAGTCAACACATTCATGTAGCATGTCCCGTTCTAGTTCATAGTTCGTCCTCCGCTAACTCTATCAGTCTAGAAATCGAGGATTTTTCAGCTATCTCTCTAGCTCACTCTCAAGGTCACATAGTGGCTTCTGCTTCCATTGAGTCCATTGCAGAGCAGCTTCAAGATATTCAAATCAATATGGTCATTCTCAGGGACCACAAGTATAAATATCACAACGAAATTGTGGCCTATCTCAATGATATCTAATATAGTCAAAAACAAATTCTGGAACAGTTTGAGAGCCTTTGTTGCAGCCACTGTCACACAAATTACTACCTTCGTAGCTTGGAAGTGTGGGTGGAACACATTGATTTCCATATGAATGATCGTGTTGGTTACTTTGCAACTCCCATTGTATTACCCCCCCATCCCCCTCCTTGATATGCTTGATATGTTGTTGTCAATTCTGGTCTTCTTTTTGTTTACTCCTAGTATGCTAAGGCTTCAATGCCTCTCGGAAATAATGTATGTAAAATTTCTACTATGGTATTCTCGAGTCCCCAATCTCAACAAGTCTAGTCAGAATGAGAGAGACGGGACTATTGAGACAGATATTGTAAGCTACGCTTTCCTGAAAATCTAATGAAAGTTTTTTGAATGACAAAAAAAAGAAACATGTTGTAATAGTGATTCACATACATGGTAATCCCCAAGAGCATTAAAAATTCAAGTACAAATGGAGGTTTTATGAATTTGAAATTTTTTTCAAAGTCGGAAGATGAACAAGTGTTGCACGTAGTCAGTATTCCCTACTAGTAATGTTGTTTTTTTGAACTAGCGCCCTTATACAATGGGTCACAATAGGCTACGAAGTTATATTAACTCATTGGGCCACGAAAGTTGTATTAACTTGCATGAAAATTGACTAGCAAAGAAGAACCAACTTAAATGGACAACTTGTGTGAAAATTCCATGGTTGTTGCAAGCCAAGGTCATTACTTTTCAAAACACTAAATAGTCATATAAACATGCACATACTTTTTCAAAATATTGAATTCTTTGCTAAAATAATATTAGCGAATATTATACACATTAGTAAATCAGTAAATTCCAATACAAATTATGATTTTCATTTATATACATTAGTTTTTTAAGTCTAACATAGCCCATATCCTTTTGTGTAATTTCTTGTAGAGAAACCTGAACTCAATAGATAAATATTTGCAAACTACCTTAATAACAAGAAAATATTTCAATAACCATTGCAACAATCAAACCCATGAGTTCATCCATCAACCACAATTATTGGATTTTATATTTCATGAATTGGTCATTTGGCTCATAATATTTAACTATGTTGTTACAAAGATCAAATCAAAATTAATTCTAAAATAAATCAAAATTAATTCTAAAATAAAAAAGAGAAGAAATGTATATATTCAAAATATGTTGAATCAAACATGTACATTACATAATTCCATGTATTAACTTAGCGTTTTTAATTCCATGCCATACATTCAATTGAATAAAAATATTTTTTCCTCACATCCATCAAAACCTATATCCCAAAAATATATGGAACTTGGACATTACTCAAAAACACACTAACAATTATTACGGAAATACAACAGTCTTGTATTCCATAGTATATAGAAATAAACCATGGGATGAGAATATAGTCCTTAATACATATTAAAAACATTACACTCACCTCACTTAATATATTTCGAAACAAGTTATTCTGCAGGTATGAAGCCACGAGTACTTATCGAAAGATTCCAAAACAGGGTACCTTCCTTGAAAGTAAACAAGTATTAGTTGAAGACTTGTATGATTCATAATGATAAAAATAAAATCCAACATTCAATAATGAATACATTGAAAAATACTCATGTGCGTTGACTTACAATTGAACATATTCATGTACTGGTTGAAGTGGTATACCCATCCAAGCTGTACACATATCCAACCAACATTTGTGTCAACCCGATGTTAAGAATATGATATATTTAAGAATATTTCAAGTTAACATCACTGTTGATCCCATTTATTAACTAACTCTAGATTGTCAATATCAATATCAATTGTAATTAATTTATTAAAAATTAAAATAAAGTATTAATAATGATTAAATATATTAAGAGATTTGAATTTAATAAACTATTTAATAAATAGGATTTTTATCAACATTTCCAAAAATACAAAAAGATAATTTCGATGTATCATCCATGTATACTTCAACACAGTTATGGATCGAATTTGAAAAAAATGTCCAATACTTCTCTTTGGAAGGTAGTTGGGGTGTTACACAACCCAAAAGGTAAAAATCAATAGGAAAAATTTCCCCAAGGACAAGTGAAGGTAGTTTTATCTTGATCCTCGAGAGAAATTTGAATCTTTTTATACCCACTAAACCAATCCCAAGAGGAGAAGTATTTCTTCCTTGATAGGGTATATAGGGCCTAATCTATAAATGGAAGGGGGAAATAATCCTTCATAGTGGCGGTGTTTAATTCCTAAAAGTATACGAATAGTTGCCATTTTCCTGAATATTTAGGGACCAAAAATAAGGGGGAAATCCATATTCTATTAGATATCAAGGAGATTAAATCTACATCAAGGAGATTTTGCAACTCCTATTTCACTTCCTCCTTAAATGTTGAGTTCATAAAACTCTCGGGTTGTTGGACCGGATGAGCGCCTGATTGCGTATAAATATGAAGAGAAAAACTTGTAGGATCGATCCCTTTCATGTCTCAGTAGTCCTATGCAAATGCCTTTATTTGTTCATATAGAACCTGCATCAGTTCCTTTTTTTGATCATTAGTAAGATCAACACTAATATTAAAAAAATTTCCATGACTTACTTTAGTAGAGATACAACGTGGTTCTTTTTCTTAAGATGGTACTTCAGTAGCATTACCTAATGAGGAAAAAATAGGCAAATCATCCATTTCCTATACATCATCTTTTAGAATTTTCTCAAATGGATGACTATCATAACCATAACCTGAATTACACAGAACATAATTAAGTTTCATTTCTTCATAACATTCCTGAAAATTATTTACCCGATCAACCTTACACATCGATTGAATTGTTTCCTCATCACAGGCTGAATCATCGAACCATGGGTTCTCCCATGATTCAACATGAGACTTTGCAGGTGGATACAGGGAAATTTGTTTCACAGCTCCACCATGAGAGATAAAACTACATCTTATGAATGCATTTTTTGTAGCAATCCATGGCCTCCAAAGGATTATTCGATGCCCTCCAACTATCAATTTAGTTTGCACAACCATGAAGTCCACGGGATATTCCCATGAATATAAAACAGAGCCAAACTCCTTATGGCTTAATCTTGAACCGATATTCTAGTTCTAGAAGAGTTGAGTAGGACAAATATCACTGAACTCAAGAAATCCCATGTTATGCATAGTCATAATGTTGATGGTCGCTCTAGGTCAATCAAAGTGTTAGGAATACATATTCCATTAATATGTATCAAAACAATAGGACTTCCAAGATTAGAATATTTCTTCGCTAAATTATTTATAGTAATCGCATCAACACACTCCCTAACAAGATGAACAGTAGGCGGATCCTTTTGTTTCATTCCTGGTTTCTTTAAGAACAACTCCCTTATTGTATTAGCATAAATAGGTATTTATCGAATAGCTCACAATAAGGGAATTTTAACACAAATATTTCTTAGTTCCTTAACCACCTCTTATTTAGGAAGTTTTATTGGTTCATTCCTGCTCAACCTCTTAGTAAAATGAGGATTAGATGGTTGTTTCAAAGGCTTGTTCTCTTGCTGCGAGGGTGTGTGTCTATTGCCTCTTTCTACAGGGGTAGAAACTTCTTCCTCTCTTTCCTCTTCTATAATAATGGGGTCATAATTCGACAACACCATTCCTGACCGTAAATGGATATCCTGCACTTCTATAGGATTTATGACATAGGTTGGAAATGGATACAACTTAGCTTGTAAGATAGGTTGGGTTTCTTTATTATTCAGTTAAATTATAGGTTTTATAGGTAGTTTATTTGGCCTAAAAGGTTGGGTGGAAGGTAGTTGTAATTGACTTTTCAAATATTGTTGTTGATATGTTGGTGTCTGGTATTTTTGTAGAAATGGTTGAGATTTTGAAGGATACTGAGCCTGAGGAGGATAACAATATTGGGATAGGATTCCATAGCCTAGTCCTCACCAACCTTATTTCCATGATTGTCTTGGATGTGGTTGTTGCATACATATTTTCCAAGGTGTGGAAACATTCCACGGTGCATACTTTAAGTTAGAAAAATGTGAAAAACGCATGGCAACAAGGTCAAAATACGTACCTTGTGGCCTAGGTTTCCATGGTTTCTTGGTTTCTAATGAATATAGTTTCTTTGTTGTGAGTTCATCCCTATGATATACTACTTTCGGTGATGATAAAGAAGGACAAATATCTATGGAGAAATTATCTACATAGATGGAATAGCCGATAATATTATCAAGTAGGCAATATTTTATGGGATGCTCATTTTGACACTTGGGAAAAAAATAGCAAGGGAAGAGTGCTCTTCTTCGTGTTTCTACTTGAAACTCAAGGTGTTAAGTTGTAAATCCGTAGTGCTTAAGATATATTTTTTAAAATATTCCAAAATATTTCCCAATTCTGTCTTGGTTACTCCACGAGAAGTCAACTTCTGAGTTTTAAGGAGATCTCGAGAGCCTTTTATTGGTTTTCCTTGTCCATGTGATTATCTCTAACAAAATTTGGTGATATCATTAAAATTAAACATCGATATATCTCTTACTCCCATGAAATTTAACATCGTTAACTCTTTCGTCAAGGCTTTTAAGAAAAGGATCTTCTTCATTTCAGGATCCAACTTATGCTGCTTGGCATAATGAAGGCTATAGAGAAATATCTCCATGTAGTCTTCTAAACTTTCATCTTCCTTCTGTACCATTCTAAAATTTCATCCTTTAATTCGCGGGCCTTGAAATAATTCCGATACTTTTTGAGGAATGTCTGTCTCATGCCTTCCTAGGTAGTGATGCTCTTTTTTGGTAGTCCCATGAACCACTAGAAAGTAGAGCCTTTAAGAGTAGCTGAAAATTACTTCAACTTCTGTGCATTAGTTGAATAATCCATACTATGAAATAAGACATCAAATTCAAATAGAAAAGTGTTGAGATCCTCACTTACTAGCCCTTGAAAGCACATAAGTACTGCTAGGGAAATATTATTCATTTGTGCATTAGAAATTGGATCAACAATTCGAAAGCCAAAATTTGTCTCATTCTCCTTATTTTGTTGGTTTGTCTCACCTACTCCTTCAACGATTATGTTATCTCTGATAAACCGAATTTAGATTCTAGGGGTGGAAGTCCAGTAATTGGTTTACTTTGGAATGATGACTCCACTCCTCTCCCCAACACGGTTTCAATAGAAAGATAATTAGAGGAGGTGGTGGAGTAATCTCCCCTTACATCTACCATTATTTCAGTTGATTTCTCTAACACTTCACCTTCTCTTCCCATATCAATGCTATTACCTGCCAAGTTAGTACTAGGGGGTTTTTATGCTTTATGTTTACCAATTGGAGTATCAAAATTTTCCTTACCTCTACCTTTCCTACCTCTCCCGCAACTCATGCAGGACCAACATCATCTAGATCCAGTGATGCGGGAAACCCATAAAACATGGATGCGCAAGTTCTTACTTCTCATCTTACCGCTCCCTCCACTCTATATTCCATGATGCTCAAATATGAAGATGAGGAAGTCTAATCTAAAATCTAACCAATCAGATCTTATTCCCTTTTCACCTCCCTTTTAAAGACACCAAAAATGGTGGGAAATTTAATTGCCGAAATTGCTAGTTCATTAAATTATCGATCGAGGCACATAAGTTGATGAGGCACCAACACAATATATGAAGGATTAGTTTTGATTGGAAAATTCTATCACACATTGTAGCATTTTATTAACAATTAATGGACATGATGTTCTACTTCTCTCAGTTAACAAATATTAAATGCAATTTATATTCATCAACATTCAACACATCTAGAAATAGTAACAAGTACTCAATCAATTCACTGTCAAACTATTCAGTTGAAGATAACTAAAAGTTTGAGTCCAGGAGGTATCTCTCAACTTGCTAGTGGATCCCTGGGTTAGTAGTTTCCAAACACCCACAAGCACACAAGGCCCTTCACACATAGTACGGTTCAAAAAATTCAAGATGCAATGCTCATAAAGAAATCTATAACACCAATTGACTATAAAAAAAAAGAACATAAAATAACCATTTACAGTGTTGAAATTATAACTCGAAAGAAATCATAAAGCATAATATCATGTATATACAATGTCCATGCAAGTTCATTCTAGAGCAGGGAGCCCTAATTGGCTGGAATCACTACAGGCTAAAGAACTAAATTACCACAGTAAATAAAACAACAACAGTGCAATTTTATTATGGAAGAGAGTCATCAAAATGATACAAATTCCAAACGTAGTTTAGTCGCTCAACAATCTCATGACAACATTACAACTAACTCTTTCTCTGTTTTTTATAGGAAAATATATAATGTGATTGTTGATCAAATATAGTCCAATAAATGAGGAGAAATATATAAACTGAGCAAGACATAGTTAGAAATATACAATGGACGAAACTACTTTTCCATTGGTAATAGTCTTGTTTCTAAATAAAACTTAGATGACATAAAAATATAACAAAATAATGGTTGTTTGACTATGTGTTTTGTAGTAAAAAAGATACAAGCTGGCATGCAAATCCATTCACCACAGTCTCTTCTCTTGTAGCCATCCAAGATGTCCTCGTATAGAAAATATGTTAGAGCAATCGATTTGATAATCGACGATCATTCCCCATGGTACTTCGGAAAAAAGAGACGTTGCAAAACTTCCAAGCCATTAGATGAGTGAATTCATTGAAATATAGACTAACTAAGTAAGAAAACATATAAAAATATTGATAATCACCTCTAGTAGCCAAGATTCAATTAAAGGCACAAAATAGTAAAATATAATAGTAAAGTGTAAGGAAATGTGAGGCAAATCTTGGGGTTTTGAGGCACTAAAGAGGGTTGGGGAGTGTTCTAATTAGGTCAATTTTGAGGCTCTTCAATCACAATAAAACATAACAAGAAGCACACATAATAAATATGCAAAAAACTTGATTTATAATGCTCGACACAAGGCTTTGAGGCTTCACTGGAAATCCCAAGGTCTAATGTTGAACCCTCGCTTGTTAGTTTTGCGATGATGCCCTTCTAGTACAAGTGTTGAACTTGGAAGCTCTAATACCACTTTGTAACATAACCTATATCTTAACTCCAACCCCAACTAAGGGTAGAAGGAGGTAGTTACAATGTCGACCCAATCTCCATGGTATCGTTATAGAAATGGGGTCTAAAATTTCATTATTTTCCAACTACTTAAGAACTTAAAATGGATAACATCATTGTTTTTGTCTCGTCGATACCTTTCCAATGATATAAATTTTACCTCGATCGAAATCTCGGTTCAAGAGATATGACCATTCAAGGATTGGCCTATTAGATGGTGTCACATCACCTGACATGCCATATGGCACCTACGTGGCCCCATAAGGTGCCCACATGGGTGTCCATATCATTTCCCACATGTTATATCTACATGGAGGTGCATCGGTTTCTATAGTCGGAGGTTGGCCTTTCCTTGTGATACCAAAAAATGTGAATCAGGCTAGAGCCCCGACCCCAACTTGGCTGATTGGCCCAAACTCCTAACCCTGACATACTTTCGGGACCATCTATGATATAGGCCTTCAATAGCCTGACCCTAACGTAGCCATTCAGCGTAGCCTTCTAAATCCTGACCAACCAATCCCATTGGTGTGTTAAGCTCATTTTATGCAACTTCATACTTAGAAATTTCTCAGATTCCTTCCTAGTTTTCGCATAGGCACCATGACATTCAACTAATCTCACTGATTAATGCATATAAATTTCAATGATGAAACTTAGAAAATAATGTGCATGGTAAGATACACTCAGTGAATGTGAATTTGAGTGTATTTATTCAAAATTATAGGGAACTTGAGCACCTTTATCACACTGCATAAAGATGTGTTCTTTTAATCAACCAACTCAGATAAACAAAGAAAATAAATATCAACTGGGCCAGCAATTCATACTTATCATTTTCATGAAAGGAACACAGATTAAAACACTAAACCATATAGGAATTACACCAGTTCTTAGGCATGCGTACAGGAGCTTCAACATCTCATTAACACACATGAAATCACATTCCTTAAAACCAACATAGGCTTCTAGTTGGCAAGTTAAACATGTACATTCCATTCAAACATTAGGAGAATAATTAAATACTTGTCTCATGTGGAAAATAGGATGGAAATTGAGAGTCATACTTCAACTCTCCACCCAACCATAGTTAAGCTACAACCACTATTACTTGTAGCTGTCACCCACTAGCTAGATTCTAGAGCTTGAGGTGGGGTGCTTTCCGATGGAAAAATTAAAAAAATAAATAACTAAAATGTGATATTACAAGGCCACTCTTCCTTCATCCACCAACTACATAAGCTTCCACTTAGTCCTCTCATACTTTTCATACGTGAGGAACATCCATGCTAGGATACCATCGTACAGATAGTTCAACTCGCTTTCAGGAGAAGAGAGTCCATAAATAAAGGAAGGTTCATCAATGGATAAGATATTGTAGGAGCATAGAAGCCATTTTACCAAATAATTCATAAGTGAGAACATGCACCATTGTTTTCAACACTTGGTGGTTCATCATCTCCCCAAGTATCATGGTGCTTCTCTCCTAGCCAGTGGTTCATCAATCCACAAGCTTCCAGTTGTTCTTAAACCTTTAGAAAATCCACTACTATCTCTAATTATTTCACCCAACAAGCCTCTGTGGGGATTCTTCAGTGATTTTTTAATCTCTCCATATCTTAACAACAACAAATTTTGATTGTTTCCTTCTTTGTGTTCTCACCTCCACCCTTGAAGGAATTTTTTTATCTTTTTTATTTTTTTCTCACCACACCATTCTTTGTGTGCTTTCGTATCTTTCTTTTGAACGCCATCATAGAGCTTGTTATCTTTCCATATGCCTATGCACGTGCATGAGAGAGAGAGAGACTAATCGTCCATCTTCTTTTTCTAGCTCCACACTAGTCAAATACCCTAAACAGAGAAACCCATGTTGACTTTAAATCTTTGTCCTCTTCTTGGTTGTTATTGCAGCTAAAGGACACTTGGGCTTGTCCCTTCCTCTTTCAGTTAATATATGGCACAATTATCCCATTTAAAACTACTCATCTAACTAAGACTGATATTTAAAACAACAATTCCCTCAAGCAAGCTCCTTCCTCAAGCAATGGAATATGTGTCCCTCTCTTAGCCATTTAAATAATTACAAGTATTTACAATGAGATAAATATTGACCAAGGCATGTCACATTTCTTGTCTGCAAGGAAAACCCTTTCCCATATTATTTTCTATACAATACCAATAAGAAAATAACCTCTTATCCTTTTCCACTCCACATGGCATCTTTATACCAATATGCTTTTCTCTTTTTGAGAATTTAGTTTGAGAGGTAAATTCCTACAATTTCTTATGTGGTTAAGAGTTCCACTTTTCCAATTATTAATTTTTTCTAGTGATATTCCTAATGTTTGCATTGCATAGTTTAGATCATCTTCCAAGCCCCAAAGCTCAACCTCCAAATTCTTGAAGGTTCATTTCCCTTGGATGGATTTCCCTCTTTCTTGTTCTTGATGGAATTGGTCCACATCTTGTTGCGTCGTTCCACGATACATGTTTCCTTTCGCTACCACTAAATATTGCTATGTGATGCAACACACACATAGCAATTAGTGTATTAATGAAATAAAATAAATATATACTATTTTTTCCAATGCCAAGCTAATCCAAGCACGGCACCCTGCAACTTTGCACACTTCTGCAAAATTTTATCAATCACATATCTCAACTAGGACACCATTTGAACATATACATCAACTTATTTTTGAAATCCATGAATATACATACATGTATATATCGGTATATTTACCATCATGTCATCATATATTTTAGAAATCAATCTCTTTACCAAGACCACCATTTCCAAATTTTAAAGAAATTTAGCCTTTTTAAAATGTTAATCAACATTATCAATTATTGAGATCATCCCTCTTGCTAAGGCCAGAAATAGCTATTAAGTCCAACCTCTTCGCTAAGGCCAACAATCATGGTATTTTCAACCTCAAGGGGATTATTTAGGAAACCTCGTGCATCTATCATATCTATAATGTTTCACATTTACAAAATGCACCATAGGAACATGAAATCCTGAGTTAGCACATAACTATTTTCTAGTGTCATGAAGATGATCAATATACAAGCCATGGTCATAGTTGTTATAGGTCAATTTTGGCATCATCCCTAAAGACCAGTATGAACAGGGTCTATCATCCCCTAATTCAATACAAACAAAGTCAATCATCCCCTAATTTAGTTGCTACATGCCCTAGAGAAGTCATTCCACTGATGGCTTTAATTCATGAGAGTTTCAATGTTTGAAGTATAGTTAAAATGACCCATTGACTCATCAAATCTCCTCTAAATGGGCATAAGTGCATTGCAAAGCACTTACCCCCATGCAAGGGTGCTCTGCAAAGCACTTCCCGACACTTAAGGGTGTGTTGGTCTCCTGGGAACGAAATCATCATTGTTCCGCAAATCTCCACATGTCCAATGCCTTCTAGAAGAGCTCATAGGTGTCATACTTCGAATACATGTGTTCATCCATCACCATTGAACCTGGAAACATGTCTCATCTATTATTCAAAATCCATTCAATATCATTTATTGAGAAACTACCTACAATTTCCCCATAAATTGAGTACTCATCTAAGTGCAAGGGAGGAATAAATTTGTGTAGTGTTATGTTGTTGAATTCTCAATTCTAGAGAGCTGAAGTACTGTTATGCTGCTGAGATGATGTTTGGTGTGATGAGGATGGAATGAAGTTGGAGCAGTTTGACGACGAACTGATCCACTGGTTGTAATCTACTCCTCCTATTATTTCAATAAATATGTCTATTCTTTCTCTCATATATGCACTTATATCTTGTGAATGTATTCTCAAATGTGTGTATTCTCAAATTTAATTAGTTCAATTTTTTTAAGGTAGATATAATGTATATCTATATGTCGTTTTTTGTCTTCTGTATTTGATTGCAGGTATTGATAAAACAGGTTTCAGCTAGATCAAGAGTGACAAGAACGACAATAGAAGAGGAACGACAGCGAAAGATCACAAGTAGGTCTTTATCCCTTCTATATTTCTTTATATTTTATAGAAAAGCACATTTACCTTTCTTCTGTTGTTCTGAGTGAAGAAACACCACACTCAGGGAAGACTAGTTTATCCGTAGATTAGACTTCCTCATAACAAATTGGCTACTCCACAAGGGAGAAATCCATCATTCGTGGTGTTTCTGCCCTTTTTAACCATTAAGGGAATTTTGAAGTCTAAAATGGGCCTCCTAAGGAAAACGTACGATCAAAATTCACTTTATGAGAACCAATTACATTTTAGGGGATGACATCATCCCTAATGGTTGAGGTGGCATTGCTTGAGTTAAAGGTACTTACTTGTCACTTTCTCAATGGTGGATAAAAACTCATGGTTACCCATGATAGTGCTCTAAGTACTTTTAAAGTCATAAAGTAAAGTACTCATAATAAATGTAATTTCACACTTTTTGAATAAAATATTATTATTTTCATTTCATATTTTTTGAAAGAAACAATGCATATCCCTACAAAATCTTCATGTATTTACACACTTTTCAATAAATATTATATTTATATATTTTCAAATATTTATTTATAAATGAAATCAATTCAGTATGTAATACAAAATTCATACATAAAACAATATATTATATTATATTATTTTTATATAGTATATTAATTACATGTTATTATAAAATTTAAATAATATAAATTTGAATTAATAGTATATTTTATAATTAAGAATTTATGAATTTATATTTATATTTTATTTTAAGTTAGTTAAGTACAAAGGACAAATGCATTAGTTGTGCAATGATAATGACTTTTTCTTGAAGATCTCATTCTATTTATAGTCACATCAATACAATTTTATTATTATTTTTATTTTGGTACAACTTTTGAATTGAACTTAACCATAATTACATTTATTTTGGTGCAAAAAGTGAATTGCAAATTCATAAATATTATTTTATTGGTTTAACTATTATTTTATTATTTCCTTAGGAGGCCCATTTTAGACCTCAAAATTCCCCTAATGCATCATCAGTAGACTTTACTTCATATATTCAGTCATTTGAATGTACTTTTTTCCGTAGAAGTGTGTTTAGCCTGCTTGATATTTAAGCTTCACTGCGCCCAATGCATTGTTGGTCAGGGTACAGTGCTTTGCAAAGCATTATCTCCCATTCATAGGTGCTTTGCAACACACTGTCTGCCCTTAAGGGGTGCGTTACCCCTCAGCCAGCCAAATTCTATCATAATTTGTCTTTTGCATTCAGTTTCAACCTATTGCTTTTTGTATTCTCAGAGGCATGTTTGACCTTAGAGACCAGTAAACATTTCCAGTTCTTCCTCCTTTGGATAATTGTTTGTTCAATGTTTGATTAGTTGTTTTCTTTATCATTGTAAAATTAAATCCAAAGTTGTAAATTTTGCATTAGATCAATTCTCTATTTTCAAAAGGAAAATTTCATTTCAGTTTTCATTTCCTAAGAGAAAATTGTTGTTTCAGTCCTCACTTCTCAAAAAATAAAACATTGTTTGATTGATTTGTGCATTTAGTTTCTTTTTTTCATTCACATTAAAGGAAACTTAAAAGAAAAACATGCATATTCATTTAGAGATTGTGAGTGTTGCATAGGAATAGATTAGGGAAATCTGCATTTAGTTTGTGCTCTTTGATCTATGCTCAAAAATCTGATTTCTCTATCCCTTTAGTAGCTAAGGTTTTCATTATTAAACTGAATTGAAAAGTTGGCTTCTCCTTTACTTTTCATTTTAGGAATTTCTCATTACATCTTATGGTGAACCTGAAAGATAAAATGTTAAGAAATATCAACATAAAATTCACCTCAATCAACCTATTAAAGAATTGTAACATTAACGATAACACTTAGAAGGTCTAGGCTAGAGATGTGTTCCGGCGTCATTAATCATAGCAGTTGTCGCTAACTTGTCTGTGATACATTCCAAGTGTGAAATCCAACTCCACGTACATAAGTATATCAGAGCTCATCCACGTACCTTCAGGTATATAGGGCGGTGTTCTAGTACGAAAATTATAAGGGGGTGTTATCACTGTGCGGTTTCACATTATACAACGCTATTGCGGACTTGGGCCTCCACGTACCTTCGGGTATATTTTGGAGGATAAATTTAGGTTTCTCACCATCCATAGGTAATTGAGTCAACCTCCTTGTAACTTGTGATACGCAGAACACAACATTCGGTGAGATTGCCTGCCTGTACTTCTTGGTTTGCCAGGAGGTATTCTGCAGTTCAAAATTACTTGGTAATCCTTTTGCATAGTATCACCCTTTTTATTTTTTTATTTCTTTTTGTAATAAAATCAATCAGCCATCATGGAAGAAGAACAACCCTTTCCCCGTCGTTCACATAGAATAGCGCTTAAACCACCTTTACCACCGGAAGCCATTTTTGGTCGGTGAAGGCAACTTCGTTCTACCGAATCTAATACCATCACTACCTCTAGTGCATCATCTTCATCACATCTACCAGAGTCGTCTCGAGATGTTTCTACATATCCTGGTTTATACACTGTCATCGAAACAGAGTCCTCATCGCTACCTGTGGACACTGAAGTTCCAATCAGTGAGACCATACATCCAGAACCCAAGGTTGTTCAACTGGAAGTTGATCTAGATCCCATCATTCTTTTACCATAACATCTAGATCTTGAAGTCGAATGACAAGTAGTTTTTCCTGTATTGGTCGCTCCTTAGTCTCCGTAGCCATTGAGTCTTCCCTTTTATCGCGCAGTCAACCACCTGAAATATATCTCGGTCCTAACGGTGAAATTATTCTACCTGGTTTGATTTCGATTGAGGAAGAACCTCAACAAGAAGAAATACCCTCAACTCCAACTCATTTTGGGTCGAGGCTTTATCTTTGCGATTCTTTTCCTCGATTAACTTACATTGCTTTAGTTGATCCTGTTTCAATCCAAGTTCCCGTAAATCCTATAGGGTATTCACTGGATCATTTGACCATGGATGAGTCAACATCTCCGAATGTACCATCTATTATAGTTGCAACAACATCTACTATTTCTACTCTATCGATGTTTACCACGTCACCCGAGTAACATCTTTATGGTGGTATGTCCGTCCCACTGGGTTACCAATCATTATGTGGAACCTACTCTGGTGCCTCCTCAAATCCATGGACTTCAACCATATCATCTTTTGGTATCTTATCTATTACATCTCTAATGAGTACTGAACGACTTGATCCTTTATACACATCTTCAGTTCAGCATCAAGTTGGTCCATCTAGGTACCTTCCATCCAGTTCAATCTCGATTGGACTCCCACCATTTGGAGATCAATATATTCCATATTATGATACTCCTCATGCTGGGGGGAAACCTATGGTCACCCATTTTGACAGTACTCCATCGTTTTATGGTCACCCAAATGTTGGAATGATTGTTTTTCAGTGGCAGCCTATCTTGCTTGTTCAACCACAAACGGTTGTGCATTCATACCAACCGGTTCAACCTGTTGCGCCTAAATTTACTCCACCTGTTAATACTTAATTACCCCATTTACAGGCTCAGTTGGCTACACCTTAACCATCTCAGGTGGGTCCTTCAACCCATTACCCTAAAGTCTTGGGCCTCTAGACTCCACGTCCTTTGGTTGGTTTACAACAACCACTTGTATCTTGAATCTTACAACCACAGGTTAGATTAAACTTTTATGGGATGTCACAGGCTCCTACCAGTCTTACCTATTCACAATCGGGTCCAATCTATTCTGTTTTGGGCTATAATCTTGGCGGGAAATCACCTTGGTAGCCACAACCTCAAATGTCACAACAACAATTCCAACAACAACAAGCTTATCCAGGTCTTGGTCAACAAATCCCTCAAACCTTTGGTCATCAAAATAACCCCTATCTGGGTTACCAGAAGCAAATGACTTCTGCTAGTGCACAAAGGCTTGTTGCCCAAGCAATTCCATCATATCCTAGTTATTCTCAACCTGACTTAAATTGACAATTTCCCTTTGTCACAACATTAGAATTACCCAATTTAAACCAGCTTACCAATGATCCCATAAGTTATTCTCCTTGGTGGTCGGTGATTCCACATAAATTAACCTTTGACATTCCTAAATTCAATGGAAACCCTAGAGAAGACCCGTCAAAGCATGTTATAACTTATCATTTGTGGTGCTCATCAAACTCCTTAAATGATGACTCTGTTAGACTACATATTTTCCAGCGTATGCTTACCGGTCCGACTGTGAAGTAGTTTATTAAATTACCATGATTTTCATTTGATAAATTCACTTCCTTAGCCACTACCTTTTTAACCCACTTCTAGTTACCCATACGATATTAAACTGGAATGAAACTATTGACCAACTTTAAACAGACAACTACTACTCACATTTCTGATCATATTCATGAGTGGTGTCATCGTCGTTGAATGGTAAAAACATTTTTTCCTGATAAGCTCTTGGCTAAGTGGTTTATTAAGTCCTTGCTGCCATCTATCACTGAGGATGTAGCTAAAGGTGGATTCTTCATTGAAGAGAAATTCATTTCTCATGCCCAATACTTAGATTTGATTTATACTCAGTCTCGCACGCTCTATGATAAAATTCCAAATGCATCGCAATCAAATTTATTGTTCCTCCTCCATATGTTAAGTACTCTCATGCCGAAGACGGTATGATTGGTTCTGCAAATACTCACACCTATAATACATCTGATCCTGCACCTTCTTCTGAAATACATGTTGTGTCATCTCACAAAGGCAAAATTGACAAGCAACCTGGAAGCAAGAAAAAGGGGAAACCAAAGAAAAATAAAAATTCACCCCAGCAGGAACGATCATCTGATCAACAATCTAGAAATTATCAGAAACCTCGTTACCCTTGCTTGATATGTAATGAGGAGAACTTTAAGCGAAATTGTCCTCACCACTCCGACGTCTCAAAGCTTCTTAAGTCTTCACTTGCATCTGCCATGTTGATAAATCCTTTTCTGAATCTCGACACAAACATGGTTGCTACGGATCCCACTTCTAGTTCCCAAGTGCTTATGCTATCTGTCACAGAGCCAAAAAATGATGTTTTGGTGTCTACACGAAATAAATATTACGGTATTCAGGCTACATTTTATCCAATTTAATGTCTTAAATTTCTTAACATAAATTATCAACCAAGGTTTGTAATCTGATGAAGTGTGGTGCACTATATATGCTTAGTTAACATTCTTCTTACTTCGTTGTGTATGTTTTTATGTTGTTTTGGGGGATTTTGACTTTATGTTTAAATGTTAATTTTAAGACATGTATCAACTGAATCTAATGAAGTTTAAGTTTTAAAACTAATCTTGGAAGAAGGAAGAAAAGGAAGTGTTCTTGAACTATTCTAATTTGCATAAAATGAATAAAACCTTGGATGGTTAGAATCTGATCTAAAAAAAGAGTATCTATTCTAATGACTTTGAGCTTTTGAAAATTAAATTTAATTCTAATCTATCTTAACTTAGTTCTACTCCATGAATTAAAATATGAATCTTATGACTGAGAATTGAAATGGCAATTCTAATCTAAATGAAAGTAGATTCAAAGGAAAAAACAACTATTGTATGATCAATTACCCAAGCATTCAATATGGAAGTATGACAGAGTCATCCTCTTGACATGATTTACAGGCAATCGATGATACTTTAGTTTTAAAAATTTAATCTAAGAAACCATTTAAATAACATGTAAAGAAAAACTCAATTATTGTATAGGTTAAATACTCAAGCATCCAATTTGGAAGTATGACAAAGTCATCTTATTGGCATGATTTACAAGCACTCAATTATACATTTAATTGAGGATATAATCTAGGAAAGCAGTGTAAAGACATGTAAAGGAAAACTCAAATATTTCATAGGTTAAATACTCAAGCATCCAATTTGGAAATATGACAAAGTCATATTCTTGGCATGATTTACAAGCATTCAATTATACATTTAACTGAGGATCTGATCTAAGAAAGCAGTGTAAAAACATGTAAAGAAACTAAACAACTGTGAGCTCTATTGCCTCAAACATAATCCAATTGGAAAATAGAAGAATCTACTTTCTTGATATGTTCTAGGAAAGAAAATATTACACAGTCATTCTAAAACTGAGAAAGCATTCTATGATATTAATCTAAAAGTTGCAACGCAATGTGAATCTACTATGAATTGAAAAAACAGAGCAAATTAATTTAAACTAAAACAGCTAATGAAAAACCTCCTCTTGTGCAAGGACCCTCTACAACCGAATAGGTTGAGATTGTAGCAGAGAATACGTGCATTAAGAAGAAACTGGAACCACGAACAAAATATTCGTATTATGAAAAAGACAGAGTCTAAATCATACATAGTGTTTTATAGAAAATTGAGATTGTCTTCGGTCTTCACACAACCGATATTTAAACAAAATTAAAATGTAACTGTCAAGAACTAATTCCACCTACAGCTGGCAACTACAACCGAAATATAGAAGCAATTCTAAATGGTTAACTCTTGATTTGCTACGTTAGAGAAAATCAAGGGTTCTTTACTCTTGGCTTACGTCCTTTGACCGTACTTTGACCATGATCACAGACACCTTTT
The DNA here is from genome assembly GCA_034641835.2 of Pinus albicaulis. Classification (NCBI taxonomy): domain Eukaryota; kingdom Viridiplantae; phylum Streptophyta; class Pinopsida; order Pinales; family Pinaceae; genus Pinus; species Pinus albicaulis. The sequence continues at coordinate 458,092,135 of CM076578.1, read as the reverse complement.
TCTGTCGATTCCGACCATGTGGATAGGATGAGATCCATACATGGATCATTATGGAGATGCCCATTTGGTGTGTTCCTTTATTCTCTCCTCGTAACCTATCAAACCATAAAAGTAGCTATGGAAACAATAATTAGATGTAGAATAGGATGTGTTCTGTAGCTGAGTTACCAAAATCCATTCAAATAATAAGAACATAAAAATATAACATAGATATCATTCAAATGCATTCTCTGAGATAAAACATATCATTTATCATTGATTGGAATGTATGGATTTATGTAAAGGTAAGGAAAAGTTATGAGAAAGGATGTCAGAGAAAGGACAATTTTGAGGTTCAACATACCCCCACTAAGAAGACATTGCATGTCCTCATGCAATTTATAAAAAAATGTGAAATTCCATCTCCTATTGCATTTGTTCAGACACTTCTGCTAATACACCAAATTTTCTCTTCTTGCTTTTCATTGAAGTGTCTGCCATCCTAGGCTTCCTCATAAGGAGTTTGTATTTGAGATTAATGATTTTTTTATTCAATAATTTATTCTTTCTTTTGAACTTTCTGTTCTTTTTGTACTACAATCCTAAATTCAAAATGGTGTTATCATTAATGACATTCTCTAGTTGGTTCTGCTGCTTCAAAGCTTCGTTCTCCTGTTTAATATGCCTATTCAATAACTCTAGCTCGTAGATTTCTTGTTTGAGAGTGTCAACTAGAGGTTATTGTGGATTGATAGGTGGTTTTGGATTCATTGTTGCATTCCTTTTCTCCAATGACTCTATGTAGACATATATCTCTTATTGTACTGGGTCTATGCCTAAAGATCTTTTGTTGGGGCTGCCTTCAAAATTATGTATAGGAGAATTTATAGGACTATGTGGAGGAGAGATATTGATGGGTGATGGCACTGGAGGTTCCTCCTCTACGTTCACAAACTTTGTTTCTTGTGATAGTGTCTTCTTCATTGACCCTCAGAGTCTAGAGCTTCTCCTCGGCTGTAGAGGGTTTAAATTTTTTTCACTTGCAACCTTGCTCTTCTTTTCTTTGTTTTTCATCAGCTCTGAAAGGGTAATTTCCTCTTCATTTTGTTGTAGTGGAGGTGAAGGTATGTCTTCAATGCTTGTATCAATTTTATTTCTTCTACTTTTTATAGTATTTTATTCCTTAGATTGCTCTGGCTCAACTTGCAAATAGTTTCTAATCATAAAATTCTCCCAAGGATCTCCTATACTTTTCAAATGGAATTCAATGAGTATTTTTACCAACCCATGATGGTGCATAGTGCTGTCTATAAACTAAAATATCTTATGTAAATTTGTAGACATTATTTTTAAGCTATTCAGTAAAAGGAAAGGGAGATTTATTTCACCATCCCCCAAAAAATTCATCAACAACCGAATATGATACACATACATGCAGCCAAATTTGCCTTCACAAGTGATAAATTTCTGCAAAATTAAAAGCATGTTTCTCCATTCGCTCTTGAGTGCTGAGCTAGGGATGCCCTTTTTGTAAACAAAAGTATCCATACCTGGATTTTTGAGGAAAAATCTCCATGCTTCACTGTGAAATTCTTTGTTTTTGAACCACCTTTCGCCAACTCTTGGGAGCTTTGTGGCTTTAGCTATGAATGCTTCGGTCACTAAAAATTTGATGTCTCCTATTTCGAATTATGTTCCATCAAAGGACCTCGCAAAAGACTTAGTGATCTCTTTGTGGAAACCATCAAATTTTTCTATAAAATTTAGCCACTTAGTCTTCAGCAGAATCTCCTTGATCTCAGGATAACCCACCATGTATTTAGCTCCCACCAGCTCAGTCCTGACTATCAAACCCATGTCTTCTATCGTGAAAATTCTAGCCTTCATAATTATCCTTCTTTGTATGAAGTGAATTGAGTTGCAGATCTGGTGAAGGACGTCGAGGGTTTGTAGGAATGAATGAGATGGATATTTGATGAGGTTTTAAGAAACGTAGATGGATAGGTTACAGCAACAAGACATGACCATTTAATCATAAATGGGGGAGTCTGCTGTGGACCGTTATGAAACATGCTGCAGATGATGTGGCCGATCTATGACATGATAGGAGTCCAAATCAAATCAAATGATGACATGTTAAGGCAGCATGTGATATCTATGTTATACATGCTAATGTTTTTGAATTTTTTATTTAAATAAATTTATGTAACTTACCTTTAGAACTAACCTTTTGTTACTATTTCCTTGATGTTGATTCTTCAGGTATCCTTTAGCATGATGATCTTAAAATGGAGTTCTTAATTTCCTGTACTCAATATTCTTGCTTCAGTAGGCTGTAAAAATGTGACAAAGCTGCAAAATGTGGTATCAGCTGCAGAATGGAAGTAGTTCTGTACTACTTTTTATTTATTTTAGAAAAGAAAGGGAACAAAGATTTTTTTGGGATTTTTAGAAATGGAATGGAAAATATAAGATGTCAGAACTTTAATTTTCATCCTATATTTTCTGTATAAGGATGCCAATCATTGATTGGTTTTCCGACTTATATATATATATATATATATATATATATATATATATATATATATATATATATATATATATATATATATTGGATAGATAGAAAAAAATAAAAAGACTAAGTTGGGGAAGAAGAAGGATTCTTCTTCACTAAATTCATATCAGTATTATCTTGAAATGTTTTGATAAAATATTCTCTTGAAATTGGCTTATGATAGACTTTTAATCAATGTCAATTCACAATAAGAGGTACCTTTTCTTCATCAATTTTCTTTATCGTGACTGCTCCATTGTCAAATAATTTTTCAATCTCGTAAGGCCCAAGCCAATGAGTCTAAAAATTTTCTTGAAAGTCTTTGAATTTTGAATCGAACAAAAGTGCCCAATCCCCTGCTTGAAATTTTTTCTCCTTGATATATTTATCATGCCATTTGGACCTTTGTTATTGGACTATACTTGTTCTTTGAAGTACATCTTGCCTTATTTCATCAAGTTCATTAAGTTTCTCCAATCTATGATTCTAACCCCCTGATAAGTCAAACCCTAATTGGACTGCCATCTTGAAGGTTTGGATCTGAAATTCTATAGGAAATAGGACTTACTTCCCATAAACAAGTTCATAGGGAGTATGTCCTGTTGTATTCCTCCATGTGGTCTGGTAGGCCCATAAGGCCTCGGGAAGCCTCTCTACCTAATCTCTCCTATGTAGATGTAAAATATTAGTGAGAATTCCTTCGATCACTTTATTGGTAGACTCCACTTGACCATTTGCTTGTGGATGATAAGGAGTGGATTTTCTATGCTTGATCTTGTAATTCTCCACGAGCTTCTCCACCACCTTGGAAGTAAAATGGGATCCTTGATCTATCACAATTTCTCTTGGGACACAAAAACGAGTGAAGGTATCCTCAAAAATAAATTTAACTACAGAATTTTCATTAGCTAAAGAAAGTGCTTTAGCCTCTACCCATTTAGTGACATAATCAGTACATACCATAATATATTTCTTTTGATTAGATGGTGGATTGATTGGTCCAACAAAATACAAGACCCATTTTTCAAATGGTTCAATGAGTACCTGAGGTTGTAATGGAATTTCATCTGTAGGAACAGGTTTCCCCATTCTTTGACTGTTGTCACACCGTTTGACATACTCCCTGGTATCTTTAAAGATGGATGGCCAAAAATATCCTAAATGAAGGATTTTATAGGTTGTAGACTTATCAACAAAGTGTCCACCATAGGGTTCATCATGACATGCCTTAAGAATCTCAGGCATTTCGTCTTCTCGAACACACCTTATAATAATGAGATCTGGACCTGTTTTATACAATTCATCATTAATCCATGAGTAAAGTGAACTTGTTTGAATAATTATTCTTTTCTCTCTAGGAAATAAGTGTACAAGTAAATTTCCTATGACTAAGTAATTAGAAATATCTGCAAACCAAGGATTTTTAGTAGTTATTGCAAAAATATATTTAGCAGGAAAATTATCCTCAACTGGAATATCATTTTTGACATTTAGAATTCTAGACAAGAAATTAGCAACTGTTTTTTGTTTTCCAGGTCGGTCTAGAATGGTGATATTGAATTCTTGTAGGAGTAATAATCATATTATGACTCTGCTATTAGTAATAGATTTATTCATTAAATATCTAATTGCAAAGTGATCTGTATGAATAAAGGTTTCATAGTCAGTGATATAATGTCCAAATTTATTGATAGCATGGAAAACAGCTAGGAATTATTTTTCAGTTACAGTATAATTTAACTTAGCAGGAGTCAAATTTTTGCTTGTGTAATAGATGCCATAGGGGATCAAATATTTTTTCCCTAATACAGCTCCCAAAGTTGTATCTGAAGCATCTATTGAAATTTGAAAAGGTAGTTTCCAATTTGGACCTCTTAAGATGGGTGCTTCAGAAATTTTTGTTTTTAAAGTTTCAAATTCCAATTGGAAATCATGATTCTAACTGAATTCACAATATTTCGTAAGTAATTGAAGAGTGGGGATGCTATTTGAGTGAATTTTTCTATAAATCTTCTATAATACCCTGTGAATCCTAGAAAAATTCTAACATCCTTTTGAAAACTTGGAATTGATAATTTGGAGATGACTTCAACTTTAGATGAATCAAATTTAATTCCATCTCCTGAGATGTGATGTCCTAAAAAAATTACCTCAGTAAACATCATAAAACATTTTTCATGACTTAATGAAAGATTTTCTTCTTTACATCTCTTAAGAACCTTTTCCAAATTTTCTAAAGCTTCTTCAAATGAATTCCCATAAACTGTAAAATCATTCATATATACCTCCACACAATCATTTATTAGATCAGAAAAAATTCCTAGTACCACCCTTTGGAATGTTGCAGGTGCATTGCAAAAACCAAAATGAAGTATTCGGTCGACATAAGTTCCCCATGGACAGGTGAATGTGGTTTTATCTTGGTCTTCAGGTGCTACTTGGATCTGATTGTAACCACTTAAACCATCCAAAAATGAGAAATAATTCTTACCTGCTAATGTATCCAACAATTGATCTATAAAAGGTAAAGGAAAAAGATCTTTTAGGGTAGATTTATTCAACTCTTGATAGTCAATGTATACCCTCCGTTTACCATTATTTTTAGGTACAATCACTAAGGGAGAAACCCACTGACTATCTGAAATTGGGTAAATGAAGTTTACATTCAACAATTTTTGCAATTCTTCTTTCAAAATTTCCCTAAGATTTGGATTCATCCTTCTTTGAGGTTGTCTGATAGGTTTACAATTTTCCTCAATGTAGATGTGATGTTTACAAGTCTTAGGACTAACGCATTTCATGTCAGTCTATTCCCATGCATGTGCAAAAGAATGTTGTTGTAATGTTTTATTTAAATTTTCCTGTTGTAATCTATCCAAGTTTTTGTTTATGTTTAAGGATTTTCCTGAAAAATTTTAACTATAGTGTCACCAAACTCTTCCATAGAGTATAGAAACATTTGCCTGGATGACAAATATTCAATATTGCATTGTTCCTGAAATTGATCATGTTCATATTCTGAATATGATTCAAATTTTTCTATTGAATTTAAGATTTGAATATCTTCACTAATGCTTGAAATAGTAAAGAGAGATTGTATATCATTGTCATCATTAATCCATTTTTCATCTTCTAATTCTGTGATTTTTTTGTTGTTGGAGGAAATAGAGTGAATTTATTTGTTGAGTTACCATCAGATATATACATGTCACCGTATCTACAACTAATGAAAGCATCAACTGTAGCTAACCAAGGTCTTCCTAATATTAGTGGATGTCCTCCTAGATTGTTCTTGGGGATTAAAATCATAAAATCAACTGGATACTCCCAAGATTCTAAGGATACTGAAATGTCTTCTAATACACCATCTGGCTTGATTACAGATCTCTCTGCTAATTGCAGTAATGTAGGTGTATACTGAAGATTTGGAAGCTTGAGTTGTTCCATAGTTTTTTTGCTCATGATGTTTATAGCTGCTCCTAAATCAATCAATGTATTTGGAATTTCAATACCATTGATATGTGTTTTTACAACTGGACTTCCTGGATCTAAATATTTTTGTATGGCAAATTTTCCCATCATGATGTCTACAATTTTTCCTACTAGTTGAATTCTTTTTATTTCTTTTGTTTTTCTTCCTCGTTTCTTCATGCTCAATTATTTTATTATTTTGGCTAGAATTAGAATATCTTTAATGGCCTGTAGCAAAGGAATTTTGATACACACATTTTTCAATTCATTTAGAAAAACATAATTAGGCAACATTATATGTTTTTATACCCCTCTATCAACTTGTAATATTTCAGGAAAATGAGGGTTAGAAATAAATACTGATGGTTGCTCTATGATAGGAGTTGATTTTGTTGGTTCTTTTTGTTTTTCATTTTCATAATTCTAGTTTTGAAGAGATGTTCCCTCTTCAAAAAATTTATTTGTCTGTAGAGAATCTTCCTCAAAATTCTCTTGTTCTTGAATAACAACAGAAGGCTTTTTCCTCTCTAATATTCTACCATATCTAAGTTTAATATAATCAAGATCTAGTGGAATAATCATGTAAGTTGGAAATTGTTGTCCTTCTATAATGTACGTATTTTGAGGATTTTTATTATTGGGGTTTTGCAATGGTTGGGCAGGTAGTTGATTTGGTCTTTGTGGAAATGGTAATGAAAGTTGTGGATTTTGGTTTTGGAGTTGGGGTTGTTGATTCTATTGAGGAACTTGTTCGGGAGGATAGTTTGGATATGATGGAGGATATTGGTAGTATTGAGTATATCTACCATAGGGATTTTTCATTCCTTGTGCCCAAGGTTGAGGTTGGCACCAAGGTTTTTGCCAATAATTCCAATTATTTTGTGGGGGCTGAGTATACATTTCATTGTTAAAACCTTAAGTTTGTGGCCCCTGCCATGGTATTCTATAGACAAAGCAAAGAGATTCTAGATTTGAAGTTATTTCTCCTTGAAAAACAACCTTAAGACCTAGAATTGAAGGGCAACTCTTAGTTTCATGATTTTCTGAGCAAATCACAAAGGTCTCTATGAATTTTAGATCAAGAGGACATTCTCTTAAAGCATGCTTCTTTCTGCATTTAGGACAGAAAATAGCTAAGGCATCAGTTTCGTCTTTCTGCTTGTTTTGTAATTTAAGGGTGTCTATCTGTTCACTAAGACTCTTTAAAATGTTTTTTTTTTTTAAATTCATCAATCATATTTCCAATTTCTACCCTACTTACTGTTCTAGTTGCAGATTTATTAACTCTAGCAAGAGAAGAATCTCTTGGACTTTTCCTAGTTTTTTATTTTCCCCTTGAGATATGAATACATAATTCAGCAATGTCAAGTAATGTGAGTTGAGAGATATCTCTCTTTCCCATCATGTTGATAATGTTTATCCACTCATCTCTAATGGCTTTTAACAAAAGAGCTTTTAAAGTATCTTGATCTAAGTTATCCATTTTAGCTCTTTTTATGTTATAATTGAATATTTCAATTAGATCCTCCAAATTTTCATCCTCTCTTTGCATCATCTTGAATACTTCATCCTTATGATTAATAGGTATGCAATAATCCAAATATATTTCTAAAAATTCTCTTTTCATTTCATTCCATGTCCTAATACACTATATGACTAAACCCATGAACCATTTTAAAGTTCTCCCTTCAGTGTTGCAGGAAATAGCTTTAGTTTTTGAGATTCTTGTAAGTAATCATGTGATCTACACAAAACTTCAAATTCAAACAAAAAGGTTTCAGGATCTTCACTCTTTAATCCATGGAAATTTGGAAGAATAGAGGATGAAATATTTTTCATTGTGGCATTTTTATCCCCTTCAATTATAGGAAATCCAAAATAATTATCATTTTCCCTGTTTTCTTTGTTTTCTTCACCTCCTATTCCTCCTCCTTTGTAACCTCTACCTCGTCCTCCACCTCTTCATCCTCCAAACAATAAATTTTCTCCATTTAGAATTTCTCCTTCTCCTTCTCCTCCTCTTCTTTCTGCCATTATAGATTCCTCATAGCTAATATAAGGTTCTAACTGTAAAGTTAATTTCTCTTCTTTTGGTTCTTCTATTAATTGGATATTGAAGAAAGGTTCTTCTTCTTCTTCTCCACTAGAAATTTCTAACTCTTCAGCTAGAATGTGTTCTCCTATAGAGGTGAAAAAGGTTACTCCTTCTGTTGGAGATCTAAGATCTTCTGCCTCTAAGACTGCCTCAGTGGATGAAGTAGGAGATCCTCCTGATTGGATTTCTGACATTAAGACTTCAGGAAGTCTATGTCTAGTGAAGTATGGAATATGAGTTTGAAATGGTGGTGTATCACTACGTGGTCTAGGTGGAGTGAGTGGTGTTGTTGGAATTAAAATCCTGCATCTAGCTATGAATCTACCCCTAGAATCTTTTTCTCTATGTATATCATTTTTTTTAGATGTAAGAAATGAGGTTACCTAATTACACTTCCCCGACAACGATGCCAAAATTTTTAGCCAATTTAATGTCTTAAATTTCTTAACATAAATTATCACTCGAGGTTTGTAATCTGATGAAGTGTGGTGCACTATATATGCTTAGTTAACCTTCTTCTTAATTCGTTATGTATGTTTTTATGTTGTTTTGGGAGATTTGTTTTCTTATGTTTAAATGTTAATTTTAAGAAATGTATCAACTGAATCTAATGAAGTTTAAGTGTTAAAAATAATCTTGGAGGAAGGAAGAAAAGGAAGTGTTCTTGAACTATTCTAATTTGCATAAAACGAATCAAATCTTGGATGGTTAGAATTTGATCTAAAAATAGAGTATCTATTCTAATGACTTTGAGCTTTTGAAAATTAAATTTAATTCTAATCCATCTTAACTTAGTTCTACTCCATGGATTGAAATATGAATCTTATGAATGAGAATTGAAATGGAAATGCTAATCTAAATGAAAACAGATTCAAAGGAAAAAGAAACTATTGTATGATCAATTACCCAAGCATTCAATATGGAAGTATGATCGAGTCACCCTCTTGACATGATTTACAGGCAATCGATTACACTTTAGTTTTGAAAATTTAATTTAAGAAAATATTTAAATAACATGTAAAGAAAAACTCAATTAGCGTATAGGTTAAATACTCAAGAATCTAATTTGGAAGTATGACAGAGTCATCTTCTTGGCATGATTTACAAGCATTCAATTATACATTTAACTGAGGATATAATATAGGAAAGCAGTGTAAAGACATGTAAAGGAAAACTCAATTATTGCATAGGTTAAATACTCAAGCATCCAATTTGTAAGTATGATAGAGTCATCTTCTTGGCATGATTTACAAGCATTCAATTATACATTTAACTGAGGATATGATCTAAGAAAGCAGTGTAAAAACATGTAAAGAAACTAAGCAACTGTGAGCTCTATTGCCTCAAACATAATCCAATTGTAAAATAGAAGAATCTACTTTCTTGAGATGTTCTAGGAAAGCAAAGGTTACACAGTCATTCTAAAACTGATAAAGAATTCTATGATATTAATCTAAAATTTGCAATGCAATATGAATCTACCTATGAATTGACAAAACAGAGCAAATGAATTTAAACTAAAACAACTAATGAAAAACCTCCTCCTGTGCAGGGGCCCTCTATGACATAATAGGTTGAGATCCTAGCAGACTATACGCGCATTAAGAATAAACTGGAACCACGAACACAATCTTCGTATTATGAAAAAGAAAGATCTAAAGCATACACAACGTTTTACAGAAAATTAAGACTGTCTTCGGTCTTCACACAACCAATATTTAAACAAAATTAAAATGTAACTTTCAAGAGCTAATTCCGCCTACATATGGAGATTAAAACCGAAATATAGAAGCAAATTCTAAATGGTTAACTCCTGATTTTCTACGTCAGACCAAATCAAGAGTTCTTCGCTCTCAGCTTACGTCCTTTGACCGTAATTTGACCACAATCACAGACACCTTATTATGTCGATTTCGACCATGTGGATAGGACAAAATCCATATATGGATCATTCTGGAGATGCCCATGTGACTCGTTCCTTTATTCGCTCCTCAGAACCTATCAAACCATAAAAGTAGTTGCGAAAACAACAATTAGCTACAAAATAGGATGTGTTCTGTAGCGGAGTTACAAAAATCAATTAAAATAACAAGAACATCAAAATATAACATAAGGATCATTCAAATGCATTCTTTGAGATAAAACATATCATTTATCATTGATTGGAGTGTATGGATTTATGAAAATGTAAGGAAAAGTGATGAGAAAGGATTTCAGAGAAAGGACAATTTTAAGGTTCAACAACTACTAATCAACCTACTACTTCGACCACGAATCCATCCACTAAATCAATTCCGCCATCTTCTATTCCAGAGTTAACAATAAAACCACCGAAGGGAGTCGTCCACAAATCGACATTCATTCCTCGAGCTCGTGCAGCTCAAAATTACAATATAGTTGAAGATCTGGCTCAGTCACCTTCAACTATGTCGACGCTCAAGGTACTTCAAAATTGTCCATCCCATAAGAAAGCTTTTTTATCGGAAATTGGTGGAATCGACCCGACAAATTCTAATCTTGTAGTCTTTAATCACATGGGTTATGTGCCACAATTACCAGCCGAATTAGCATTTTCAATCCATGTAAATGTTCTAAATCACCTCATTCATTGCACTATTATTGATGAGGGAGCATCTACTTGTATTATGTCTCTCAATTGCTGGAATTCATTTGCCTCGCCTCGCTTATCTCAATCGCCTATGACATTGAAAGCTTTTGAAATTCGTACATATAAGCCTTGTGGTATTTTCAATAACCTGCATGTCTAACTAGGGGGAAAAACTGTAACTTTTGACATTGAGGTCATTGACGGACCCCTTGACTACAACATATTACTTAGAAGGCCATGGGTTTACGCTATGATTGCGATCGTTTCCACTTACTTTCGAATGATCGCCTTCCCTCATAAAGGCGTTATCACAGTCATTAATCAACTCTCCTTCTTTGCCTCTAGTTCCCAGGTATCTGGAAGCATTTTGTTAGTTCACACCCCAGCTAGCACTTCAAAGAATTGGTGTTGATCTCTTTAAGTATTTTTCCCTAATGTGCACCTTTTCATTACCGCTGCCTGCGGCGTCGGCATAAATTGCGAATATAGAGACATGCTGCATGATATCTTCCATTTCATCTGACTTAAGGAAGATTACCAATAATTCTAAAGTAGATACGCTAGTTGAATATATGCTGCCAAGCCCAATTGAGATTTCATAGTAATCAATATTCTTGGCTTGGGCGGTGCATCTTGATCCATCATCGTCGATCGTTCATTATATTTTGGTACTCCTTCTAATCCTTTTTCATGCACATGCTTGACTGATGAGAACATTGTGGAAGCCATGATTCCAGAAGGAGAACCATGGGAAGATTATCATCATCATTCCCGTCTTCCATATTACAATGAAGATAATCTTATTGAATTATATCGCGCTACGATCTCTGATTTATTTTCAAATTTTTCTCCAATTAATGCCATCGAATCTGAGCGAAACCTGTCAAATATTGAAGAAACGATTTCTATTGATATTTCAACCAAAGCTGGCATTGTAGAAAACATTCATGTCAGCGTGTCTCGTTCTGCATCTGAACTCGACACTTATCGCTCTCTTTTCTATGTATTCTGAGATATGTTTTCTTGGCCTTAAGAGGAAATTCCAAGCACATATTCTAGTATTGTTGAACACACAATTAAAATGTACCCCAATGTCAAACCAATATGTCAACGCCTTCGTCTTGTTCATCCAAATTAGGCTGCTGCCATTAAAGCAAAAGTTGAAAAAAAATTGTGTGCTGGTTTCATTTACCTTGTTCCGCTTACTGATTGGGTTTCCAACATTGTTCTTGTCATGAATAAACAAGGGACAATCAGAGTGTGCATTGATTATCGGGATGTCAATATTGCTTGTCCAAAAGAAAATTATTCTATTCCCTTTATCGACCAAATTATTGATGAATGTGCCGGTTGTGAAATCTTTTCGTTCATGGATGGACTCTCCAGTTACAATCAAATCAATATTCGCCCTGAGGAACAATATAAGACAACATTCATATGTCCTTGGGGCACATTCTCTTATCATAAATTCCCATTTGATTTAAAGAATGCTGGGGCAATATTTTAGAGAGTAATGTATTATTCTTTCCATGACATTAAGCACATTCTTCAACCTTATCTAGATGATTTATCCACGCATTCACGAAAACGGACTGATCACCTGACGCATTTGAGAGCTATATTTCTACGCCGCCGACACTATAAGATATGCCTAAATCCACACAAATGTGTGTTTTGTGTTGGTTCTAGTCGTTTACTTGGATTCATCGTCTCAAAATATGGAATTTGAATTGACCCACTGAAGGTCCAAGCCATTCTTGATTTGCCTGCGCCATCAAACTTACTTCAGTTATAGAGACTTCAAGGAAAGGCTATCTTTCTAAGGATGTTCATACCCAACTATGCCGAAATGGCTAAAGGATTTACTCATCTCTTGAAAAAGGGGATTCCCTTTGATTGGGATAAGGTTGCGCAAGCTTCTTTTGATGCTCTTAAAGATACCCTGATCCGAGCGTCATTAATGTATCACCCTAATTATCAGAGTGATTATTTCATGTATCTCGCCACTACAGATACAACCATTGCTATGGTTTTAGTCCAAGAAGACGATGGGATAGAACATGTGATATATTATTTGAGTTGTAATCTCAATGATATGGAAGTTAGGTACTCATACGTCAAAAAGCTTGCCTTGGCAGCCATCCAAGCTGTCCAAATATTTCGCCATTATATCCTACTCTGGAAGACCATTGTCATTTTGGATTGCAACCCTATGACATAACTTTTTTCAAGTCAATTGCGGGGGGGAAATATTCAAAATGGATTGTAATTTTGCAGGAATTTGATTTGGAATTCATCAAATCCAAGTCAAAGAAGTCTTTGGTTTTTGCTGAGCTTCTCTACGACCTTCCCTCTGATAGTACTAAGTCTACATCAGAACCATCAATTCCAGATGAGTCTTTGTTTTGATTGGGTCATCTGACCCTTAGTATGGGGATTTTATCATTTATCTCCAAACCCAAACTTTTCGGCCCGATACCTCTCACTCACAACAACGATGTATCTGATACCAATCCAAAGTTATGTGATCGTCGAAGATACACTTTATTGTCATGGTGTCAATACGATTTTAAGGAGGTTCCTCACTCATGAGGAGGCCGAGAAAGTTCTGAATGATTTTCATGTTGGTGCTTGTGGTGGAAATTTGTCTAGTTACGCTACCGCATAGAAGATTCTCCACACTGGTTACTTCTAGCCAACCATATTCCATGACTGCACTCTTGCTGTCAGAAGTTGTCATGTGTGCCAGATATTTGATTGTAAAATCCGCATGCCGACAGCACCAATGCATCTTGTCATCACTTTGGGGCCATTTGAAAAATGGGGCATTAAGTTCATGACCTGCAACACTCGTTCGGTCGAGGGGCACGGTTATATTATTGTCGTCATCGACTACTTTACCAAGTGGGCCAAAGCGATGCCTACATTCAATAAAATAGGTGAAACAACTACATTGTTCCTTTTCAATCATGTCGTTATCGGTTTGGTGTACCACAAGCTATAGTCACATATCATGGTAAGAATTTTTGCAATAACATGATGAATGAGTTGACTGCAAAATTAGGACTGTCGCATTATAGTTCTACCCCTTATTATCTGCAATCTAATGGGCAATTTGAAGCCATTAACAATATCCTTAAGTGAATGCTTTAACGAATGATAGGGGTTTATAAACGAAAATGGAATTTAATCTTGTACTCGGATTTATGGGCTTATCGAATCTCCATGAGAAATGCAACCAGATTTACTCCCTTTCAGTTGGTGTATGGTCTAGAAGCTATATTACCAATCCAAGGTGAAATTTCGTCATTAAAACTCACTATTGACCTGCTACCTGACACCTCTAATGAAGAAGCATGTCTTTTTAACCTCATCCATCTAGATGAAACGCGTCGTGAAGCCACATTGGCCAACGAAGTGCATAAGAGACGAATCAAGGTGCAATATGACTGCAATGCCAAGCCTCGCATCTTCTCAAAGGGAGACCTGGTCTTGCTTTATGATCAAGAAGATGATTTGATAGGAACATGAAAATTTGAGCCATTATGGCATGGCCCCTACATTGTCAAAACCGTTCTGGCTAAGGGAACCTACGAGTTAGTTGATTATGATGGAATTCCATTGGCACAACCTTGAAATGGGTTGTCTCTTAAACGTTACTATGCTTAATTGAGCGTAGTAAACTTTTGTATCATATTGTGTATATACTTTGATTTGCATTCACTGTCTTAGTTTGTTTTTCACAATTTTCTTGAAGTTAGTAATCCACTTTACATTTTATCGCAGATGACTGAATCTTTGGAACCATTCGTTGGGTACACCGATGGTGCTAGTCGTAGTACGCAAAACCTATCCTTTGCAGCATGCCATTTTCACTCCAAGTGGCGAGTTAGTGAGTTTTCAAGGGATTTGTATCGGTCAATCCACAAACAATATCTCTTAGTATAGTGCGTTGATCAAACTTCTCTCTGATGCCATTTCACTTGGTATTAACCACATCATCATTAGGTTAGACTCACAACTTTTCATACTACAACTTACTAGCGTATATACCATCTAAAATCCAACAATTCATCGTATTTTCCTTAGACTTCGACTTTTGGAAAGACATTTTGATTACATTGAATATCAACACATTTCCAAAAATTTGAACACATTAACTGATTCTTTAGCGAATTATGTCTTAAACATACATTTTCAACACATGTAAAGATACATTTTCAATTCACATCATACAATTGAATAGGATAATGCATTAAACATAAGAAAACTTTAAAATCAAATAGATAGATAGTTTAGGTTTTTACAAAATTTGTGCCCTAGACACATTAGTCATCTGACCTCAAAATGTATACAAAAATGTCAAAATTAAAACTATTGATGCTCATGATAACAAGCAACTGATCTAGCTATCCTACGCAATAGCCTCATCCAATGGCTAGGAACATGAATAGTATGGTGTTACAGCCTCATAGGTAACTCCTTGATCAGGACATCCGATATCCCAAGAGTCAATCCCTCAACATGCTACTACAACTCAGCAAGAGTCTCGGTCAAATATAAATCCCAAAGCACTTCACTCCCGATATTCCTCACTGCTGGTTCATTTTTTGCTTGCTCTGGTTGACCCACTGGTTGAACGTGACCCACATTTGTGTACATAAAAAAATTAGTTTAGTCTTGGAGAACATCAAAAATAAAAAAACATGTAGAAACCTTAAAATCAAAAACACGGTCAAAACATTTTTACCCATTGCACCACATTGAGCACCATCTGGTAAAATAAAATATGGATCTCCACGAAAATCTACGCCTGCATACAAATACTCCTCTATGGCGATAATCTGTCATCGGAGCCAGGCAAAGAATGCAGTAGAAAATATGATAGTCGATTGACCAGCATGCCTAGCCATCAATTCGACCCATCTCTACATCCTAGAATATCTAGGACCAAAAATGCTCAGTGTCACATTCTGCGGTTGCATCAATGGAACTTGCTCTAAAATAAAGGAAATAAGGATCGAGCCATAACTGAAATTCTTTTTTCTCCCAACCTTTGCTTTATTCAATTGTTCTTTCATCTGAAAGAGTACTTCTTTAGCCCAATTGAACACTGTCAGTTCGAGACACCCAAGAGCATACTGCATGTATGAATGGTTTGCAACATGTTGTGTCACATAACCAACAAGTTTTGCAATAATGAAAAGGATAGTTCTCAGAGGAAAATCACACACATCATGAATGTTTATCTTTCCATATTTTCTAGGTCCATTACTTGGTTGAAAATACTGGCATTTGTAGTCCTTCACTGTCTCGCCTCGAAGAGTAGATCCCATGAGGGAAATAGGAGAACCATGTCACGATAATCTAGTAAGAAAGTAAACATCCTAAACTAGTATTGGGAGCACTTTATCCCTAATGTGAAATTCTTGAGATGCCTGCTCCCATGAACAAACTAGGAACTCCAATAGTTCAAGATGTTGTCTCATCCCTGATAATATGAAATACTTAAGCAACCCACAATATTTGAGGGCTCTTACAATGCCAGGATCATTTAGGGAAATCATGTATTGTTCTTCATGTTCTCTTTCTCGCCATGTAATAGTCATTTTGATGCAATCAATACCTCAAAGCCAACCATAAGCTTCATTAAGATCTATTTCATGAAAAAAATTTGGGAAATTTTGAGCACACAGCAAGAAACAAATTTGTAACATGCACCCAACATACCCCTGGTCCATAGACAAAGCGCTACATAACATCTGAGCTTCAATTTCACTGCTCTGCAACGCACTTTTCAACATGCAAGGGTGTGTTTCCCTCAGAACGCAATAGATTTACCCTAGGGGGCTCAAAAACCTAAAATCCAGCATGAAATGAAACAAAAATTACACTAAAATAAAGATAAGGTTCATATCTCCAACCTGGATCAAATGGCATGAGAACTCGTCCACTGAAACTGTCGCAATCGACCGCTACAGTTCGAGGGAAAAACAGGTTTAGAGCTCCTAAATTTCAAATAGTAACTATCGAATGGTAAAATGTAATGGTAAAAACTTATTTTTATTAGTCATTTTTATTATTTTAATCATATTTAATTATGTAACTATAGTTTTTGTTCATTTTCACTATGAAACTGGTATTTTTAATCCATTTGATGGTTCTATGAACAGGTTTACAGTTGATACAGTGACTTTGAAGTGCACAATTATCCAAAAATGATTTGACCACAAGGCATACATTTTTCCTCTTTTTTCGAGCTTTGTTAAACATGGAAAAGGAATTCAAAGCGCACTTTTATCTCTTTTTCGAGATTTGTTAAATGCGAAAAAGGAACCCCATGGAGTCTTCTTTTAGCTCTTTTCAAACTCCGTTAATGTGAAAATATTGTCGAGCACTTGTCTTTTCGAGCTCGTAAAAGGAAATGAAATGTCATCTACTCAGTATAATTTTAACCCTTTTCGAGACTGAGATAGATTATTTACAAAAAGGAACACCTTAGTCAATCATGGCTAAGAGGTTTTATCAGGTATCATTTTACACTTTTTCGGACCTGAGCGACAAATTTACAAAAAAGGACTCATGGAGGTTTGTTTCGTCCCTTCTTCAAACTCTCTAAACATGAAAAAGAACCGAGTTTTCACTGTCATTAGACTCGTTAAAACATCAAATAACGACAAAATTGTCTGATCATGACAACATTGAGTTTCATTATCGCTAGACTCGTTAAATCATCAAATAGCGATGGATTCACCCGAAGGGTCGAATAATAGATCAAGCATATGTTACCCTCCTCAATCTTTTTAAAAAATAAAGAGGTACAGGTCAACAATGACTTGGGAAATTTTGGGAAAAAGAACAAAACACTTTATGGTAGCGGGTCACTCTTGAACATGACACTTTCACTTCATCTTCGTGGCTTTGGGTTGGGTAATCTTCTTGACGGTCTATCATACCATCCATCACTTCGATTTTGGTTCAATGTTGCCAACTCATTTAATTGTCACCAATATCTTCGAGAGAAGTCATCCAGTAATTCATCATCTTCTACAATACTCATAAACCTTCATTTTCATGACCGCCATCCCTGAACATTAATTCATCAAGTCACATTTTGTCTCCAAAATCATTACTCGTGTTTCATGTCATATCTGCAACGAGTCACTTTCTGTCGACATCAGCTCATCATCCAAGAATTTGACTTAGAAACATCTTTCCAGTTCCTTGGAACTTGCTTACATCAATGACAGGTTTCTCGATTCCAGCGATAGGTTGACATCACAGACCTTTTACCAAAATATTTTTTTTGGCGTTCGACATTAAATAATATATTCACGCCTTGCAAATTGTACTATAGTACCTTGAGAACCATTAACATCAACGATGGTTTCTCTTGCGTTTATTAACGGATTACATCATTAGCTGGTAATCAGACGATGTCTTCTCTTATTTAACTTCATATCACATACTCGCATGGTTAGACTTGTACTTGAACAATCAAGTAAATGATACAGAAGACCCCGGATCTAGTTTCATCCATCTGGGCTACGTTTTCAGGAATTGTACCACATCATCCGTACAATGGCTTTACATACAGATGGTCATCCTATCATGGGCCTATATCTGTAGGCATGTTTATATTTATAAATGAATTTCTGATTTATGTACGTGTTATGATAGTTTATGTGTTGAGCATGGGTATGCCTCCCTCAGCAATTCATGTCCAAGATGTACAAGATATCATGATGTAATGTATTGAACCTTGATGCAGGTCACCATCCGCTTTAGATCCTACTCAACACACCGTAAAGCACCTCATCCAAATATTATCATTATTTTGACTTCATTCTTTAGGGGGTATCTATTATAGGTAAATTTTGGCATCATCCCTAAAGACCAGTATGAACAGGGTCTATCATCCCCTAATTTAGTTGCTACATGCCCTAGAGAAGTCATTCCACTTATGGCTTTAATTCACGTGAGTTTCAATGTTTGAAGTATAGTTAAAATGACCCATTGACTCATCAACACTCCTCTGAATGGGCGTAAGTTCGTTTCAAAGCACTTACCCCCATGCATGGGTGCTCTGCAAATCACTACCTGACACTTAAGGGTGCATTGGTCTCCTGGGAGTGAAATCATCATTGTTACGGGAATCTCTACATGTCCAGTGCCTTCTAGAAGATCTCATAGGTGTCATAATTAGAATACATGTGTTCATCCATCACCATTGAACCTGGAAACGTGTCTCATCTATTATTATAAAGCCATTCAATATCATTTATTGAGAAACTACCTACAATTTCCCTATAAATTGAGCACTCATCTAAGTGCAAGGGAGGAAGAAATTTGTGTAGTGTTATGTTGTTGGATTCTCAATTCTTTGGAGTTGAAGTATTGTTATGATACTAAGATGATGTTTGTTGGATTCTCAATTCTTTGGAGTTGAAGTATTGTTATGATACTGAGATGATGTTTGGTGTGATGAGGACGGGATGAAGTTGGAGCAGGTTGACAACGAAATAATCCACTGGTTGTAATCTACTCCTCCTATTATTTAAATAAAGATATCGGTTCTTTCTAAAATTTAATTGGTTCAATTTGGTTAAGGTAGATATAATGTATATATGTATGCCATGTTTTGTCTTTTGTCTTGGATTGCAGGTATTGATCAAGCAGGTTTCAATTAGATCAAGAGTGACGAGAATGACAATAGAAGAGGAACGAGAGTGAAAGATCACAAGTAGGTCTTTATCTCTTCTATTTTTTTATCTATTTTATAGAAAAGAACATTTACCTTTCTTTTGTTGTTCTGAGTGAAGGAACACCACACTCAAGGAAGACTAGTTTATCTGTAGAATAGAATTTCTCATAACAATTGCCAACACCTTCAATAAGAAATTATCAGCCACAACTTGAATCTCTAATAGAGTCATAAACACTATGACTTCATCCATTGAGGGTCTCTGTCATATAACATACAAACCCTAGTATTTTCCACCATCCAACATATACATAAATATATAAATTCAATCAGAAATAGCTATGCTATGTAATACAATAAATACACATATTTCCACATTCCTCGGGTCATATGAGCATTCAAATGCACATCCAAATAATCAACACACACACACACACACACACACACATTTGATCGATAGAAACTACTATGACATGCAACACGAGTAATACCGTTTCATTTTTCAACAAAATCAATCATACTAGAGAATATTTGCAACCATCATACAAATCATAATTAAATTCTATAAATTGATAAAATTTCATCCATACTCAACTATAGTACTCAAAGCTAGAGCTCCACCCTCCAAATATCCAATAATTGGATCTACTGCTATGTTAAATTGTAACTAGGCACCAGTTTATCCCAAAAAGTCTAGGGTTGAAACCATTGTCTACATTTAAGAGCCCATTAGTCCAAGTGTTTAGGCTAGAAGCTCTGATACCACTCTGTAATATACCCCTACTGATCCAAACCCCAACTAAGGTTAGAAGGAGGTATTTATTATGTTGACCCAATCTCTAAGGTCTAGTTATGGAAATGGGGTCTAATTTTTTTTTAATTTTTCAACCATCCCATAACATAAATTGGATAACATTATTTTATTCATCTCATTGAGACCTTTCCAACGATATAAATTTTACCCCAATCCAACATACGGACCCAAATATATAATCTTTCAAAATTAGGTCAATCATAAACCTTCCCACATCATCATTGTTTCCCACATGAGAACCACATAATGACTCGAGTGGCCACTATGCCATTGAGAGCGCGCATATAGAATTTGGTATGTCACCCGACCCCGAGTCCCATCAATAGTAGGGTCAATGTTAGCATCTCTACAATAATCACATTGCACATTCCATCAAGGCTCGACCTCTAGACCTCCAACCACTCGACTTACACCTGGGTCCGAACTATCAATCCAACCACACTATGCTACTGGGCCCAACTGGTCAACCTCCTACTAGCGAGTCTCGCCCAACTAGTTTGGCATCAACCCTTTGGTTCGGCACAAGTCCCACTCAACTAAGATATTCAACCCTACTATTCCAACCCCCAATTTAGTAGATTCCACTAACAAATTTATGCATGTCTTTCAAGTGTTATACTTAGGAAGTTTTCTTCTGATTTCTTTGAGAGATTTCCCAAGTTTAAGGCATGCACGACTCAACCTCCTAGATAAACTTGGACTTCACGAAATCTAAGTTGAAGATTTAATATCTTTTACCTCTCTTCCTGCACACCATTTCGATGGTGGTACAAATCAACACACTTGGAACTCTTAGTTGCACTTCGTCGAAATACACAAAATTCCTACCCTTAGAATCTGTTGGAACAAGTATAAATCCATCCATTATCTTTCTTGAAAAATACACAAGAGATGTGCACCTAAGTTCCCTTCACACAATTACAGGGACTTATCAAGCTTCCCAATCACATCACACACACACACACACACACATATCTAAAAGTCATACTCCCTCTCAAGCTTACAATTTTTAAACCAGATCATTCACATACATGCATTCAATTGAATAACATAGATTGTCTATCTTTCCATACTCAGGCCATTCCAAACCCATGCAAGAAATCAAATTTTCTCAGTCATATTGGAAACTCCGCTTCTAACATCAACAAGCCAGCTACGAAAATCAGTGAAATACACAGGGGTCACTTCCACACAAGCATTCAACCATCTTTCACAACCATGTAAATGGATTAATTCTAGGCCAACGATGACACAAATTCCATATAACTATTATATTCAATAAAATGAACCAACTTCAAGAAAAACAATAAGCACAAGATTAAATCATTCCCCAACATTAGCATAACAATGGTCCATTATAATATTAAACTAGTATTAACCATCAATGGTAATAATGGAGTATTGAATGAGTTATCTAGCAATATTTACCTAGGGAATTCAAGCCCAAAATCCAGACTCAAAAATAAGATACTAAATCAACCCATTCCTCACACATTATGTAGAATCCCAATGTTCTTTCTTTTACAAAAAAATAACTATTCCATGCATCTAAAATAATGTTTACACAAAACATCATGCATCCATTCAAAAATATATGGCACACATAGAATAAAACCCACTTATGATGGCACGTCATAGACAATTCAATAATTAGTCATATAATATCTTCATACATACATAGTTACATGAACACTTATCTGGTAACATAAATTCCTAGAAACTGAGATTGGGACTCTAATTCTCCACCCAAATTTAGAAAAGTTGTAACAAAGCTTACTTATAGTTGTCACCCCCGAGCCATATTTCATAGCTTGAGGAAGAGTGCATTCAAAGGAGTTTAAACCAATCATTAGGGGAATTTTGAGGTCTAAAATGGGACTCCTAAGGAAATAATAAAATAATAGCTAAACCAATAAAATAATATTTATGAATTTAAAATTCACTTTTTGCACCATAATCCAAGTAACCATAGTTAAAGTAAATTCAAAAGTTGTATCAAAATAATAATAATAAAAAAATTGTATTGATGTGACTATAAATAAGAATGAGATTTTCAAGAAAAAGTCATTATTATTGAACAAATAATGCATTTGTCCTTTTTACTTAAATAACTTAAAATAAAATATAAATATAAATATAAATTTATAAATTCTTAATTATATTATATGCTATTAATTAAAATTTATATTATTTAAATTGTATAATATAGGAAATCAATATACTATATAAAAATAATATAATATAATATAATAAATGTATAGGGATATGCATTGTTTCTTTCAAGAAATATGAAATGACAATAATATATTTTTATTCAAAAAGTGTGAAATGACATTTATTATGAGTATTTTACTTTGACTTTAAAAGTACTTAGAGAACTACCATGGTTAACCATGAGTTTTTATCCACCATTGAGAATGTGACAAGTAAGTACCTTTAACTCAAGAAATGCCACCTCAACCATTATGGATGATGTCATCCCCTAAAATGTGATTGGTTCTCATAAAGTGAATTTTGATTGTACATTTTCTTCAGGAGACCCATTTTAAAGCTCAAAATTCCCCTAATGGTTAACAACTGAAAGAGGGTTTCCCAAGGCCACACTTCCTCCACCCACCAACTACTCAACAATTAAAAAAACACAAAATTCATCAACGATCCTTCTCCTCTCTCATTCTTTTCTCTTCCTCGGGGCATATGCAAGAGAGAGTAGACAAAGTGCATTATATTCCTCTTTCACTACTTCTGCGCCTCTCTATGTGTTTCACCTATACCCTTTGGAGGAACTTTGATTGCATTGCACTTGATTGTGTATTATCCTCTCTTGTCTCTGTGTGTGAGAGTGTTCTCCTTAGAATCTGAATTATCATCTTCTTTTCCCACACATACATGTTTTGTGCATTTTCCAATAGACCAATTGCCTGTCTTTTTCCTAGGCCCACGTAGGTCAACTGTCTTGGACAACACAACCCATTTTGTCTTCAATTTTGTGTCCTTCGTTGCTTATTTTTGGGGCTTAAAATACACCTAGGCCTATCCTCTTCTTTTTAGTTATACTTATTGCATAGTCGACCCATTTTAAAACCACTCAGCCAACCAGGAATGTTATTTAAAATAATTAATTCCTCAAGCAATGGTATCCGTGCCCCTCTTTCAACCATTTTAATTAATTAAACTTTATTTGAAATGAAGGAATACTAACCAAGGGATGTCACACTATACCTGTGATCCAGGTGGATATCGGTCGCCACCCACCTATTCCATTTGGACCAGCACCATCAATTCTTGCAGATTTTCACATTCAGCACAACTTACTATTTTTAGCAGGTTTTCGGGTCCTCCACTCTCGGAGCCGTTTTGGGGGCTTAATGATCCAGGTGGATATTGGTGGCCACCCACCCATTCCACTTGGCCCCCCACCATTGTCTCTTTCAGTTTTTCAGTTTCGGCATAACTTACTATTTTTAGCAGTTTTTCGGGTCCTGAACTTCCGGAGCCGTTTTGAGGCCCTAAACGACGTTTTTTGGGTATGAAAACGCCAGCGAATTTTCTGATAAAATTTGTCCCGACAGCTGTAGTCCTCGGATAGATCTTTCTAATGAGCTATTGAACGCGTCAAACGGAGATCAGGTGCCAAAGTTATGCCCCCGGGAAGTTGAACCACCAATTTACCCAAACAGGCGCCCACAGTTTTGGCGCCTCATCTCCTACGGTTAGGTTTTTGGACGTTTCAGATTCTACATTGTTTCTCAACAATAAATAGGCCCTCGAGCCTCATTGTAACACAGTTCAGAGGCCTGTAGCCGCCACATCTCTTCTCAGAGATAGCTACCAGTGCCCTAGCTAGTTTTATTCCCATTCTGTCTGTAAGCAAATTTCAGTTCTTTGATATTAATGAAATGAAGTGTTATTTCCGCTGCATCTCTGTATTTATGGTTATGTGTTTATTCTGTTGCGTTCCTGCATAAAATACGGATCAACCTGCTAATCAAGAAAACAATGAAGCACATAAAATTTCATTGGAGAATGCAACTAACCAGGAATAGTTGAGGTATAAGCAAATTAAGGTGACATGGCTATGCCATCCTTTTATAATCACCTCTCATAAAACCCTCATTACCTTTACACCAATTTTTATAGAAGGACTATAAACAAGACCACAAATATCTAAATATTAAGCTTTATTATAAAACACCCACCTATCCCTACCAACTTCTCAAATCATCCTTTACCCCCCTCCCATCCGAGAGAGAAACCTTAGATTTAAAAACATATTAATATATTTAATCACCTCTTTGAGATTATTTTTTTCCCTTAAAGGAAAAAAACCATTTCATTAGAATATTTTTCCCAATTTTGTTCAAGAGGTCTATATGGTCTTTTATCAATAACCAATTTTGTTCTTTCACATCAAAAGGATATAAATATTTGATTAAGATAAGTATATCTTTTTAATTAAATTATTAATATTTTTTTTAAATACACACACACACACATATATATCTTATTGAAGCAAAAAAGTATGGAGGAAACACACAAATTACTATAAGATTCATCATTTTGAATATCAATCTATGGCATGGAGATCAACACTAAAAAAGGTTTGTTGTTGCGTTTTCTTGTGGACTACAATGTGCTTGATAGGGACATGAGATGAATGGGTGGAAAGTTGGGCTATGATACCCTTGAGTTGAAGAAGAACTTAAATTGCTATAGAAAAACTTCCTCCCTGGCTTCATCCATATCCTATGGAATTTTTCCAATACTACTATGATATGGAAGTAGAGGTATACAATATTCCAATACTTGTATCCCTAGCCTATGAACTACCTATGTCTAGTATCCAATTACCTAGTTCCTCATCAATGTCTTAGTCATGGATGGTGCTCCACTCAGGTTGGACCTTGACTACAAAAATTGTTGTTTTTTCTCTAATATGATGGGGTATATGTTCCTAAGAAGCATACATGGCTTCCTAAGTTAGTCACTGGGCCTAGGAGCCATGAGGTCCCTCTTTGCCTCATCACCCTCGCCAAATTACTCTCCATCAAGGCATGATGTTGAATATTGTAACAACGCAAAATATTTGCAGACACTGAGAATATCATGAAGGAGAGATGAAAGTAATAGATGCAAAGGATGGGCCCTGTCTACATCTAATTGCTAGCAAATATAGAATCCAAAATAAAGCAAGAGCTTTGTATACCTTACCCCAATGAATAATTTCTATAACTTGTTTTGAATCATGTTTTGATAACCCTAGGTCGTGCAACTACCATCTATGTTGATACATAATGATAATATTGGAAACAAAAATGAAATTACTTATACATGGGCCTTTAAAAACACTTTCCTCCCATTCTTGGTCATCATGACTCATAACCATATTTCACAACTAAATTACTTGTCCATGCAATGACATTGGCATCATAGTGTCACCTATGATCATGGTATAAATTTGACGGGCACTCTTGCCTGTTAACTAAATTTTGTATGACGAGTTCCTTTTATATATGTATATGTATATAATTGTTGTTAATTGTGACCAGTAGTGTTTTTTTGATAAATTATTTGTTGTAAATATCCTGGGAAATAATCAATTGGGTAAATTTGATGAAATAAAGAACGTAATGGGGAAAGCTCATATTACCATAATTTTGACTAAATTATATTGATTACTCTTCTCTCCCTCCTGATGAAGGTTAAAATGAAGTGATCAAGGTGATCTGAGTCAAGCCAGTGAGTTTAGTCATGACAAATAGCTATTCATAAAGACATAATACAATCCAATAAGTAGCATGTATTCCTGTGTATCTTCGTAAAAGGGACTGATGCAATAGGCTTATGCACACACTATACAATGATGGGTGGTTTCCAAATGGAAAGAATAAGTGAAAATTAGAATAAAACTTCAACCTCATATAGATAGATAATCTTACCTACATAATTGTTAGAAATAAATAAATTCAAAATAAAACTCACAATTATAGTGCTCCTCCTCTCCTTTGGCTACAACTCTCCCATTGAACAACATGGTATTTATCTCCATAGTCATGGACATTTGCACATAATAAATATAGTTCATAAATATATTCTAATCAAAATAGGCGAATCCTCGAAAAAAACATGAAAATATTTTAACAAAACATAACTTTAATAAAGAAATCTAATCCAACTCAAAAGATTAAAAATTACATATTTAGCATCCCCGATGGTGGTGTTAATGCATTTAAATAGGGGAATTTGGAGGTTGTTCCTACCGCCCCTCGATGTGATGTGCATTAATGAAGGGGTAGCACGACCAACCCCCTGCATGCAATCACATGCAAAATTCCAGTTGGCATTGTCCAAATGAAGTTTCTGAAAGTCGCTTATGGAATTTTAAGTGGAGGCGAGGGCAGGTCCTTAGCCTCCCTATGCTTGCATTTTGTTCCAACTGATAATGAAGGGTGTTTTGTGTTTGGGCTTGGGTTTGTAATTGAGGAGGTGAAGTTAGAAATCTCTAACTCAAATGGTTTTTGGGGTAGCAACGAAATTTCCTTGGAGTCTTGGTTTGTGTCTAGTTGCTTGGAACCCAGGAGTTCCGCGGGTTGGTGTGGGCATCATTTGAAACTCCCTACGTGAAATCTTAGTTTATTACTTTCTTTTTCTATAAATTTATTTTAAATTTAGTCCTATGGTTGGATCTGAGGTGATAGGTCTAGTTTTTTTGAGTTGGGAAGACCTATCTAAGTCTTCATGTTGGGGTCGAGGTGGCTTGGCATCATGTTCGCATCTGTTGTTTTGGGGCTCCCTTGAATTGGTAATTTATGGGATGGTGGCTATAGTCGATATCAATGAAGGTGTGTATCGTTATGTGAAATGTAAAGAGAGGGTTGAAGAGTTCTTGTGGTGTAATATCCCCAAAGGGAAATAACCAGTAATAAACAGAAATATGCCAGACAGATATAGAAAATACAATGCTGAACCAGATCATGGAACAATTACACATAAGATACGACCCAAACCAGGCTGTTAAGTACGAAAGTACATAGAGGGTACAAAAATCGAAATGGAAACACACTCCTTGCTCAAGGCAAGTGAAGAATCCTCTCAGAAAATAGGAAATGGCTACTACAGAAACTGCATCCCAGCTGCTGGAAGAAACTGCCGTAAACTGCTGCTGCTGGAGTGAACTGAAGCTAGGGGCTGATCCCCTTGCCGGAATGAGCTAAAAATCTACATATCACCTATACTCGCTGCTCCGGACAAAACCCAGAAACCGTGAAGCAAATGGACCACCTCCGAAAATCGCCCCCAGAAACCCTCCTCCTACAAAACAGTGTACATCGAGAGCAGCTCGAGCTCGAAAATATCTTGCTTAAAGGGTGGATCTACCCACCGATCTCGGAATCAGAGATGACCAACTCCTCAAAGGGTGAAAACACGTGAAAAATGCACAGACCCATAAGACCTGCTCATCGGATGCACGTCCTCCCGGGCGGACTGTCCACTACGCCCGTTCGTGGCCCGTAAGTGCCGGCTGGATGCTGCTGCTCTCTCCGTTTCTGGTCACGAAGTGAATCTGCACAGCTCTTCGGATCTATGCTAGATCTGCCAATATCTCCTCAGATCTGCAACCTCAAAGGCTGGATCTGATGTTATCTCTTCAGAACTAGGCTGGATCTGCCAATATCTCCTCAGATCTGCAATCTCCCAAGCTGGATCTAGTGCTACCCCTCCAGATCTGCAACCTACAGAACCAGATCTGCAAATATCTGCTCGGATCTACAATCTCCAAGGCTGGATCTCTCACTGTGCCTTCAGATCTGCGTCCTTCCTCTTCCTACTGGAACAACGTCCTCACTCCAAACTGATCTGCGTCCTTCCTGCTGCTGAAACTGCGTTTTCTTCGAGATCTGTGTGACCACCTAGAATTAAGGAATCCTCTCTCAGAGCCTCTCCATTCTCCACTGACTGTTTCTCGCAGAAAGATGAAACTCGGTGCCACTAGGCGCGGGCCTCGAAGTCCCCCGAAGCTGAGGGTAGAACCAGAAAAACCTTACCAGGGCAGGCACTCGAAGTCCCCCGAGGGTAAGGGTGAGATCTCCGACCGGAGACACTCGTGCACTAAACAGTGCTGCAGACCGACTAAACAACCGGCGTGCTGAAGCAGACAAAAGTCTAGCTCTCAATATCAATATCAAAATATGCATCCCCAAATGAGGTGAGAACCTCTCCTTTTATAATGCCAAACTCCCTCCAAAACTTAACTCTCCTTTGACCTGCGCAGTTTACCTTGGGTCAGCCTGATGCCTCCCCCATCATACTCATGTGGACCCCCAAGGCCCCCTCTCTAAGTTATAACGTCAATCTACTAGGAAAGAACACTTTATTATAAAGTGAGGTGACTAAAGTGAGGTAACCCCTCTTATTTCTCACTTTATTTATTATTTCTAGCTAAAGCGGCAAAATAAAGCAAAAATGAAATATTCCAATTAGCAAGGCTAATTGGGAATATTACATGTGGGTTGTTTTTCTTAGATACCTAAGAGTCTTATGTGTCAGGGGTTCATTGTTTGGGGTGTGTCTATGCATTTGTTCAAAAGTGTTGGGTAATGGGTCCTTCGCAGAGGCTATCGTGACTTTTTTTCAACACGTAGGTGCTTCAATCGAGTTTGAGGTTTATGTCTTAAGCTTTGGGGATGATCTAGTGGGTTGGAACTCTAGTTCTATGACATATGTGTCTAGTTTTAGCTCTTGGTTTTTTGTAGGTAGAGGAAAGTATAGTAATTGTTCTAGGTGTGCCCTCCACTAACAATCATTCCATAGAGAGAACAAATGCGTTGTAGGTGGGGGGGAAACGGTCTGCAGGGGAAGAGAGGAGTGAATCTCTTCGTTATTGTTCCACCAAAAACAAGGAAGGAGATATGTAAGATGAAGACTCAAGTAAGGGTGGAGAAAATATCATTCTGATTATGAAATCTTGGAGGATATGTCGACTTGGGTACGTGACCCTGGGCACACAAGGGGCAGGAAGAAGCAATATTTGAATTATGTGGATTTGCACTGGAAAATGAAGACTTTGTTGGGGCTTGTCCTGAAAGGCAAGCAAGCGGACTACTATAACCTCTTCGCCATCGTAAAAGAGATTAAAAGGATGATCATAAATCAACGCTTTTGCCTTGACAAGATTGACTCCCTCTTGGCTCATGTGGAGGGGCATATTGCATGTGAATATAATAGTGGGGATCCTCCATATCCACTAGGTTCGAGCACGAGGGTGCTAGAGACAATTTCGTCTTCAGATAATGATTAGTGCTCCTGTCGGTTGGCTTTGCAGTTCTATGTCCTCTATGTTTTGGCTTAACCTAGTCAGAAGAGCTTTGATTTTATGATGTATTCAGTTTGTAGTAGTTTGTGTATGGAGTAATATAGTGCTTTATAAATTTTGTATCCAATGTTGTATCAATAAAAACATACTTGCTAGTGTTAGGAGTGATAATTTGAGGAGGATTAAAATCCTCAAAATGCAATCTTGCAAATCTATGTAATCTTGATTTTTAGTAATAAAAAGAATTAATTCACAAAATAAAATAAAATTACATATTTAGCATCAAGTTAGTGTATTATGCTTAACCATATTAATATACGAAAATGGAGTATATTTCAATTGAATAGTGAGATAATCTAATATGATTTTAATGATGAGCATTGAAATTTACAATTTTCCATTAGAAAGTTTAAGAGCATAGTTAATTATGGAAAATATTTTTTTTTTATTATGAAGTATGAAAAAATCATTATTAAAACTACTTGTTATCTTATAAAACTCTCCCTCTTCTCTTATAGAAAAATCAATACTCTTTATTATGTGATGAGAAAATAAAAAATTTATATTAATTTGTTTTGATCTTAAATATAGGTTAATTTTCCATTTTCCATTAAATAAATATAGTATAAACTTTCTAATCTATATTTGGACTAAAGCAATTCTTTTAAGATGTGTGTGGGCAGGCGATAAGGGTAAATTTTAAATATACATGAAGTTTTAAAAATTAATTATGTATAAACTTTAAAAATGCAATTAAATAAGCAAAATTGAAAAACCAATAAATATCCAATAAATTTAATGAATGTTTATGATTTTGGGTTGAAAAAAAAGATAATTTTGATTTGAAAGATCTCACTTTCACTATCTTAACATTACTTTAAAATAAATTATATTATTTTTTCTTTTTTGGTAAAAATCACATCATCAAATTTTGTTAACATGTTTCAAAACCATCCAAAAAAATAAAAATAATAATATTTACAATAAAAGAATTCTACACTACATAAATAATATATCCAATGCTTCAATGCTAATCCTACAAAATAATTATAGAACACTTAGGTCATAAATAAGGTAAATAGAACGAATGGCAAAACTTTCAACGAAAAAGACCGAGAGAAGTTCACGTGGACATTTTGTTGACAGCTTCTGCCCATTGGTCACACCCAATTGATTTCTGACGTGGATCGTGAAAAGTAGTGAGAGCACGGCGCCACTATAGCCAATATGATTGCTGACGTGGATTGTGAAAAGTAGTGAAAGAGGAGTGGAGTGGAGTGGAGTGGAGCCATAAAATGAAATGATGGAACAAAATGCATGTCAAGATGTTGAGAAAGGGGCAGACTAAGTGGGCACGTTGCTCTGTCTGCTATGGTAGAAACAAAGACACTCGCATAATCATTCACAATTGTACATCGACATTGGGCCCCACACGCGGCCACAAACCCCATTAATTCTCGGGCGGGATAAGGGTCATCAAGTGAGTTAAATTTGATGTATTTGAGTTAAATATCTTTTAGATTAAGTACATCATTAGAACCAAATTCTAATGATATAATTAATTGGAAAGACATTTATCTATTTCCTATTTTACTTTTAAAAGTGTTTATATATATGACTTTTGTGATTTATAATGTAGATAAATATCTTTGAGATTAATCACATCATTAGGATCAAATCTTAATGATGTGATTAATCGGAAAGACATTTATCTACTTCCTACTTTATTTTTTAAACGTGTTTTTTTTTTTTCACAGAGAAAAAGTTCGTAACCTTTCATATTAATGATCAGCTACATGTTACATATGCTGTAGTGTAAAACTACTGTACAGTCCAAAACAAACAGAAAACAGTCGGCCAATTTTTTAAATGTGTTAATTTGATATATATATATATATATATATATATATATATATATATATATATATATATATATTATAATTTCACATTAAATTTTAAATCAATTATTTTTTTTATTTTTTTTGAGATTGAAGACTTTTTGAGAAGATAAATTTTGATCTTGCATTTCTGAAATACTCACAATGAAATATATCTGTTCAACATTTAAAGTCATCAAATATGGCTCATCTTCAGTACAAATATGGAATTTGACCTATAACAGAGAAATAAATAGGTGTTTTAAATATTGAAAGATCAAATTAATTCAAAATTAACAACAATATATATATATATATATATATATATATATATATATATATATATATACACTAAAATAAAAACAAACAATATATATAATAATAATAATACAAATAAAATAAAACTAAAATGAAAACAAACAATATATATAATAAATAAATAAAATAAAGTTGTTAATTAATTCAATATTAAGAAATAATATAATAAATTAATAAATTAACAAATGGTTTTGATTGATTTTTTTTTAAATATAATAATTTTTTTATTTTTATCTATTCATCTTTTATTTTAATTTTTTTTTTTTTTTTTCTAAGTAAGCTTAATTCTATTAACAAAGAAGTAAAATTACATAGTGACCGCAGTCAAGACACCTGCTCTGGAAAGAAGCAGAGATAGCAGGAGAAACATAAGAGGAGACTGCCCTGTAACAGGGAAACCAGTGTGATAGTTTGCCAGAACCCACGCAGGGGAGCTTAAAGTCCAAAGTGAACAAAACAAACCGGAATTCCACTTAACCGAGTTAACAGACACCAGCTCAATAGAATGAGCCGCAGATACAGAGAAAAACACCACGGAATACTGACTATTCATCAAGATTTTCTGCCACGATGCGGCACCAACCTGAAGCGCGCAGGTCCGAGGCTAAAGCTTCTTCTGAGACTGATGGGCCAGGGTCAGCATGCGCCATCTCCACCTCCGGGATGCTACGTGCTGGAGCTTCCAAAGGCTGCCTTGCCGCACTGTCAGCCCCATCATGAGGGAACAAAGTTTGGGCGAATTCCACACCTATGTCCGTCACGGGAGAAGTGGTGTCCTCCATTTGGGCGGTCTCATGAAAAACTACTGTGAAGATGGTTGTGATTCTCGGGCGATTCAGAGCACTATTGAAGATGAACCGAGCAGAACCAGTGGTGGGAGGAGGAACAGAAGCAGGAGGACAGGGAGTGTGGGAGCCCCTGTGACGAGAATCCAAAGAACTCCATCTCCCACTGCGCGTACGAGGATAGTGGCCGCCCACACGACCTCTCGAAGTACCAGGCGAAGCATAGGACGGGCTAGAGGGTCGGGTGGAAGAGCGACCCCTGTTGCCGCCTCTGCGGCTTCTCATTCTGTGTCTCAACCTCAGCATATTGGAACCAAGAGTAGGAGGAGCGAACACAAATGCTGGATTGTCCAAATGCGGCAGGGGGCCCAAGGCACTTGCGAACAGAGTCGAAATCTCCCTCAACGCCCTTGCAGTAGGACCACAGCCAGTCTTCCAACGCCCATTCCTCTCTCCGTCACATTCAATAAGCTGCAAAGTAGAACAGACATCCACCAGCGGGTAAACGATTTTGAAACCATAAACAAAATTGAGAAGGGGCCGGTGTGACCGCCTGAGCTGCAAGGAGAAATGAACGCCAAGCTGCCCTTTATCATTCCTGCTCCTGCTACGAGGATCCTCCGTTCGATCATGAGCATTGAAGAGAGGTGAGTGCTCCAGCATGCGGAGGCATGCGAGGTCAGAACCCTGCACTATAGTCATAATGCGAAAGGCCGAACCTCTAGACCATAATCCTGTGAACTGTGCGGGCTGTAAATGCTGAGATTCGTTGGGCAGCTGCGTATTTACCTTCTCGTCCGGGGTGGGCAGGTGTCGACCCGCTTCGTCACACCCCTGTCCCATCCTTCTAGTCATTTGTTTGATCACCCGCATCCATGGTTTTATTTTAATTTATTAGTATATATTGTTTTTATTTTTATTTTTTATTTTGTGATGATGATGATGTACTAAGACCAATGAGCTCGGACTTTAATAAGGGATTAATTACAGCTTTTTAATATTTTATTTCTATGATAAAAAAAAATAGGAAAGAAACGCTCTAAGGTGACTATAGTTTTTTTGTCTTAACTGGTCTTACCAAGTCAAGAACGTTGGATGCGTGGCAAATGTTTTGGAAATGAAGACGAATGTGAGTAAGAGCCGGGAAATCCAAGAGAGATTTTTTCATCTTCAACCCTCTTAGTATCGCAAAGGTGGCAAGTTTTTTAGTCCTAGGGTGTTCGGGGAAGTCCAACACCCGGTTTCACTATGAAGCTCATGAGAATTAGTTCTAATATTTGCAATGCTCATTATCTTCTTAGTACTAGTCAAGATAGAGAGATAATTCATGTTAGAAAGAGTGGGGTTGATTTCGTCCTTGTAATTACTAAGCTCCCTTTTCCCCTCTAGCTCCTTATCATCCCACAATTTATCCTTAAATTTGGAGGTAATAGTATTTTTAATACTATCCTTATTCCCCAAGATGATCTCCTTCTTTATCCCCTAATGGTTGAGCCAAGACTAGGCATCCTTATGCCACCCACGCTTGAGACAGAGGTGGAGGTTTTAGCTATAGTTGGAAGCAATTTTGGGAAACCTCTTGGCTTCCATGTTGGACAACTTCTTGTACATAAAGTACCTAAACATAGCCACACTTTCAATGGGGGAAATGATAACTTCGATGAGAAGGATATGATAGGGAATATTTCCTTTAATCTTGAGGTTGTAGGTTATAATTTGATTCTGAATCATCTCGATCGTCCTCCACGACTCTTTGGATATAATACAACCCCAAATCTCACATCCATATAAAATAATAGGGGTGACGTGAGTCCCAACTAGGACCCTTTTTTACTCCAAATCCATAAATAAACCAAATTACAATTGTTTCAAGCTCATAATAAGTTTTCTAGCCTCCAAGAATCCTTTTTTCAATGCTATAATTCCAGTTGAGTTGGTGATGAATATCAATACCGAAATATTTGTAGGAAGAAACCTGCTCTAAGTAATTGTTAGCATAGACGACATTACCATGTTGATCTTTTTGGATTTAATTATCATGAATTTTGTCTTGTCGGTATTAGCAATCATACCCATCCTGGAGCAATAATGATGGAGGGTTTTAAGTGTCATGTCGAGATCATCATAGCTTCTAACTAGAAGAATGATATCGTTAGCATAAAGGAGAAGAGGAATGACCATACCAGTGATCTCGGGGCCACTGCAACTTGAATTTTCCGAACACTCTTCTAACTTATCAATGTAAATGCCAAAGAGGGTGGGTGATAGGGGAAACCCCTACTTAACCCCATTATTGCATTTAATTTCTTTATACCACCCCTCATTGGTTTTAAGCTTGGAAAAAACATTTTCATAGAGTTGAATTACAAAAATTCTTAACTTGAGAAGAACCATTATCTCTTCAAGTATTTCCCATAGCTAATCCCGAGGAACTATATCGAAAGCTTTTCTAAAGTCAAAAAAACAACAGAAGAGATCAATTTTACTATTGTGACACTCCTCAACAATGATCCTACGCGTGACAAAATGGTCAATAGTCGAGTGATGTCTCCTAAAACCAGATTTCCCTTTAGCTATTTTATCACGGATTTAAAGCGAGAGGCTAGTCTTCTTCTCCAATATGAGCCCGTACATTTTGGCTAAAATATGGCTAATCATAATGGTCCTATAGTTAGAGGGAATATTTTTGTCCCCACTTTTAAAGATAGGCACAACACAATAAGGCTTTGCGTCCAAAGCTTAGGAAAGTTGTGCTTTACGCCAAATTGAGAAAATTGTGGATATGAGGGATGAGGATAGACCTTCCCATTTTGAATATTCCAACTTGGCATCCTTCAATGTCCCTAGCTTTCCCATTAGCAAGCTTCTTATTCCCAAACTCTGATACCACTGGTCCAGATCTTGGGGGGAGGCCCCCAAGATCTAGAAAATTGAAATTCCAGAAGAAAAGAGGAGAACACATGTAAACAAAACTAATTTATTTATTTATTTATTAAAACAAAGAATAATTGTAAAAACTACATTGTGGTGCACAATCTATCATCTCACAAAATGATAGACTTGTTAGTTATAGCCTTTTCTTCTTACAATACCATAGGTAAATTCCATGGGTGGGTAGATACCATGGGTGAATGAATACCATGGGTGGATGCCACTTATAATACCATGGGTAAATTCCATGAGTGGATAAATACGATGGGAGGATGAATACCAAGGGTAGATGCCACTTACAATACCATGGGTGAATGAATACCATGGGTGGATTCCACTTACAATACCATGGCTGGATTCCACTTACAATATCATGGGTAAATTCCATGGGTGGATAAATACCATGTGTGGATGAATACCATGTGTGGATTCCACTTAAAATACCATGGGTGGATGCCATTTTTCATTCAGATCACTCCTTTTTGGATTTTCATTATCCCCCGACTTCCCCTCTAATTAACGTTTGAGATGGAATTTCCATCTTCTTCGATTCCAAGCTTCTTTTCCAGAGCTACCATAAGGAGGTTCATATCACAACTGATGTTGATGTTGATGACTTGAGCTTCCAGCCTAAAAAATATCTCTTCTACCAAATTAGGTTTTTTGTGAGTAGGCTCATTGACCATGGCTAGAGTTCTGCAACTTTCTTCTTAAATTGATTCTTGTATCCCTTTCAACTGCCCACAAGATTCCCCAAAGAAACCTGCCATGATACTAATATGATATGTAAAATACCATGGATATTCCACTAGATAGTTTGTTACAAGAAATATGATAAAATAAACTAAAATATTATAAAGGTTAAATTCCTTTAAATTCCATTTTTTTAATTACTATGTTCTTGTATAATTACTAATTTTTTACTTATTCATGAAATAAATAACATGCAAAAAATAGAGAAAAACAAATACAATCACACACCAACCATTATGGAGACAAATATTTTCTCTAGGAAACCCTTACAGAGGAAAACTTAGCTAGAAGGTGAGGTTTCTCTACTCTCTTTTCTCTAGTACATAAATAAAGCAAGTACAAAGGAGAAGGCATTCCCTATGGAGTTACTTGAGACTTATGACCTCTTATAATACTGTATAACACTAACCCAATCTATATTGTTCTTTATTTCCCTTCTCAAGTTACTCTACTCTCTATGGAACAAAATACAATAACATATAATGGAATCCGTACCCCCCCCCCCCCCCCCCCCCCTAGTGGCTCAGTTTTAACATAGTCTGATATCCAACTAGGGTTCAAGTTTGACTCCTTCAACTCTCAACTAAAGTTACAACTTTGATCCTTCTAGAGTCTTATTCATACTCCACATCTGACTAGCCCCTTTTACATGAGTAATGCATCATGACATGGCATCCTCTTGAACCATGGTGATCAAACCAGAAGGTTAATTTCCTGGAGGCATAAACTTTTCATGTAAACTATGATTAATGTCTTTCTTGCATCCTTGGAAATGTCTCTTAGTGTAGAATTATAGCAGGGGATGTAACACAAATGGGAGTTTTTGGACCCTAAAAACTTTCTTTAGTGCCTCAAAATGACCCTAGAAGGTTTCAAATCCTAATTTTCCAAATTGGGACTCACTCATAAAATGACCTTGCAAGCTAATTACTTGAAAAATTCCGTGGCTATGAAATCATATAGATAGATGAAAAATAATATAATGTTCCAATCCAAATCAAGGAGAAATTGATTGAAGAAGAGGAGGAACCTTTAGTAGATGTAATTTTAGAAGATGATGTTAAAAGAAGTGGAGGATGTTTTTGGTTAACAAATACTTGCCTTACATTTATTATAGCTCTTCATGTACATACTCACTAGGATGAAGCAAGATATTTTTAGGCATGATAGAGACGAAGCACTAGCCAACACAAAAAATAACTATGTATAGGAAAACTAAAGGTTCTATATGCAAGAAAATAAATATGTCTAACCTATGGAGAGAAAAATGCACAAAGCTATAATATAACTTCAACTACTGCATAAACCATGGTAGGTTTGAGCATAATCCATAGTAAGGTTTGGCTATTGTATATGAGGTCAAATATTCTTTTTCAATCTCCAACAACAAAATAACATGAGATCATTGCATTAGATCCCTGAATAGTCGGAATCAAAAGAAAGAACAAATATATATTTATGAAATTATGAGAATACCTTTCATAAGATGTAATTAACAAAAACTACACCCCTAATTTTTGTTATTAAGATGGAGCATTTGTGAACTATCAATAGAACCACATATAATATCGACGAAGCTCCACATTCAATTATTATTTTTAGATTCTCAACCATTTTTTAGCCAATTACCACTACCATTTCCATGGTTTAGCTAGTAACCACAACCATTATCATAAATTTGTTAATACACCAATGAAATATTAATATGATTCTTACTAATAACCATTAACTTGTAAACAAAAGAAATTAAAAAATTCCATAACATACGAAGCCTATTCAAGAGTAATATGAGATAAAATATAAGAGAATCAAAGTAAGATATTAATTGAGTTTCTTTAAAAAAAAAATTATGATAAAAAAGAAGGGAGAGAGACAAACCTTCCTAGATCATTATAGTTTTGATGACTTTTATAAGTTAAGATAATTGGGAGTGTGAAAAGATTTTGGAAATGAAAATGGATGAGTAAAAGCTAAACAATGTAAGAATTTTTTTTGCATAAGCCTCTCATTTTCAACCCTCTTAATATGAAAACAATTTTTTTACATAAACCTAACAAAAATTAAAATATCAATTAAATTAAACTTTGAAAAATTACACACATTTAAATACCCTTATTAAAAAAAATATTCATTCCAAAAATCAATAAATCGATATAAATGAATTACCCAAAATCCCTACCCGAAGCATATTAATAACATATTAAAACCAATTAAAGAAAAATATATACATCAAACATCTTTCACCATGTGAAAACACAAATAAATGTCTTTCACTACGTTCAAATCCTTACCTAACATGAGCATTGAACCTAAAAAGAACCATTATAAATATTCATGTTTAAATAAACTTTTCGATCATTATCTAAACCTAAAAAGAACCATTATAAATATTCATGTTTAAATAAACTTTTCGATCATTATCTAATTGATTTTTTAGTGCAACATTGGTGTGCAAAGCGTAAACGAATATAAAATGTTACGTCTTAGTGATGTAGATTTTTTAGTTAGGTTTAAATGATAAGAATGAGGATAAAGATGTAAATGGATATGTGTTAATTGAATTTTTTGGATATTAATTTTTTATTTAATTATTAGTTTCTTTTTATAATATGAAAATGAAAATAATAAAGTGATAAAATGAAATGAGATTTTAAATTTTATGAGACTAAAAATAGTTTATAGGACTATGAGTTTCTTGTTTTTATCTTTTTGCATTTCAGTCTTTTTCTTATTTAAATTGATGATGAGTTGGCCAACTTTCCAACAATCCCATAGCTGAAAAGACAATGCCAAGAAACAAATGCTAACATATTCCCATGACTTTCTCTGATATCTTTGAATGCATCACATTCCAAAATGAAATGTTTTTGCGATTCCACTTCCCCAAACGTGCAAAATGTACACACACGTTCTTCCCAAGCTTTTTTAGGCTTTTTCCACCGTCTTATTTAACACAGAAGTTGATGCGAGTTGGTTCTTAATTGGGCAATAAGAACATTTTCCCTCCGCAGAATGTTAGCTCCAATGTACTCTTTTTGTTGGAGATCATAGGTAGGGTTGAATTCTTCAATGTAGTACTTATTCTTTCTACCCAACTTTTTTCCCCATACATGTTTACTAAACTTCTCCATAACAAAATTCTTTAGATCCTTGCTATTTGTGGGACAAGCATTGAGGTAGATATTCCATTTTTGCATCGATGTGTAGTTTTTTCTCATCCATGTTTTCTTTCTTTCACTCACCCCTTCTTTGAAAATAACATTACACCATCTACCTACTCCCATTTTCTCAATTCTTTATAGATATCTTATGAGCATCACTATAGTAATTGCTTCGATGGGATTTTCTCCTGTTTCACTCAACATTATCTCAAAAGGTACCTAACTTTTTATTTTGAACTTGATAATGATCAAGCATTTCTGGACTTTCTCAATTTGATTCCATTTTGAAACAAATTGACACCCATATAGCATCATTGGACAAACTAGGAGCCCAAAAAAAGAATTGTAATGGTTTTCCAATCCCATAACGCTGCCTCTCTACATTTGTTTTGAAGAGCATATAATGCTTTCCACCCTCCTAAGATTCTCTTCTTTCTGTAGTCCTCCCAATTAAGTTTGTTGTTGACATCAATCCCGAGGTATTTGTATTCATTTACTTCTTCAAGGATGTTGCCTTCAAAGAAGAATGTATGTTGATTTTGCTTCATTTTATTAGAGAAAATTATTATTTTGGTCTTGCTAATATTGACTTGCATCCCCACTGTTCTACAAAAATGCTCAAAGGCATATAGGTGCATTTGCAATCCATGAGCAGATTTAAAAATCAATACAAGATCATTAGCATTATTATATATATATATATATATATATATATATTAGAAAATAGGTATTTCAATTATTCTAATTTTATTTTATTAGTTAAAATTGTAAATTATTTTTTTATTTTAATGTTTGATATGAATTAGTTTTTTGTTTTGTTTTGCTTTTTTTTTTTAAAGTCAATTTTATCACAAATTTGGTATGGATTCTTTAGAATAATAAGTTTGAGTTGTGTAATATGTATGTAAAATAGAAGTACCTCATAAGTTTGTTAAAATTCAAATTCATATATATATATAAAATGTATTTTAAGTTTTTCCAAATTCTAATTTGAAAAATAAAAAAAACATGACTTTTTTCAAAATCATATAAAGTCTGAAAAACTATGACTGAGGGGCATCTAAGTCGTCAGGATCACACCCGGCCTTGACCACACCAACCCATCTAAGTCGTCAGGATCACACCCGGCCTCGACCACACCAACCCTTATCATGGCTTGATTTTTTTTTGCCTTCCGGGAATTAGAACCAATAACCTTTTCATCACAAATGTCTTAACATTATACTCTTCACCATCAAACCAAACCCCGTTAACATACAACTTTTTTAATTTTATAAAATGTGATTAAATTAAATTATGAAACAAACTTGAATTATGTAAAATATGATTAAATTAAATTATGACACAAACTTGAATAAATGAAGACTCCGTAATTTCATAATCACCTACACCTTCTAATTTTATAACCAATTTATATTGAACATATCGTAGATTATTTTTTTCAATTGATGTGGTGAATATATGCGTAGAAGTCATTTACTCTTTTAATTTATCCATAACATGTGGACAACCTTAACCTTAGATAACGAATATGGTTTTCATAATTTCTTTATAATGACTGGTCACATGTGAAAATACACATATCAAGTTTCTACATTTCCTTGTCCAACAATTTTTTAAATGGTGTGTTATTGTTATACCATCATTATAGGTACGCATATAGAAAATGCGAAAAATGCTCATATCATAATAATTTCTTTATTAGGATTGGTGACATTCAAAATTTTCAAATGATGTGTTATAACCATTATTATAGTTTCTTTATATGTGTGGAATAATAAATGTTCAACATGTTATAAGGATATGGGCGGCAATCATGGAAATGATATGGGTGATGACCACCATAATACAAAGAAAATGGGGCATGTCATGTTCATTTTTGTTGGGGTCAATTATCTCATTCATGCACACGTGTACAACGTGCATGTTTGATTCCTTGTTCGCTATTCCGCCTTCATATGCCCATGAGTCATGATATTGAATAACTCCTTATCCCTTGATATTTAATAACTCACATTAACTTATATGCAAGGATTGAATTTCTCACATATAGGGATAAGATGGAATTTGATGAGTAAATTGTTTGTAGGTTTTTTAAATACAATTAAAAAAATTGTAAAATTGTCAAGATTTTTCTTCGAGATCCTTGAGATAGGTAAGAGAAACGTGAAAATGGTCAAATTTGATTAATGGGTCTGTTTTGAAATTCCAACCCTGTTCACATGAGATCGGGCCAACAATGACATATATTGTGGAATTCATCATAGAATTTTATTATAAATGAAATGAACTTTTTCCATGCACTTTTTTTTGGTCAATCTTGCTTAAAATCTTT
The DNA here is from genome assembly GCA_034641835.2 of Pinus albicaulis. Taxonomy (NCBI): domain Eukaryota; kingdom Viridiplantae; phylum Streptophyta; class Pinopsida; order Pinales; family Pinaceae; genus Pinus; species Pinus albicaulis. The sequence goes on along the minus strand of CM076578.1, from coordinate 458,050,437 downwards.
AGTCCAAATTGTATTGTCGGATTTTGGCAAAGAAACCATTTTGTCTATTAGTTAGATTGTGCATATTGTATTATATTATACTTTGATTTTGACACCTTTTTAAATTTTGTGCACAAATGTGTTTATTCCTTCTTTTTTGCCCTGAAAATCATACAAATTCTGACAAGGATTTTTGTAAATCCAGGTTATAACTATTAAACTTCAAGTTTTTTACTCCAAATTGTATTGTCGGATTTTGGCAAACAAACCATTTTGTCTATTAGTTAGATTGTGCATATTTTATTATATTACTATGATTTTGACACATTTTTAAATTATGTGCATAAATGTGTTTATTCCTTCTTTTTTTCCCTGAAAATCATAGAAATTTTGGCAAGGATTTTTGTAAATCCAAGTTATAGCTATTAACTTCAAGATTTTGGGTGCCTTACAGGTTTTTGATGGTGTTGAATCTATTTCCACCATCGAAAACATGATTCAAACAGTGCTACTCCAAGATTTCTTTCACAATCTTTCACAATTTTAATTTAATTATCTACAATTATTCAATAGATGGTGGGGATTTAACCTCCACATAATATTCTAGAATATTCATATTAGTACACACAAATCAAAAGTGGAGATTTATTAAATTGATTATATATATATGAACAAGTGTCATATAAAATTAATTATGTTTTTTTTTTGGTATGTGGTATTGATAACCCATGTTATTGGCCCATGGTAATGATTTTCAACTTCTTGTGGATTGGTAAAAAAAGTAAGAAGTGTATTTACTTTTCCAGTGGGGAATTCTTTTCCAAGCCAAAAAAAGCTTGGTGGATGGGGTTTCAAGAATCTGAATTGGTTTAATAAAGCAATTGCTCCCGAAAATATGTGGAAAAATTTGTTCTGTGGAGGGATTTTGAATCAAGTTATTAAAGATATATATATATATATATATATATATATATATATATATATATATATATATATATATGATATATGTGGTGAATGGCTTAAAAGAGCTCACCAGTGGCAATAAGGTGATTATTGGCAAGGACCCCTTTATTTGTGGATATTGTGTTTGCAAGGAATCTTCAAAATTGATTCATTCCGTGAACTCCATAGGTTATATCTATCTTAATAATGTAAAAAAAGTGGTCTCACTCTTTTCACAAATGGCTATCTGAATAATGTAAAAAAAGTGGTCTCTAGTCTTTTCACAAATGGGTATTAGTTAACTTCAATGAAATTGGGTTTGGCTGGACCTTTGGAAGATGAATGTAATTCTTACATAAAGGAGTTAAATGTCAATGGTGCTAGCTTAGATAACTCAAAGAACGTGCTCGTATGTTGGGACACCTTATCTAGTAGGGTGAAAGAAAGTCTTTCCTATGAAGCCATTGCTCTCTGTTATGGTTCATGATATAAACTGGTGGAATAACTATATTTGGAAATTTAATATCCTTAAAAATCTGAAATATTTCTCTTGGTTAGCCCTGCAAAAAAAATTATAACCTGGGAAAATTTGTCAAAAAAATGGTTGGTTAGGCCAAATCTATGTTGCCTTAGTAGGTTGCATGAAGAAACGGTTGACCATCTCATTGTATATTACCAAGAAAAATTGGCAAACAATTCGCATTATAGAGCACTTTGAACAAACCTCCTTTGAGAATACCCTTCATCATTGGGTGGAGAAGTATAAAAATCTTTGTTCTCTTCTAATTTTTGTGCTTGGGTAATCTCGTTACATAGGAACAAGGTTACTTTCAAAAACACAAATATTTTTATTCTCCAACAATCATATAAGATCGTGTCACTTTTAAGGGAATACACCTCCAAGAAAAACATGAAAAATATGAGAAGGATCATTTTCCCTAGCATTTCCCACTATCTTCTGGTTGGGTTTTTTGGTGGAGCTTTACAAGGAAACAAATGTGGAGGGGGGTTGGGGGAGAGGGGGAATGATTAAAATGCTAGGGAACAAATTTGTGTAGTTCAAAATTGACATAGGAAATAAAACAAATTCAAAATACAAACTAATTGTTGTTTTGGCTCTAATGTTTCTAACTTTGGTGAAAAGTATTAAATGCATTCAAATTCTTGGAAATTCCAAATGTATAATCTACTGATTGGCAGGTAAAGCCTAATTGAAAGTACTAAATCTTGCCACTTGGAAAAACATAATTTCCGAGATAAGAAATCACTTTCAGAGATCAACTTTCAACATACAGGGAGCTAAATTCAACAACATACTTGTTATACAAAAGATCTCTCTATGGACTCAGGTTACATTTATTATGAACCATTTTTTTGGAATCATAGTCCAAAGTGCAGATTCTGTACCTATATGTTAGATGGGTCTTTCTATATCTTTCCATCAATTTTTTAAGACAAGCTTTTCATATCGTTTCTTCAGTTAAAGGTTGTGCCTCTTTGGGTTCAAATTTCATGAGCTTCTTAAACAACTCTATAGTACTAATTTTTTTTGAAATACTTTATGTGACTCTCATAAGTTTTATATCAGCTATATATTAATCTTATATTAGTATATTCATATAATTTATTTCAAATTTATATCCTTTTTTTTTACAAACGTTGTCCCCTTGTGAGCTTTGTAATGTACATTTTTTTTATTCCATTTGAATAACAAAAAAAGTTATTTTTCTCCAAAAAATAAATAATATTTTCTATGATAATGTGGAACGTATATATAAATTATATATTATTTTTTAACAATAATAATAATAATAACTAGGAAAATTATATAAATTAAATGGTTGGTAAATGCCGGTAAGAATCAATCCATAATACAAATTAAAACACTTACTCATCATTGAAATTAAAAAAATCATAAAAAATAACATATATATATATATATATTAAATTATTATTTTTAATTATATAAATAAATAAATATGTAAGTTAAAAACATATACATTTAGAAAAAATACATAGAACAAAATTGTTAACCATGGAGATTTACCTCTCTTTACCAAGAAGTTTCTTAATATGTACATAGACTTTGTTACAATACCATGGGTCAATGCGATGCCTTATCAATACTACATGACCAAAAAACCATCTCACTTCATGTCACACTTGTTTATGCCATTTTTTTAATTATTTAATCTAATTTAGAGGGAAAAAGGACATTACTAATTTGGAGATAAATTTCAACTTTTGATTTGTATATACTATTATGAATATTCTAAAATATTCTGTGGAGGTTAAATCTTTGTCATCTACATAATAATTATTTTTAATGAAACCAATATAGATCCATCTCAACTCTGGGTCTACCAAGCCCGGATAGGGATCAAATTCCCTTCCACTCTAAAAGAGGTTTGTATATCAAGAGATTTGATAGTTATTGGGGCTTGATGGTTCCGAAGTTAAGATGAATCTAGGTTGTTTTAATTTCCCCCTTTAAATAGGCTATATTATTCATGAATATCATGTGTCAATACCATTGAACATTTTATTTTATTTTTTTATAGAGTTATTTTTATTTTTACTTTTGTTTTAACAAAGTTAAAATGTTTAAATTACATTTCATTAACCTTTTTATTTAATTCAATTTTATTTTTACGTAATTTGACTCAGTCAAAATGTTAAACATTATATTACAACATCTCTACCATACTTGCCTAGAGTTCAATTTTTTTTGGAAACTTTAGCATAATAATAATAATTTACAATAAAATTTAGCATAATAATAATAATTTACAATAAAATTATAATTTAGTTAATTTTATGATTTTTTTCTATTTTTAACAAAAATAAGATGTATAAAAATATTTCTTTTATGTTTATCATTTATTTCTATAAACTACACATAAATCAAATACACATAATTTAATTTGTATGTCTATCCTAATTTAATTTGCACAGTCTAAAGATGCCACAATTTTGTGAAAACAATAAGAATTCTGGTAAGATTTTGAGAAAATATGGGAGAAGTTTTTTGAAAATGTAGGTTACAGTTGTCAAACTTCAATATTTTAGGTACCCCTGGGGTTCTTGATTGTGGTGAATCCATTTCTGCCATGAAAAGAAAGGATTTGAATGCTCATACAACCAAAATTTTGAAAAAAAAATCGCCCAATTCCAACAGGAAACTTGCCATCAGAACGAAATTATGACCTCGGTAGAAAAAAACTAATTACGCCGAAAGGCATTCTCTCTGTCGGTTTGGAGTGAGCAGACAATGTTCACCCCAACCAATTACAAGCTTTCATTTTCGTCCTCCTCCTGCAAATAAAGAATTGACAGGTGGCCCAGTAAAATCGAATCATGAAGATCTGCCATGCTGAATATACACAACATCCGCCATTATATACGATGAACATATGAATCAGAAACTCTACAATCCTATCCATCAAGTCTGTCACAACAGATGATGGGAAACGACCCCTCCCCACCAAAAACGTGTGATATTTGTCGGTATTTGTGATTTCCAACACAACCTCTAGTGTTATTGTCGATATCCCAAACTTCATACACAATCAAATTGCCCACGTTATCACCACCACTGCCCTGCCCAAGGAAATTTCCAAGACCCAAAATGACTTGCAAGGATTCCTCGTCTAACCCCTTCTCCCTCTCTCTGTTCATTTCTACATCTGAACACTTGTATGATTTCTTGTGTCTGTCGCACTTGTGGCCAAGCCACGGATTAAAGTTGATGGTGGTGTGCTCGAACTTAGTGGTAATAAATAACCTTGTTACTGTAAGCTTAATACCATGATGCTCCACCATTCTTCTTCTAAAACTAGAGCTTCTTAATCATCCGATCCTTGAAGAAGAGTCACACGAGAAGTAAAGCATATTAATTTGAAATATCTAAATGAAAAAAAAAACAGCTACAACTTCCTTCGTTGTGGTGTATCTTCTGGATCCATCGCATCAAGTGATTTGTTATACCGATGTTTCGAACCATCTACCGATGTTCATTATCAAGATAAACGTGAGAAAGATTAATCTCAGAAATGAGGAATAAATAGGAGGGGGTAAGGAATGGAAATAAATGAAACGACAAGTCTAAATTGTATTGGCAAATTAATATATATTTCAAACTATTAATAAATTCAAATTTATTTCTAAATTTTTATATGGTTAGATTTTATAACTAATATTAATGTATTATGTAAATGTGTTTATTTAAATGTATATATAATTATAATATTTTAAAATTATAATGACAATAATTATAATATTTTTAAATTTATAAAATTTGGATTAATTACATAATGACGAGTATTTGTAATTAAAATTCTTATATAAAGATAAGTATTTGTTATTTTATACGAAAGTCCTTATTAAAACGAGTAAGTTTTAAATTGTGATAATTAGGAGTAACTTATTCCTTGCAATTAGAATACTCTTGGAAATGATAGCACAATTTTAAGAATTTATTTTATGTTTGCTCATCTGAACCTCTATTTAAACAAACAAACAAACAACAAAAATGTAAAACCACTTACCTAACTACATGTCAAAGGTCCTTTTTAAAAGCAAATCATATCTGCATACAAACTTGTAGGCAATATTTTCAAACGTTCTATTTCTAAGATAGCGTAAAATGTACAACCTTCTAAGTTCAACACATAAAGTTGTCCTTCAGTAAATTGGTATAATCATAGTCCACAGTCTCTCTGAAATATTAATATGGAATGCTAACATATTGAATAAATTACTAGAAGAAAAAGCACTGTATTGAATAAATTACTACAAGAAAAAACACTCATAGCCTTTGAAACTTATGTAATCAGCATAGGAACTTTTTTTTCAAATAAATAGCATGTTATTTTCCATAGAAATGTATATGTCGACTGTTCAATCTCCTTATAATTCCAGGATCCAAATATAATTAAAAAATGTAAGTTACCAAAACATCCAGAAAGTATAAAATTTCAATGAGTATCGATACAATGAAGATGACCATAGCAATGAAGATGATCCTAAGAGTGAAGGATATGAATGTCCAAGAGGAGGTGTGAATTCAACTCTACGAAGGGCAGCATCACTGTAGTCAGTCTCTCTTGGAACATAAGGCCTATTGATCTCATCGAGATAATTGTGCTCTAAAGTAAGTTGTCTTATTCTCTGACGGTATAAATATTCAAGCCCTGGATCTACCCCACGATAATCAATATCAGATAAGAACCCATTCCTCATAGGAAATGGATCGGTAAGAGGTATATCATAAGGATACGTAGAGGCATAAGGATCAATATCTCATATGCATAAGCATAAGGATCTGATGCTTGCTAAGTATAAGCATCAAGCAATGGTGCACACCGAGTCAATACTGTGTGAGGCCGATATAATGGAACTTTGGGAACCTGATCAACAAATGGTACACATCTTGCCACCCTAGCATTATCATGAAAAAATTTCCTGTTTACTTTCTGGTGGACCACGAGAGTTCTGAGAGGGTACCGGTCGAAACAACTAGCACAACTTTTTTACATGTTCTGCATTCAGTTGAAACTTGAAGTTGTTTTTACCATATTAATTATCTTTAATCACAACCTTGAATTTTTCCTCTCACAATGATAATCATTAGAAATAGAAAAACTAAAACCCAAATAACAACAAGAAAAGGGAGAAAATAAACATAACAACGAGCTTCTGGCAGAACTGGACTGAAGCAAAAGCCCATAATCGAATTATCTTTATAATGTTATCACAAAAAGTGGCCGCAATTCTCTTCACAGCGTGAATATTTTCTCCAACAGTAATTGTCAAGTTGGTAATAATGGGTTTGGAGTTAATAGTAAGTTGGCCAAGTGTAGTTTTATACTAGCTAACAATATTTTATTGTTCCTCGCCATTGCATACGTCGAACATTTGTATCAACAACACAAATTAAATATCTTGGTGATGTTGATCAACAATTCGAATTAATTATGCAGCCAACATTTATCGAATGACTTACAAGAGCGGGAGTTGGTGGCCATTGCAAGCATTCAGAAGGTGTGCCACTCTCTCCATCGCCTCCTTTGATTCTCTGGAGAACACACCATTTAATCAATGTTATCGCTGTAGCGTAGGCCATAGAAGTGAAGAGGAGGAGCCAACAATGGTGGAGAGAGTCACAGAATCTCCAAAACTATGCTGAAACTGATACAAATGAATTTGAAGCGCCCTATCATTGCTTCAAAGATTGAATTATTTATTTGTTGAAATGAAAAGTTGAAATTTCTAGATTTGTTTATTCTTCTACAGACTTCTGCATAATACTGTTGTTAGTGTTTTCCAGTGAGCCATCACTATTGCTTGCATTGATTTCTGAATATTTTATGAGCACTGAATTATATTGAACAAACTTGAAAATTTGTGCTCCTTAATCAAATTGATGAAAACTTCTTTATCCCTCTAATAAACATTGGGTATTTCGCTATGTTCATTGTCCTATTGAAATACTGTTCTCATGTGGTGTAGGACTCTTGGGAATAGGAAACTCTCTGCTACACTTTTCTTAACTGCTCATGAAATGTGAAAAGGAATTCCCATCTGCAATAATAACATGATGAAAAATTGGTTCTGATGCCAAATATGCCTCCCTGCAATAGAGTGACCTGCAATAACCATTATTACTTTTGAAAAATTCAAAGGAAAATGAAAAGTGAGTGAAATTTTCATAAATGTATTGAGAGAGCGAATCATTTTCCTTTCCATGGTGGGTTTGAAAAAGTCCTTTGAACAAGTTTTTACGTCAAGGAAGAAAATGAATGTGTCTCAGGAACACAATAGGAAGACAAAAAAGAGAGCAAAAAATGCTTTCCATGCAGCGCCTCACTCTCCATGTTCCAACCCAAAGAACACCTGGCTGCCACTGTTTCCAATGGTCCCATATTTGAAAGAGAGAATATTGTTAGTAGGAAAACCACCACATTCAAGACATGACTAGTTATGTGTTAAGTTTATGCATAAATGTTATTGGCTTAAAAATAGTCTCGAGTAGGGGACTTTGATGGTGCGAAGGAGAGTGAGGTATCAAAACTGTGCCCATCTAACAAGCAACATCATGACTCATATGATGGCTCTCTCACCCTAGTTGGATTAGACACCTCTTTCGCGGATAGACTAGAGGACACCTCTTTCGCTAATAGACTAGAGACTAATCCAATCTTTTGATTGTTACCACATACTGGGAAATTAGTAAAAACTTTGTATGGCCTAGGGAGTTGTCATGGTGTAGTGATTAGACATGTAGTCTAACCCAATGATGAGGTTTATAATTCATCATAGGAAGAATTTTGTGTGACCTATAGCAAACAACTACCTACCCCAACTTACAACCAATTATTTAACACAAACGACACAAATAAAACAACATGATATCATGGATATAAACTTAGTTATGAAGTGTGATTACAGATAAAAGTTCTAGTAACATGAAGCATTTATTAATCAAAGCTCATTAAAAAAAATAAAGTAAAACATAATCAAAAATTTGTTTAAATTATTCATTTTGTTTCTATTTTTACTTTGTCTTGTATTTACCATTTGAGTTTGTATTTACTTATATAAAATAATATATGAATTGAAGATTCGATCTGTGATACTAAATTTATAAAAAAATATGAGTTATCATTTATTATATTATATTATTATTTGAACTTTACTAAATTATTAACAATTAATAAATGATTGAATTGTTAATATAACATAACTATTAATTATTTTAATTGAAGTTTTATTTTTATTATAAAAATTAAATTAACAATTAATAAATGGTTGAATTGTTATTACAACATAAGCATTAATTATTTTAATTGAAATTTTATTTTTGCTTTAAAATTTAATAAATTATATTTAAATTATTAACTATTAAATTATAAGATCTAAGTTATTATTAAATTATAACATAATTATTTTTAATTTGATTTATTTAAATAAATTTCAATTATTAATAATATTTTATTAATCTTAAAAAATTATAAATGTCAAATATATTTAAATGTCTATGCATTATGTGGCTTATATAACAAATTTTAAATTTTATGCAAATTTTCATATACCAAATGTTAAAATGGATAAATCTTTCTACTGTACCCTTTGATACAAGTTGTGCTTTCATTGGCCACAAGAACCCTTGTGCCAACAAGCATTACCAAAAAAAAAGAAGAGAATTAGCACATGAGTGTTTCCAATATTGATCTTTATAATTAACATCTTTATAATTAACTTGCCGTGAAGATGTAATTTTGGCTTTACATAATCTAACATTATAATCATTTTGGTAAAGGAAGAACATTTTTTCTTAATTGCATTAAGGGTTAGGTCGACAAGGATTTAAATCCTTAAAGTTGTTGATTGTTGATATGTCCCAATCACAAAGCTTTTCACAAGTACTTTCACAACATTTATTGATACAACTATTTTATAAACAATCCAATTTTTTATCATCTTCGCAATAATTTACTGGTAGAAGTCATTTCTCCAAGTGCCAATGATATATTTCGACGGTAGATACCTAATAATTTCCATGTTCAAAATTTATTTTATGCCATTTTAAGAAAATCTCAAAAAAATTGAACTAGTTGATTGTCATTGTTCTAAGACATTTATGCTAGTGCAATTTTCTTCTTAAATATAGTTTCGTACTATGTTCATTAGAAGATATACAAAAACTCTATTATATTTCACTTTATTGCTCTCAACAATCCCAATCTTCCTTTAAAGTGGCAAGTGGGGCCGAATGAGAGTCAATGATATCCAATTATTGCAGAGACTGTGTTGTCGCTGTCGGATTCGACAGAGTGGCGTGCCCACTTGCTATACTTGTCTGCTGTTTATATGGTGACTCCACCCACATGGCTGTTCGTCTCCATGCGGTGGCGTCCTATTCATTTCATTACTTTCCACTGTCCACGTGGACAATAAGTTGGGGCGTGGCCAATGGGAGGAGACCACCCATGAGATGTTCACGTGAAGGCCTTTTCTTGTTTGAAACATCACAGACTCATAGAGTCATCATGACGTGAGCAGATCCTTACCGGTAACGAAATCTATAGTTTACAAAGTGTGGCTTGAGGAGTTTTTATTTTATGGTGGGGTTGGAGAAAAGCACTAATGATGATGGTGGAAATGTGATTGGGAAAGTAGTGTAGTGTTGGGTTTGTTTATAGATTTTTTTGTTTGTTTGTCAAGTTGTTTATGATTTTTAGGATTTTTTATTGAGTATTGGTTATGATGGTGGAATCTAGCGCTATGATGGTGGAATCGTCACTAGGGTAGAGTTACACCAACCCTTAGTTGACAAGATTTATTTAACATATCTCTTCTCTTTACACAGGACACAACTACCTAGTGAGATTTGATATGGATCACTTTGCTAAGAAAGCTAATCCTCAACCAATTGTGCTAGTAGGATTTGACATTATCAAACTTTTTTAACTTTACAAGTCATTTTCTTTTTTTTGGGAGGCTATTTTGTTAAAAGTTCAGTTGATGGTTTTTTTGTGTAATTGTAAGTTAATTTTTTATAATTTTTATAATTAAAATATTAAAAATGATTTTAAGGATGTTAAAATTATTTATGTATTTTAAAAAAATATTTTAAATAATAAAAAATTATGAATTTACAATAAATATTATCATTAAATTTGATCTACACAGTGTAATTTATAAAAAAAATGATTTTTCTCATTGGAATTTAGTGATACATTTTAATTGTGATTTGATTGTTATTTAAAATACATTTTTGAATGCATAAATAAATTAACAATTTGAAAAGTCCTCGATACACTCAAATTCTATATATTAAACAACTTAAACTCAAGTGTTTAAAAATCTTTGATTAAAAATAATCGAAAAAAAATATCTTGATAAAATATATTTCATTTATGAGTTACACTACACAAATTCTAAAATAAAAATAAAAAATTAAAGATCATGCCACCTCTGGGAACTTACCCAGGTTCAATTCCGTTGATTTTCCCTAGAATTTGAGTTTGTTCCGACATAATTTTTTCCATTGAATTAGTTTCTTGAACCCTCATGTGACCCTCTGTCTCGGCTTTCCAAGTTTCTAGTAGTCTAGCATGCAGGATTTCGCACCTAAGACTATGTTCGGACTTTAATGGTAAGGGGATCTTAAAAAATTTAGGTGAGGAATATAGTGTGATTATGGTTTTCAAAATTTGTTATTCCCTCAAAGTTGTTCTAACCTATCCTAAAGAACAATGTTTCCTCCTCATTAATGGATCATTGAAAATCAAATAAACCCAAAATAGAAGGCATAATGATCCCACCGAAATTGCTTTCTCCACGTTAGAATTTGTACAATTATTCCTTGCCTAGTTGGTGAAGTATGTGTTTGTCTAAGAGGTGAAAGATCTTTAATGACATTTCCTACATTGATATGCAGGGTGATAAACAAGAGAAAGATCTTACTACATTTCCTACATTGTTATGCATGTTGTTGTGTGGTTTCACTTAGTTTTAATTCTCAGTCATGGAATAAGTTGATTTTGTAATAAATGGATTTTAGTTTTATTATGATATATGTAAAATGAAATAATATTGTAAGGGTATTTTTTAAATTTTGAATAAAGTTACTAATGGATGAGAATTATGAATTTTTTATGTTTTTTATTTTTATGTTTTTAATTTTTATTACTGGATTTATTAGATGAATTGCTTGGATGACCAAAAGTGATAGAAATTTGGGCAATTTTTTATTTTATTTTCAAGGCAAAAAAACAGACTGGTTCTATGGAATTTAATAATTAAAAGAAAATTTGCTATAATATTAAACAACCATGCAATTTAACTTCTATATAATTTATCTCTTTTTTTGGGTATATTTTTTAGTCAATTTTACCCAAAATCTAGAAGGGATTTTTTGGAATTGTAGGTTTAAGTTGTATCAGAATGTCCTAGAGAATTTTTAGGTGTTGAATCTATTTAATTCAAAATGCAATTTAAACAATGAAAAATTATAATTTAACAACGAATTATATTGCAGACAAAAAAAAATAGAAAATAAATAAATAGAATATTTAGACTATGCATTAAACAACCCATGTTTTTACAAAGTTTAAGTGACATCTATTTTTATGTAGTTTAAGTGGTTACCTTTTAATTCATCAAGCTTTGATTTTTTAAGATTATTGTTTGGCACAATGGCTAAGGATCCATTTAGTACGTGAAAGATATTTGGTTCCCCATCGCTACCCCAAGTTCCTAGCTATTGTTGGCATCATAGTTTAGTCTTACTAGGTACCTTGTCATGCATTAACAATTGATATGTGGATGTGGTTATTCACATGTTGATTAAGGACCCATTTACCAATCCCACCTATTCCAGCCTTCCTTACTTGTCATTATTATCGTAATTATGTTTTAGTGAGTACGTTGCCACACATCAACGTTTGATATTTTAGAATCATTTCTTAGCACATTGGTTAATGAATGATTTAGCAATTGAAAGATAATATGCACATCAAAGTTTGATATTTTATGATCATTTCTTGACACAATCATTAAGGAATCATTTAACAAGTGAAATATCTTTGGTTTTAATCCTCCTTACTTAGGTTGGATCTTATAAGATCATTCCTTGCCACATTAGTTAAGGACTTATTTAATAAGTGAGAGTTTCTCTGGTTCCAATTCCCTTTACAATTATCTTGTCATTAATAATGTTGTAGTTTAATTGAAGTAGGTTCCTTCACACCATCAAAAATTAATACACATATTTTACCACTAGTACTGTAGATCCATATTAATTGTAGAAATTTATCATGCAACAAGATGGATTAGATCCCTTGGTGTGTAAACATTTTGTCAAATTATTTCAATCTAAAAGAAGTTTTCACCTTGAGGGACATGATACCTCTCCACAGGGGCCTCACTCAATGAACCTATGACGTATCACGTGCATTCATGACATATTAAACAATACCCTTAACTTGACTACATATTGGAGAATACCTCATGAAAATCACATTATTTAACCCCCTACAAATATGAACCCAATACACCTTCCCAATTTAAAAAACCCTTACTTTCACTAGATACTGCAGGTATCCATTTTTTCATTAGCATTTTTTATACCCATTTATATTTTTCATTAAATTTGAACTCCATTTTTTATACTTGTCAATATTAAAACCCTTTACCCCCTATATATCCCCCAATATGTTATGTCATTTTCACCTCAAAATTTATCCCCCAATATGAACCCACATGTTATGATATTGCTCCCCTTGTGAATCCCCTGTGTACCTCTCTAAGCATGATAGACATGGAGTTACGATGGATTTAAGTTGGTTCTTTACACACACACTACACTTCAACTCCATGTGAAGTATGGAAGGAATTATGCATCTTCCTCACAGTGAGAAACATACCAATGAAATGCTTTAATAATCATAAGAATTTTTTAATTTTAAATATTTTATGCATATGGTGATGATGAGGAGGATGGTTAGCATCCCAAAGTTTATTTATGGGACCTTAAGAAAGGTAAGAAAATTACTATGTATTGAGATATTTTATTTAAGGTGAACATTGTAATATTTTTTTTTTTATTTTGTTAATATTTTTATTCTTAAATTCTACTTGTCGATATTTAGTAATGAAGGAATTGCACATCACTCTTATATTAGGATATAGAAAGCACCTATCCATAGAATAATTATATTTTTACTTTCCATTCTATCTATTTATCTATTAAAATAACAAATTTTTATAATATGTTTTTACTTTTATTAGATATAAAGTTTATTATTATTATTATCTTTTAAAAATATTATATGTTAAACTCCATGTTGAATATGAAGAGAGTTGTACATCTCCTTCATATTAAATTGTATAAAAAACCTCAATATAATAAAAATGTCATATTTTAAATTCCCAAACACATTCACTGAATCAATTTAAAATTGTATAAAAAAACCTTAATATAATAAAAGTATCGTATTTTAAATTCTCAAACACATTCACTAAATCAATTTAAAATTGTATAAAAAACCTCAATATAATAAAAATATCCCATTTTAAATTCCCAAACACATTCACTAAATCAGTTTAATAAATGATTCAATCTAGAATTTATAATATATATTATATTGTAAAAAAAGAAAAATTCCTAGGATTAAAGACGCCTTTAATTAAAAACTAAAATATGTTATGTCAATTGTTCAAAACTATTTTATCATTATTGATATTGTAGTTTTTAACCCTGTACAAAAATGATCTGCAAACGAACTCTTAAAATAGAAAATAAAACAATAGCGAGAGCATAAAACATAAAACATATATACACAGAGATTTTCCCCTGGATCCCAATTCCGGGACTACCAGCTTGATTTTTCATTATATTCTTTTCAATGTTACAACATATATATATATATACATGCCGAAAAATCCATAAAACCTAATCCATTAACCCTGGATTAGAACATAAGCGTAGTTCCCTTGATCGGATCTACAAAATACCATGGGCAGAAAAATATCATGCCCAAAACCATGTGCAAACCCATGCACAAAACCATAGGTAGGTCTGCCCACCTAATATAGGGTCCAATAAAATTTCCCTGGGGAGTTCGCCACCCCCCACTTCTTGCTTGGAGCTAGTGTTGGAAAGAATATAACACACTCCCAACATTCTCCCAAGTCTTTTTGTTTTCTTTCCACAATGGGCCACATGAGAGCTTAGTCATTGGTCCAACCCTGCAACACCCATTGTTTCTCTACACCAAAAGAAATGCTCAATGCTCACAGACTTCGTCAATGCATCTACAACATTCTTCAAAGTGTCCACCTTTACGAACAATACATTTTTGTCCTCAACCATATCTCTCACAAAGTGATACTGAACATCAATGTGCTTTGTCTTTGAATGATAAGTAGGGTTCTTAGCCAAGAAAATTGGACTTTGGCTATGAGAGTCTATCCTTATAGCTCGCTGCACCAAACCCATACTTGAAAAAAAACTATGCAACCAAACTGCTTCCTTGCTTGCATGAGTGCTTGCCATCTATTCTGCCTCTGTAGTTGAAAGAGTCACTACAGACTGTCTTTTACTCATCCAAATGATTGCACCTCCAAATAGGCTAAACACATACCCACTTGAAGATCTTCTCTTATCTATATCACCAGCTCAGTATGCATCAACAAAGCCACGAATATCGAAAACTCTGTCTAATCATGGTCTTCCCTTGTAGCACAAACCATAATCAATAGTGGCACACAAATACCAGAAAACCTGCTTCACTATTGTCCAATGCTCCTTCCCTGGTTTTGACATAAACCTGATCAATACTTCCATTGCATGTGCAATGTCTTGTCTAGTACATACTATTTCATAATCAGGCTACCCACAACACTTTCATATGGAACACGGGACATGTCCTCTTCTTATTCTTGTGTCTTGAGACACTGTTCAACAGATAAATTTACACCTATAGGAATAGGAACCTTCACTGGTTTACTATCCTGCATATTGAACCTCCGTAATATTGTCTTGACATACTTCCTCTAGTTTAACCAAAGCTTCCTCTTTGCCAGATCTCGTTTAATTTCCATGCCAAAAATATAGTTTGAAGCACCAAGATCCTTCATGTCGAGTTTGAAGAACAATTGGGTCCTAAATCCTGGATAATTTCTTTGTCATTTCCAACTAGCAACATATCATCCACATACAAGACCAAATAAATAACACAGTCACCAATTAATTTAAAATACACACAGTGACCCTCTTTGCTTCTAGTGAAGCCAAGTCCCCGTATATATGTATCAAATTTATGATACCACTTCCTTGGTGACCATTTTAACCCGTACATAGACGTTTTTAACCTACATACTAGTTCTTTCTTACCCTTCACCGCAAAGCCTTCAGGTTGCTTCATGTAGGTCTCCTCTTCCAGATCCCCGTGAAAAAATGTTTTCTTCACATCCATCTATTCTACCTCAAAATAAAATCCAATAACAAGAGAAAAAAGTAATCTAATATAAGCTACCTTGGCAACGGGAGAGAAAATATCATCAAAATCAATTCCCGACACTTGGGAATAACCTTTTTCTATCAACAGAGCTTTGTGTTTCTCCACTTTGCCTTATGCACTCATCTTCTTCTTAAACACCCATTTGATTCCAATGCGCTTCCTCCAGCAGAAAACTCCACCAGATCACATGCCTTATTTTTGTGCAAGGATGCCATTTTATCAACCATGGCCTCCTTCTAGAGTTTTCCATCCTCTAAATCCACTGCCTCCTGGACAGTTTTGGGATCATCATTAGTGATAGATAAAGAAAAATTTGAATAGAAAGAAGATGGAATATACCTTTCTAGCTGCCTTCTTTCTCGAACTGATCTTCTCACAGCTGGAGTTTGTGGTTCTTCTGCTTATGAATCTTGTTCTGTTGTAGAGTCTGATTCTTCCTCCTTTGGCTCAAACTCTATCTTCTCAGGTTCCTTTGGTAGGACTTCATGTTTAACAACATCTTTCACCTCTGTAAACACCACATCTTGGTTGTACAAAAACTTCCTTGTTTCTCGGTTCTAAATCTTATAACCTTTCAAACCATCCTTATACCCAATAAAGATGCACCTTTCATATTTACTATCCAACTTGTTTTTTTTCTCATTTGGAACATGTACATATGCATCACAGACAAATACCCTCATATGTGAAAGAAAGGGTTTCTTACAAGTCCATACCTCATGTGGAGTCTTATCCTCCAACGCTGATGAAGGTGTTCTGTTAACCAGGTAGCATGCAGTCTCCACTGCCTTTGCCCAGAATTTGTGTCCTAACTCGGTACCACTGAGCATGCTTCTTTCCTTTTCCATCAACGTCTTGTTCATTCTTTCTGCAACTCCATTTTTCTAAGGTGTATATGGATTAGTCTTCTTTCGTGCTATACCACACTTCTTAGAAAACTCTTCAAATTCCTTCTTGCAAAATTCTCCTCCATTATTTGTCCTCGGCACCTTTATCTTCTTCTCTATCTGCTCTTACACCAGAGTCTTAAATTCTTTAAATCTGTCAAAGACTTCAAATTTATTCCTTAGGAAATATATCCATGTATTCCTTGAGAATTCATCTATAAATGACACATACACTGAATTACCCAGTGATGGAACCAAGACAGGTCCAAACACATCACTATGCACAATCTCAAATATCTTGTTCACCCTCTTAGCACCAGAAGGGAAACTCACCCGATTCTACTTCCCATATACACAATGTTCACAAAAATCAAAATCCAGAGAGAAATTAGACATACCTTCTACCATACCATTACCATGCAGTATTCGAAGGTCCTTCTCTCCAATATGTCCAAGCCTTTATGCCATATCATAGTATTTTCTCTAGAGACAACTAGGCTTTCTGCTCCACTTTCAGGAACCATAGAATTGTTGCACCTGTCAATAATAGTGCTACCTAGAATTTTTTATAGAGTTCCAATCCGAAGTCCTCACATCACTACCAATTCTCCTCAAACCATCTGGCATGCATCTTTATCGAACACCGTTTTTACACCTGCATTATCCATATTTCTTACATAAATCAAATTTCTGGCCAATGCAGGAATATGCAGAACACGAGGAAGTGTTCTAATCCTTCCACCTTGCAGCTTCAACTTGACTTCTCCACGTCCGACGATTATAGCCTTTATGTCATGCCCTAGGATGATATCACCACCATCATATTTCTCATACTTGCCGAACCACTCCCTATGGGGAGTGAAGTGAAAGGAACCTGAGTAAATCAACCATGCCTCATGATCTACATGTGTATTTGAAGAAGAATCCGAATACACATCCCCACCTTCATCTAAGGTCATTTTCGCCTCTGTAGATTTCCTTTCTCAGGAGCTTTAGATATGCAGTCCTTTTTTAAGTGCTCTTACTTTCCGCATTTTCAGCGCACCTTTACAGGCTTTCCTTGAGATTTAGATCTCACACTCTAGAACTTATTTTATTTATTTATTTTGATACCGTCGTCGTGTAGACAAGGCATCTCCATTTTGGCCCTCCATATTTTTCCGTCTCATCTCCTCCAACAGCAAGGCTGAGACAATTTCATCGAAATTCAAGGTAGTTGTATTGCTACCTATTGCAACAACCAAACTATCTGACGAATATTGTAGAGAACACAACAAACTGATGCACTTATCTGTGAAAATTTCAAATATGAAATTCTACTAAAATTATTGATTTATTTATCCTACTTATTTTCCAAAATAATTTATTTACAAAAACTTCCAGCAAATATCGAAATAAATTTTACTGCAGTTATCACACAATTACATAGAGAAAAGAACAGTGAAATATAAGTGCAAGAATCAATCACATTGACACAGTTATTTCTGGACAATTGTCCCTGGAAAAACCTAATGCAGGAAAACCAATGCAACAGATGAGGGTTTATATATTAATCTTCAGTAGCAATTTCTTTACAAGGAATGACTGGAAGAATAGCTGACAAATTTTCAAGAAAACACCTGAGATATTTTTTTCTCCTGACCTCCAGAGAATTTCTTACACCTGATAGGCCTTCTAGCCTTCACTACACCACCTTAGTATGTTCCTCTGTGTTGAGACTATGTGAGGACTGCATCATCACTGCACTGTCCCGCTGTGTTGTCTCTCTGTGCTGCCCCTCTCTTGTTCAACGTCATTCTGCAACCCTCCCTCTGAAATCAAATTCTAAATTATGAAGAATGGACTTCCCTCAGGTTACTGAGTGTTTGCTCGACTTATCTTCAATTTACCCACAAGTCTTCATTTATAATTTTCCTGTTGATAAATCAATGGTCGTGATCTAATATTTAATAAACGGCTAAGATTAAGACAGACTTGATCCTCGTCACTTAGAAACTTATCACCCACATTTAAGTTAATTCACTTTAATTATTTTAATTCCCTAAGTTTTAACTTAGGCTTCATTAAAAATAATTAATTATTTTAATAACTTGCATTTCGGGTGGAATTTCTTCAAACGAATTCTGGGTCTTGGAGATCTTATGTGTTCTAGCCCCTCTAAAAAATTTCAGATCTAGATCACATCCGATGCTACCCAAAAATCAACGCTCCCTCTTAGCGAGGAAAGTGCTCTAGCAATACTTCCCACAAGAAATATCACCCTTATCCACGACATTGGTCCTCTGCATTGCTGATGCTTGGTCTACTGCCCCTCATCTTCTGCACCGTTGCTATCTGTACTGCTGCCCATGATATTGTCACTATCACTGCCTCATCTATACTACAACTCCCTCTTAAGTATTGCACTTATCCATCTCTGCTACTGAAACAGATTATTAATCATCCCTAACTTCTCTTTGAAATAAACAAACTTTTTTCTTCCCAGAGCCTTAATGAGGATGTTTTCCATTTGTTCTCCTGTCGGAGTGTACTGTAAATGTATTGTTCCCTACTAGACACAGTCTCTAATAAAGTGACACCTAATGTCAATGTGCTTCGACCGATCATGAAACACCAGATTCTTAAAGAGCTTGATGCAACTCTAATATCACATAATATGTTGGTCGCTTCCATATTTGTCCTGAATAGATTCACAAGCATCTTCCTAAGCCATATGGCTTCACATGAAGTTTTGTTGGTTGCCATATATTCTGCCTCAATTGATCTCAGAGCTACGAACTTCTGTTTCCTACTGTACCAAGAAGTCATTCCTGATCCAATTTTGAAACAGTACCCAGTGGTACTTTTCCGATCTACTGATCTTCCAACCCAATCCACGTCAGTGAACCCACTCAGGCTGTCGGCATTGCCTTGGGTGTACTTTAATCCATGCTCAACTGTTCCTCGTATGTATCTGAGAACATGCTTGGTTGCTGCCCAGTGCATCCTCTTTTGTTCCACCATGAACTAATTGAGGGTGTTTACTGGATAACAAATATATGGTCCCATGTTAACTAGATACCTCAAGGATCTTATGAGATGTCTGTACACGGTGGGATCAACTTCTTTATCCTCAGATGGATCAATCTCCTTCCAATTAGTGATCATTGGAGTAGCCATGGGTCTACAGTCCTGCGTCCTGAACCTCTTCAGAATTTCTATAGCATATCTCCCTTTTCCAAGGAAGATCTCACCCTTCTGATGCCAAACTTCCAACCCTAGAAAATAATGCATCAATCCCAAGTCCTTCATGTTGAATTCTATAGCTAGGTTCCCCTTGGAATTCTTGATGAGCCTAGATGAACCTTTTAGGAATAGATCATCTACATATAATACCAGAATTAGAGGCTCATTCCCTATTGTCAAATAGTATAGATTAGGATCTATGTCACTCTTGACGAATCCCATATTCTACAAGTAACCATCAATCTGACCGTACCAAGATCTAGGTGCCTATTTAAGTCCATACAAGGTTTTCTTAAGCCTGCAAACATGAGTCTTCTACTCATGTCTCTCAAATCCCTCTGGTTTTTTAATGTATACTTCTTCATATATCACCCCATTCAAGAAGGCAGTCTTGACGTCCATTTGGTGAATCTCCCATCCCATCTACATTGCAAGGGATATCATAGATCTGATATAAGTATACCTAGATACTGGGGCGAAGGTCTCTTCGTAGTCTATCCCTTCCTTTTGAGCATACCCCTTAGCCACAAACCTGGATTTGTATTTTTCCACACTGCCATCTGCAACATATTTTATCTTGTAGATCCATCTCAAACCTACAATCGATCTGTCCTGAGGCCTAGGTACCACTTCCTAGACATCATTGATAATAATGGAATTGTATTCTTCCACCATTGCATCTACCCATACCTGATGTTGAGCTTCCTCCTAGAAACTAGAGAGTTATCCAACCTAAGCCATCAAGGCTTGGTATCTGTCAATTTTTCTACGCTGCCTCTTCTCATTTCTAGGATCTCTGACGAAATCCTCTGCGTCTCTTAGAATATGTTGCAATTCTCGGCTCGTTCTTCCACTGGTAGTGGGTGGATCTACCTACTCCTCCTCCTACAAATATTCCTAAAGTAAGACTTCTAGATTCTTATGCCTTAGAGAAACACTCATGCTAGTTTTGGCTGGTTTAATAGGCTGGACCAATGGATCATCCTCTCACTGTGTTTCAGAAGGCATCTCTCAAGATTTCCTAAAAATTTTGTCCTCCATGAATTTGACATCCCGTCGAACTAAAAAATTCCTATAGATAGGAATGTAGTTTCTATACGCCTTAAAATTCTCGCTATATCTTACCAGATATCCCTTTTCTGCAGCCTGATCCAATTTCTTCCTCTCTTTTTTGGGTATATGGCAGTAATCAAAACTACCGAAGATCCTGAAATGACTCACATCTGGCTTCTTGCCAGTGAAGACACTCTCTGGTGTAACCTTACCTAGTTCCTGGTGTGGAGCCCTGTTCTGAACATACACAAATGTACTGCATGTTTCCGCCCACAGAAATTTGGGCATATCTTGATCATACAACATTTCCCTCACTACTTCAACAATAGTTCTATTCTTTCTCTCTACAATTTGATTATGCTCCAGATTATATGGAGTGGTCCACTCTCTTTTAATTCATTCCCTTGCACAAAACTCAGTGAAGTATTTATCCATATATTCTCCACCATTATCTGACCAAAATATCTTATCCTCTTTCCTATCAGATTCTAAACTAGAGCCTTAAACTCTTTGAATCGATCAAATACCTCATCCTTGGTATTTAGAACGTAGATCTGGTCATTAATGAAGTTGACGAAATATTTGGCACCAATACGAGCTCTGGTGGACATTGGTCCGCAGATGTCTAAGTGTATTAATCCCAACACACTCTTAGTCCTATAGCTGCTCTTGGGGTAAGCTACTTTTGCATACTTTCATAACAAGCATCCTCTGCACACATCATCTCGTTTGGTGCTCAAATATGGAACTCCTGTGATGGTATTTCTGAGAATTATTAGAGCCCCATGCTGTAAGTGCTCCATACTTCTGTTCCATTACTCATTCAAATATTTCTCACTACTCTACCTATCAGTGCCATTGGAGATTCAAGCTGTACTTTATACAATTTGTTGCTCCTGACTCCAATTTGTGTTTTCTTCTTCCAACTTAGGTGTTTGACATATACTATTTTTCCAATGAAGTATACGTCATATCCCTTGTTTTGTAGCTGAGATACAAAAATCAAGTTCATCCCCAAACTAGGCACATGCAACACATTGGTAGCTCGAAGTTGGTCTCCTCCTTCAGTTTGAAAAATTACGGTACCTCTTCCCACACGGGTAAATTTCACCTTATTTCCCATGGTGATATTGAAGTTCATATGTTTTTCTTGATAGCTCGAAAAACATTCTCTTATTCGCGTCATATGTGTAGAAGCTACACTATCAATATACCAAACCTCTGAGGAAGCAGAGCTTGACACACAAGCAAATTCTTCTTCACATCTAGAAGCCAATTCAAATATGTCGTGATCCATCCTTTCCCTCATGCTTTCCTCTTTCTTAAGAGAGCTCCGTGGACCCTCTCGAGTTGCTGCTCCAATAGCATCAAGGCTTCGTTCCATTGCAGAATCTCCAACCCTCTTACCTGATCTCTGCTTTGATACGATGTGAAAATTTCAAATATGAAATTCTACCGCAGTTACTGATTTATTTCTCCTACTTATTTTCCATAATAAGTTATTTACAAAAGCTTCTAGAAAATATCGAAATAAATTTTATTGCAGTTATCACACAATTACACAAATAAAAGAACAGTGAAATATACGCACAAGAATCAATCACATCGACACGATTATTTTTGGACAATTGTCCGTGGAAAAACCCAATGCGGGAAAACCGGTACAACCGATGGGGGTTTATATATTAATATTCAGAAGAAATTTCTTTACAAGGAATGACTGGCAGAATAACTGACAAATATCCAAGAAAACACCCGAGGTACATTTTTTCTGCTAGCCTCCGGAGAATTTCTGATACCTGAGAGGCCCTCTGGCCTTCACTGCATCACCTATGCATCTTTCTCTGCGCAGAGACTGCGTGAGGACTACGTCACCACTATGTTATTCCTCTGCGCTATCTCTCTATACTGCCCATTTTCTATTCAACGTCCTTATTCCTCGAGCTCTGGTTGCTGCTGAAACCATCCTCTTCCTCTGCCCTGCAACTCTCCCTCTGAAATCGAATTCTAAATTTTGTAGAATCAACTTCTCTTGGGTTATTGAGCGTTTGCCAGATTTATCTTCAACTGACCTACAAGTCTTCATGTATACTTTTCCTGTTGATAAATCAGTGGACATGATATAATCTTTAATCAACGGCTAAGATTAAGACAAGCTTGATCCTCGTCACTTAGAAACTTCTCACCCATATTTAAGTTAGTTCACTTTAATTATTTTAATTCCCTAAGTTTTAACTTAGGCTTCATTAAAAATAATTAATTATTTGAATAACTTGTATTCCGGGTGGAATTTCTCCCAACGATTTCTAGGTCTTGGAGATCTTGTGTGTTCTAGCCCTTCCACAAAATTTTGGAGCTAGAGCACATCTGATGCTACCAAAAAATCAACATTATCTTCATTTGAGATTTTAATATCAACATATGACAACTGACTTACCACAATATTGAAGGCGTTGAGATGCTCTATCATCGAGTCTCCATCCTTCATCCTCAGGTTATACAGATTTTTTTGTAGGAACAATTTATTAACCAAAGACTTAGATTTGTACAAAGTCCCTAACTTGTCCCACAAAGCCTTCGCTGTATTTTCCCCAAATACATTCAACAATGTCAAATCTAAGATACACAATCGTATTGTGCTCTTTGCCTTTCGAGCCAACTTCACCCAAACTTCATCTGACATTATCGTTGGTTTAGTACTCGAATATACCGTGATCCACTGATATTTATCCACCAGCAAATCCTCCATCATGAGCTTCCACAACTCAAAAATCTGACCATTAAATTTCTCGATCTCTACCTTTCCACTACTTGCCATCTTCTTTCACCGCAAGAATCGATCCCTCAGATATCCCACTAAATTGGGTCTACCAGAGGTTCGAGAAAAACACCCCTCAGCAACAAAGACGCTCTCTTGAAGCCAAAACAACTCTGATACCAAATGTAGGTTTTAACCCTGTACATAAATTGTCTGCAAACGAACTCTTAAAACAAAAAATAAAACTATAGCAAGAACATAAAACATAAAACAAATATACACAGATATTTTCCCTTGGATCCCAAAACCGGGACTACCAACTTGATTTTTCATTATATTCCTTTCAATGTTACAACACATATATACACATACCGAAGCATTCATAAACCCCAATCCATTAACCCTGGATTAGAATATAACCGTAGTTCCCTTGGCTGGATCTTCAAAATACCATGGGCAGAAAACCATCATGCCCAAAACCATGTGCAAACCCATGCAAAAAACGATAGGCAGGTCTGCCCACCTAATATAGAGTCCAATTTTTTTTCTTCCCGGGGTGCTGCCTCAGACCTCGTGCAAAAAGGCTACTACCCCCTACAAACCCCCCGAGCTAATCGCCTGGAACTAGTCGTGAAAAGAATATAACACACACCCAACAAATATTATAATTCTATCTAAATAAATATCTTATAGTACATCGATTTTTAATTTCTTAAAATTATTCTTTAATCAAATAATTTATTTAATAATTAATTTTTATTCTCTAAAATTACTTAATTATTATTATAACAAAATTTGATTTTATTAAATATTTTACTAATTTTTTTTACAAATAACATATTCATTAAATAAAACTTTTTTAATTTCAAAATCTCTCTCATTTAAAATCAGTATTAATATTTTAATTCAAATATATTAATTTAATTACATATTGGTGACACATCCAGATCAAAGGTTTCTCAAGCCTGTTTAACCCCTCCTCTTTCTCTCCTTTTCTTTCTTTCTATTTTTTTTTAAAATTTAATTGATATCCCACTTATCCTATTACAGGAAATATGAATTCTCACATGATAAGGGTGAATTGAAATTTATGTGGAGTAGCAATTTTCTCGTATCACTCTATGAACCTAAAATTAAACATAATGTGGATTTACATGTACAATAAAAAGAATTAAATATAATGTGTTTATATATATATATATATATATATTTTAAGTAGTTTATGGAGTTTATGGATTTGAGAGATTAGTGATTGCTATGTCTACTAAATATTTGTATTAAGTTGATTACTTCATGCAAACTCAATTATATAACCTAATTCTGACAATATCGAGAAAATTAAACCCATAATTTCTTACCATAAAAAATACTTTAACCACAAGAATAAACTATTATAAATTTACATTTATATTAAAACCTATTTCACATAATAATCTATGTATTATAGATTAAAATATAAACAATAGTTTGAATTTGTATAAATTTAAAAATTTGTTGGAAGATGAATACGAAGATCATAGCGGCATGGCAATGGAAGTGTAGTGATGAATGATGGAAAGTGATGTGGATTGGTTATGAGAGATTCTTAATTCTAAGTGTCAGAGGTTGTTTTTTTATGATTCTTTAAAAGCAATATTAATGAGATATATTATGATTATTTTATAAATATCAGTTTTTTTATGTTTTATTTTTATTATATAATAAATTAATAAAAATTATTATTAAAGAAATATGATTATTAATTTAATATGATTTTTTAAGAATGTGTTTAAGTATTTGTTATCACCTTTTCATGTGGTATTATTAATTTAAAATAAATAAAATATAATTTAAAACTTAAATTGTGTTTTTTTAATATTTATAAAAATTAAGAAAATGTTAATTATACAAAAATAATTATTTATAATGTTTTATATCATTCACACATATATATATATATATATATATATATATATAGTTAAATGTTATTAGTTTTAAATATTTAGTAAAAATATAAATATTTAAATTAGGAAATCCAAAGACTATGATGGTGGAGCTTTCCTCCTCTGATGCAATAACTAGGGTTCGACCTTAGTCAATCACCTTTCCTCTTCTCCCAATATTTTTGAGGCTCAATAACATTAGAATCTGTGAATTCTTTAACTCTGATGTCTTCTACACTATTTTTTCCTCTTGTTAAGTCATTGACTGCAAATATGGAGAAGAGCTCCCACATTTCCATTGCTCCATTAGCTAGCTTCTCGACCCCAGCTATGGATTCGTCTATTGTTGGCTCAGTGGCCTCTTCATCAATTGGCATTGGGGGTGTTTCTTCTACCCCTTTTTCTTTCTGTGATATATTGAGGGCTGCCTCTTGTTGCCCTCCTTCAGTGCCGCTTATGCCTCCTCTTTGAGATACTATGAAGTTTTCTTCTGGACCCTTTTCCTCTATTACTCCAGGTTTTAAAGCTTCAGTCATTGAGGTTTTGGTAGTCGCTAAGGCCCTAGTGAGGAAATTGTTTTTTTGAAGTTGGTTTGGTTTACAGGTTCAATGGATTGTGGCTAAGGCTCGTTGATCTTCACACATGGACATTAGAAATCTCTTATTTATGATGCCCTAAACATATACTCGTTAGCTCGAGGTTTATTTATCTTTTTTTTTTTACAGAGTTGAAGATTTATTTTAATTTCCAACTTAGGTTTGTGGTTCTGGGGTAGCGTTGGGCTTTCTATGCAGTCATGGTCTCCCTCTTTCGCCCCCCTTTCTTATTCAATCTTGACCGCTCCAATATGGGTAAGGCTTCCTAATGTTCCTTTGCATTTTTGGAATCATGCCTCCTTGACTGTAATTGGTAACAATTTAGGAACATTCTACTAGTGATGAAACAAAACTCTACTTAAAGCCCACGTATGCTCGCATCTATGTGGAAATGGATTTCAACAGAGGTTTTCTAGTTGAAATAAAGTTTACTTGCTCGAGATATATATGGATGCATAGACTAGATTAGAAAAAATCTCCTTTCATTGTAGAGCTTGCTACCAGATTGGCCATTCTCTCAAATCATGCCCCATAGCTAGGAAGAATAAAGTTAAGAGTTCTAATCACAAACCTTGATGGTGGGAGGGAACCAATCAAGATCACTACACAATATATAAAGATGATATTCCTCCATCTCCTAATAATGCAGAAAAAATGCAAAAAGAGTAAAAAATCTTCGGCAGTAAGCCAAGCTCTGACAAGTAATAAGGCAAAGTCTTCCGAATTTGTAAAAAAATATAATAAATTGATTTGTCCCCCAAGTTCCTTGTAGATGAATTCTCCTGAGGAAAAGGTTCTTGATGGTGTAAAATTTGATGATTCAGCAAGGCTCACACCTCCATCAATTAACAATGGGAAAAGGATATCGTGGGCATGCCAGGTGGAGGCGAATCCTCCTCCGAAAAACAACATGGATACTAAGAGGCAAGCTCCACCAAACATGGGAGTCATTTTAGAATCAACAAAAAATAGGGCTTAACCAAGTTAAAATAAAGATGAAAACCTCAAAAGGAAAAGTGAAAATACAACCTTAAAATTTTCAAAAGGAATGCATTGCAAATTCATATGGGTATTATGGGTTTTTTGGTAATTTTTCAAATGGAATAGTTTTAATCTCCAAGTATAAAGTGATATTAATATAAGGTTTTGGGTTGTTCCTACGTGTTCTGACCCAAATATTGAAGGGTTCCTGGTCTATTTTCTCTCATAAAATGTACTAGTTTGTCCCCTTCTTTACTAAGATAAATTACTAGTTGTTTCTTTGAAAAAATAATTACACATATTTAAGTTGTAATGTTATTTTCTCTGATGGGGATTTTGATGGATAGAAGCGAGGAAGATTGGAAGACTATCCCACTAATAACCCACACAATTAAGAAGGGTGGCATGGTAGCCACCCTCCACCACATGCCTTTGCATCACAACAAAACTACAACTTTAAATAAGATTTGATTAAGGATAATTTTTGAGACCTCCAACATTAATGTCGCTAGTTTTTGGGATAGTTCTGGATTATCTGATGGTGAATAGCTGTGTTGAGCTCTTGGTTGAGTGGTGGAAGGAAGCTGCTCAACATTTTAGTTTTGTCTATACTAAAAAGTAGGAAGGTCTGTTGCATTTCAACGCTTTACTAGGGGAAGTTCAAGGCCCTGCTAGTTTGGGCTCCAAATTTTATTGCCTTGTGTTTTATCGTTTTCGTCCATGCTTTATATTATCTCTCACAAAATACTTCCATTTTCTCTAGTACATGTTGAGGTCAAGTGGCAGTCTGCAAAGCAGGGTCAATTACCTTATGTTTTCTTGTTTATGTTCGACCATTCTCTCATTTCAAGCAAAAATGAATTTTTGTTGGCTTGAGTACATGTTGCGTCTATACAATTGCTTGATGATAATTTGGCACAAACTTCAAGTATGCAGGGATGGTCAAACATCAACTTTTGAATTTTGTCTTATTTCCCATTCTCACTTTTGAATTCTTGCGTATGGTTGATGTGTCTATTATGAAGTCCTAAGAGTTGTAGCCTTCATTTTCTTTTTAGTTTGGTATATCTCTCTTTCTCATGGGCTCTTGGGTCTTACTTGGTGTAGGATTTTTCTCTTGGGTAGAATTTCACCTTCTTCTTGTACTAAGAATCCTCTTGCTTTCTCTGTGTTATTTGGTTAGTCTTTGTCTACTTGTACCCTCTCTACTCTTCTTCTCATGCATGCTTTTTTCCCTCCAGTCCCCCCCATCATATATTGTTTGTGTTACCTTTTCCATAGACATGTCATTTTTTGTGTTACCTTTTCCATAGACATGTCATGTCATCTTATGCACTCCAAAAGAGGCACCAATGGTCATGGATCCCCTGGTGGACCTAGAGCCTTTTTTAGAGCCAATTATTTTGCTTGACTTTATCACTCTCACACCCCTTCATAGGTGTAAGCTGAAGTGGTAGAATAGATTCCAAAGCTTAGTTATACACAAGGAAGACAAGACTAGGACCTTCAAACAATAGACTTGTATTGGCAGGTTAAAGGTCTTTTGGGAAAGGTCCTTGCAGATCGAAATGATATAAGAAGTTAAATAATCAACTTTAACCAGAAAAAATGTTGTACAAAAAGTCATTTCGTCTATAAGTTAGAGTACACAAAAGAAAACTAATTGCATATCCATTGAAAAATATATTTTACCATGCAACTCTATTAAGTAAATTATTAATGATTCTAAGGGTTTCTCAATAAAACAATATTAAACTATAATAATTATAAAACTTAAGAATGCACAAAAAAAAAGGCTAGTTCAATTTTTAGTTGAGTTCTGGAAGTTCTAAAATATGAATCCAAAGAGAATAAATTGTTGGGCAGTTCAATCAAAAAATTTCTAACGGAATGCCATCTTCAATGATCCGTTCATGATCGAATTTTAACATTTTCCATTTCTTAATTTTCAATTTTTTCTTTGATTGAAATTCTATCAACTTTATGCGTGCTGCATACACCAAGTGACTATATTGACAACTTATGACATCAGGTTCATAGCCTTGAAAGTAACCAAAATCCCAAATTTGATGAGTTTGTTGGCAGAAATAACCTTTCAGTATAATAGATCCCCTGTTATATATAAACCCGTTATCATCATAGTTTTCCAATAATTTCATCTTTCATTCAGTGCAACACATCAAATAATACTTCACATTTTCATTGTTGGTAGTAGGTGCAATTACAACAAAACCATCTCCTGCACAATAAAACAAACTTACATTTAAAATTAGATCATAATTAACATGAAAAAATAACTTAAAATTAACATGTGTGCTTGATTTTATTATCTATTTCTAGATCTCTATCATTTGAAAGCAATTGAAATGTTACATTCTCTAACAAGATCAAACACTCGATCACCTTCGGATGATACTATAGTCTCCTCTTATTGAATTTCTTCAAAGGTTGCAACGAACATTTTCCCATTTGTATTTAGTTCTGTATGTTGCCAATATTTTACATACATTTTGTTTTCCCAAACATCATTGGATTCTGTGTTGTTTATGCAAACATGAAAAAAACAAGAATATTTTCTTTTATCAAATGCAAACACATTTTTGTCCAACTTTGTTTTAATTGAATGCAATTTTTGAGTCCCTTTTATTGTTTCAACGTCATCTCCAATCGATCTATCTACATATTACACCCCAATATGCTAAAAAAACCTATATGGAAAATTCAAACAAGAATATAAATATGTTATTCAAAATACCATCAAAGATAATCATTGTGATAAATAATGTTTAAAATTAGAAATCCAATAAAAATTAAATCATGTACATATTAAAGTTCTACATCTATATATATGCAAGTTAATATATATATATATATATATATATATCTTCGTACTTCCCTTAATCGGTTAGTCTCATGGCTTAGTGCAACGAAGCACCAATGAACAACTTGTTCAACTGAGACAAGTCTGTTTGCAGAGTGATCCATTTGATATCTTCGAAGTGCTCATTTTATACATGCCCCTATACCATCACGTTCTCCTTTTCCATGACCAATCTCAAAGAAATTCCAACAATGTTTAATACGGGTTTTCATATGAAGATGACACAACCAAAAGAATGATATGAAGATTTGAATTGACCTATGCATCCATCTGATCATATCCAATGTTCATCGAATTTTATTTCATAATTTTTCAAGGAGTCATAAATATTTTCAAAACAATGTTGTACAAAATATGTATCATGTGTACGATCGTCACTGATATAAAAGTGATATTATTTAATAACATGCTGATTTTCATTGGTGCTTTATATATGATCAACATTTTGTTCAGCATGTCTATATAGAATATGGACAAGCATGGAGACTTGCTCAAAATGATAGTATTCACTCTGTATTTATTTTTGTGGAAAAAATGTGTAGTTCTCTGCAAAATAAACTATTGACAAAATGGTCCCTGGTGAAAAAAATTCACGAGATTTTTTGAATTGTAAGTCCTTCCATCGACCTCTATGGGAATTCTTGGTGTATTTATAAATTTCTGCCTCCAAATTTATCAAAAAATCTATCACAAAAATTTCTCCTTTTTGTAAATCAGTTATTTTAGCACTTGTAGTACTACTTGAACCAATCGATGTATGAATATATTCATATATCTTCCATTTCACTTTTATGTTGGATAATCATTGATCATAATTTATATCAGTACGATATTTTTTTTGAAATTTAGTCAAATTTCCACAATCATCGCATTTTTTTACCACCGACACATTTCTTTTGGTAAAATAATTCATGGCTTTCTATTCCACTTACAATTTGAGATATGAAATCATGGATATTGGAAGGAGGATGTTGTGAAACCAGCGCCAAAAATAGAAGAAAAGAGAGATCAACGCCTTAGAAATCAGCCACTTCGAGGGGGAAACCTCCAATACATTACATAAATGAACAATTCTTGGATGATACAAATGACAAAAACCTCCTTCTATATATAGGAGTCCATGGGGCCACAATATAATCCTAGCCGACCTAACAATAATAATGTAAGGGCACAATAATAACAATATTGGGGTTACAGGGGTGCAACAATAATAATACGGGGGCTACACTAATAACAATAAGGGACTAAACTAGTAATATAGGGACCTAACATGCCCCTCTCCTTCAAAAAAGTGTTGTCCTCAACGCTTGAGTAGCTCTTCTTTGGGTCTTTGGCTAAAATTCTCATCCTCCCATGTAGATGCTTCGGGGGGTAAGTTCTTCCTTTGGATGAAGTCTGCGAAATTGTGATTAAATCTGCGAAATTGATTGATTTTGTAGCTATCGAGTTCTTGTTTTAGTGACCGCTTCAGGTTCTAATATGATTTTTCCTTCCTCATCAAGTTCTGGCAATATTGTTTGAACTGGATGATTTTCACCTATAACCTTTTTTAAGCATGAAACATGGAAAACTGGATGCACTCACGAAGAAGCAGGAAGCTCCAATTTGTATGCCATAGTACCAATCTTTTGCAACACCTTGTAAGGATCATAGTACTTTGGAGATAATTTATTATCCTTATTAGCTTGCTTGAGGGACATTTACTTGTATGTTTGTTGCCATAAAAATACCCAGTCTCCTACATCAAAACTTCTCTCGTTCCGATGTTGATCTGCTTGTTGTTTCATTCGATTTTGTGCCAAATTTAGGTTATCTTTTAAGAGTTGGAGAACTTCTTGTTGATGCTCGATGTGATATTCCACTGCTCGAACCTTAGAATTTTCTCTTAAAGATGTGATAAACAATGGATGATATCCATAAAGTGCCATAAATGGGGTCATTTTTGCTGTAGTATGGAAGGAAGTGTTATACCACCATTCAGCGAGAGGTAACCACTTCACCCATTGTGTTTGTTTATCAGACACAAAATAACAAAGATATCCTTCCAAACATTTATTCACTATCTCAGTTTGACCATCGCATTGAGGATGACAAGATGAGCTATGAGCTAATTGAGTACCCAAACAAGAAAATAATTCAGTCCAAAAATTTCTAGTAAAAATGGGATCTCTGTCGCTCACAATAATCTTTGGGTTTCCATGTAGCTTTTGAATTCTGTCCATAAATGTAGTAGCAATTGTACTTGCTTTAAATGGATGAGATAATGCACAAAAGTGTGCATACTTGGTAAGTCTATCAACTACCACCATGATGACATTCTTTCCTTCGGACTTAGGTAAACCTGTGATAAAATCCATTGAAATCTCCTCCCAACGTTCACTTGGAATAGATAAAGGTTGTATAAGACTCGGGGTCTTGATTGTCTCAACTTTATTTTGCTGGTAAACCAAACATTTTTCCACAAACTTTTTAATATCAGATTTAAGGCCATCCCAAAAAAATTTTTTCTTCACCCTATGGTAATTTTTAAAAAATCCTGAGTGTCCTCCTAAAGGAGAAGTGTGCAATTCCAAAATAATATTTTTTTTTTTTTTTTTCAGTTGGGAATTCTTACAAAGATATAAGCGATATTTGTACCATAAGGAATCATTTTTCCAACTAAATGTATCATATGTACTAGGATCTTGCTACAACTTTTGAATGAGTGTCCACACTTCTTTGTCCTTCTTCCATTCATCCCTTGCTTTGGTTATCCAATCTGGTTGGATAATAGAAATGGCACAAAAAAATGCTTCCACCTCTTCATTATTTCTTGAGAGTGCACCTGCAACAACATTTAGCTTCCCTTTTTTGTAGATTATTTCAAAGTCATAACCTGATTTGTAAACTGATCGAATAAAGTGCTTAAGCAGTTTGATTTTCCTTTAGATTTACTGTTAACTGAAGTATGATTTAATGAAAAATGACATAAAATAGTAGCACAAATGAATTAAATAACAACAATAATCAGAGAGAAGAAGAGGCAAACAATTTGATGACAGATTTCGTCCCTCCTAAACTACATCTCTGGGTCTGCTTTTAAGTGGGCATCCATTTTTATTAGGATTGATCTTGAAGAATCTTTACACTGAAATGGAATAGAATGACTGTGCTCGCAGGCACTTCTAAACCCTGTAAATATAAATTGCGCTTCATCGCCTTTCCAACGCATGTCTCCGTGCTCAATTCCGACCACCGACGGCTGAGCAATGCTACAAACAAAATCGCCTATGTCCTTCTGAAACTGCACTCCAAATACACATCCAAGATGAGTTTTATGAAAATTTCCATGGCTTAAATAGGCTGCATCGAACCTCTGTTTACTCCATTTAGCTATTGATTGAGCACATGGTGGGATAAGTGTCTCGAATCCCTATCAATTACATAAACCTAGGGACACCTTAGTGCATAATTAAATATAAAAAACCCATATTTAGACCATATCATAAAACTGGTGGCTTATTAACCGGGCGGAGGTTTTAACTTCTTGCATGTGAATAGGCGGAATCCCGGCGGTTGCGATCACGGTAACATCTGGCAGTAACAGTCTTATCCTTAGCCGCCGCCACATTCACATAGGAAACTACCCGACGGTTCCAACGCGGTTTACCTTGGTGGTTAGCGCTGCAGTTTTATCAAAACGCTGTCAACTAAAAACTCCTCTGCGGTCTATTTTCTTTGCTCACATTTCGTTTGAAGACCTTCGACATGGTTTCATAAACCACGCGGTTATCATAACGCTGTGGTGGGTTTTATTATAAAGTTTATTTGTAACAACATTTGTTTTAATATCCCGAACCCTATGTAAAAGGTTTATAACATAGGTTTTATAATATGGTTTTTAATATATAGTTTGCACTATAGTTTTAGGACTTAGGTGTTTGTACCATAGGATTTAGACTTAGGAAAATTTGTGCTTATGGTTTTTACATAGCATTTTAGGAATAGGTCTAAGGTTTTGCACCATGCTTAGGTTTTGACACCATGGACTTTTAGGTGTAGGTTTTAGAGATAAGACTTAGGCTTAATTATTAGAGTTTTAGATCTGGGTTAGCTCTTTAACCATAGACCTTTACACTTTAAGGTATTTCACCATAATTTTAACCCATTATTTACCTTCTCATCACACACATGACGATCATGCCATGAACGTTAAACCTTTACAAACCATGAACCTGAGTCACACTGAACCATGATACTGAAGGACCTTTTCACTGGTGAATTGACGAAACTAGACATCGAACTACTGGAGTTGACTTGGACCTTTCTGCTAAACTGTAATGATCAAGATCCTCCTGGATCAATCCTCTCCACTTAAAAAGCTTTTGGACCACAAAAGCTTAATTTTAAACTAACAATAAGTGAGAATACAACTCTCTCACTTTCATCTTGACTTTGATGACATACAACCATACTTGCTCATTGACCTGAAACTGATGCTTATTATGGCGCAATTTGAACCTGTCTTGACTTAATGCTTGTCATGGTGCATAAGAATGTAAGGCTTGATTGTAAGCTTGCTGAACATAAGTTACAAATTTATCCCACATCTTAGGATGTATACTGCAGTTACCTCGAAGAATATGTATCCCGGTCCTGTTCACCATTTTCGTCTTTCCTTGAACCAAATCCATGCTGCCCCATGGCTGCAAAGGAACTAGAAGTAGCAGGTGCAAACCAATATTTCGATTGCATGGCTTGCTTGTTGAACACATTACACATCCCTTTATGTACTTCAAAATTGTTTCATATGTCATATGAGGCCAATAACAATTCCTTTGACTTTGTGTCGTAGTCTTGCTTATGCATGCAATCCGAGAAAGATAAATTTCCCGAATAACCTGCACCTTTTCTATCTGAGAATTATGAGTTAGTGATTTAAAAGTATCTTCGAAATCATTATCAGTACTATACTGTGTTAGCCAACCATAAATTTCGTTATATCAGGTGGTGGCAAAATAATGTTGGATAGCCTTCAAGAAAAAATTTCATTGCTAAAATTGCTGACGCTTAAAGTCTTTTGATAATATCTTATCCTTTGGATAATCATCATTGCTTTTCCCC
>CM076578.1:456584994-456663738 GCA_034641835.2 Pinus albicaulis | reverse complement strand
ATCCTTGTAATTACTAAGTCAATTTTATCACAAATTTGGTATGGATTTTTTTAGAATGGTAAGTTTGAGTTGTGTAATATGTATGTAAAATAGAAGTATCTCATAAGTTTGTTAAAATTCAAATTCATATATATATATATATATAATGCATTTTAAGTTTTGCCAAATTCTAATTTGAAAAATAAAAAAGACATGACTTTTTTCAAAATCATACAAAGTCTAAGAAATTACGACTGAGGGGCATCTAAGTCGTCAGGATCGCACTTGGCCTCGACCATCCCAACCCTTATCATGGCTTGATTTTTTTTGCCTTCCGAGAATTAGAACCAATAACCTTTTCATCACAAATGTCTTAACATTATACTCTTCACCATCAAACCAAACCCCATTAACATACAACTTTTTTAATGTTATAAAATATGATTAAATTAAATTATCAAACAAACTTAAATTTTGTAAAATATGATTAAATTAAATTATGACACAAACTTGAATAAATGATAACTTTGTAATTTCATAATCACCTATACCTTCTAGTTTTATAACCAATAATTATGACACAAACTTGAATAAATGAAAACTTTGTAATTTCATAATCACCTATACCTTCTAGTTTTATAACCAATTTATATTGAACCTATGGTAGATTATTTTTTTCAATCGATGTGGCGTATATATGCGTAGAAGTCATTTACTCTTTTAATTTATCCATAACATGTGGACAACCTTAACCTTAGATAACGAATATGGTTTTCATAATTTCTTTATAATGACTGGTCACATGTGAAAATACACATATCAAGTTTCTACATTTCATTGTCCAACCATTTTTTAAATGATGTGTTATTGTTATACCATCATTATAGTTACGCATATAGAAAATGCGAAAAATGCTCACATCATAATAATTTCTTTATTGGGATTGGTGACATTCAAAATTTTCAAATGATG
This sequence comes from Pinus albicaulis, assembly GCA_034641835.2. NCBI lineage: Eukaryota > Viridiplantae > Streptophyta > Pinopsida > Pinales > Pinaceae > Pinus > Pinus albicaulis. Next base: position 456,662,787 of record CM076578.1, on the reverse strand, counting down.
TGTTATAACCATGATTATAGTTTCTTTATATGTGTGGAATAATAAATGTTCAACATGTTATAAGGATATGGGCGGCAATCATGGAAATGATATGGGTGATGACCACCATAATACAAAGAAAATGGGGCATGTCATGTTCATTTTTGTTGGGGTCAATTATCTCATTCATGCACACGTGTACAACGTGCATGTTTGATTCCTTGTTCGCTATTCCGCCTTCATATGCCCATGGGTCATGATATTGAATAACTCCTTATCCCTTGATATCTAATAACTCACATTAACTTACATGCAAGGATTGAATTTCTCACATATAGGGATAAACATATGCAATTTGATTAGAAAATTGTTTGTAGGTTTTTTAAATATAATTAAATAATTTGCAAAATTGTGAAGATTTTTCTTTGAGATCGTGGAGATAGGTAAGAGAGATGTGAAAATGGTTAAATTTGATTTATGAGTCTGTTTTGAAATTGCAACCCTGCTCACATGAGATCCGGCCAACAATGACATATATTGTGGAATTTATCATAGAATTTTATTATAAATGAAATGAATTTTTTCCATGCATTTTTTTTGGTCAATTTTGCTTAAAATCTTTAGTCCAAATTGTATTGTCGGATTTTGGCAAAGAAACCATTTTGTCTATTAGTTAGATTGTGCATATTGTATTATATTATACTTTGATTTTGACACCTTTTTAAATTATGTGCATAAATGCGTTTATTCCTTTTTTTTGCCCTGAAAATCATAGAAATTCTGGCAAGGATTTTTGTAAATCTAGGTTATAACTATTAAACTTCAAGATTATTACTCCAAATTGTATTGTCGAATTTTGGCAAACAAACCATTTTGTCTATTAGTTATATCGTGCATATTGTATTATATTATACTGTGATTTTGACACATTTTTAAATTATGTGCATAAATGTGTTTATTCCTTTCTTTTTCCTTGAAAATCATAGAAATTATGGCAAGGATTTTTGTAAATCCAGGTTATAGCTATTAAACTTCAAGATGAATCTATTTCCACCATCAAAAACACGATTCAAGCAGTGCTACTCCAAGATTTCTTTCACAATCTTTCATAATTTTAATTTAATTATCTATAATTATTCAATAGATGGTGGGGATTTAACTTCCACATAATATTCTAGAATATTCATATTAGAACACACAAATCAAAAGTTGAGATTTATTAAATTGATTATATATATTTATTAAATGGAAGAGGTTTCAAGAACCTGAATTGGTTTAATAAATCACTTGCTCTCAAAAATTTGTGGAAAAATTTGTCCTGTGGGGGGCTTTTGAATCAAGTTGTTAAAGAAAAATATATAAAAATGATGTATGTGGTGGAATGGCTTAGAAAATCTCACCAGTGGCAATAAGATGATTATTGTCAAGGACCCCTTTATTTGTGGATCCTGTGTTTACAATCTATCTTCAAAATTGATTCATTCCTTGAACTCCATAGGCTATATCTACCTTAATAATGTAAAAAAAGTGGTCTCACTCTTTTCACAAATGGCTACCTGAATAATGTAAAAAAAGTGGTCTCTACTCTTTTCACAAATGGGTATTAGTTGACTTCAATGAAATTGGGTTTGGTTGGACCTTTGGAAGATGAATGTAATTCCTACATAAAGGAGTTAAATGTCAATGGTTCTAGCTTAAATAATTCAAAGAATGTGCTCATATGTAGTTGGGACACCTTATCTAGTAGGATGAAAGAAAGTATTTCCTATGAAGCCATTGCTCTCTGTTATGGTTCATGATTTAAACCGGTGGAATAAATATATTTGGAAATTGAATATCCCTAACAAGCTGAAATATTTCTCTTGGTTAGCCCTGCAAAAAAAATTATAACCTGGGAAAATTTGCCAAAAAAAATGGTTGGTTGGGCCAAATCTATGTTGCCTTAGCAAATTGCATGAAGAAACGGTTGACCATCTCTCCGTATATTACCAAGAAAAATTGGCAAACAATTCACATTATAGAGCACTTTGAGCAAGCCTCCTTTGAGAATACCCTTCATTATTGGGTGGAGAAGTATAAAAATCTTTGCTCTCTTCTAATTTTTGTGCTTGGGTAATCTCGTTACTTAGGAACAAGGTTACTTTCAAAAACACAAATATTTTTATTCTCCAACAATCATATAAGATTGTGTCACTTTTCAGGGAATACACCTCCAAGCAAAACATGAAAAATATGAGAAGGATCATTTTCCCTAGCATTTCCCACTATCTTATGGTTGGGTTTTTTTATGGAGCTTCACAAGGAAACAAATGTGGAAGGGGGTTAGGGGAGAGGGGGAATGATTAAAATGCTAGGGAACAAATTTGTGTAGTTCAAAATTGACATAGGAAATGGAACAATTCAAAAGACAAACTAATTGTTGTTTGGGCTCTAATGTTTCTAACTTTGATGAAAAGTATTAAATGCATTCAAATTCTTGGAGATTCAAAATGTATAATCTACTGGTTGGCAGGTAAAGCCTAATTGGAAACTTACTAAATCTTGCCACTTGGAAAAACATAATTGCGGAGATAAAGAATCACTTTCAGAGATCAACTTTCAACATATTTACAGGGAGCTAAATTCAACAACATACTTGTTATACAAAAGATCTCTCTATGGACTCAGGTTACATTTATTATGAACAATTTGTTGGAATCATAGTCCAAAGTGCAGATTCTGTGCCTATATGCTAGATGGTTATTTCTGTATCTTTTTATCAATTTTTTAGGACAAGTTATTCATATCGTTTTTTCAGTTAAAAGTTGTGTCTCTTTAGGTTCAAATTTCATGAGCTTCTTAAATAAATTTGTAGTACTAATTTTTTTGAAATACTTTATGTGGCCCTCATAAGTTTTATATCAGTTAAATATTAATCTTATATTAGTATATTCATATAATTTATTTCAATTTTATATCATTTTTATTATAAACTTTGTTCCCTTATGAGCTTTGTAATGTACATTTTTTTGATTCCATGTGATTATTTATTTTCCATGATAACGTTGGACGTATATTTACAATAAGAAAAAAATAAAATAAAATATTTACAATAAAAAAATTCTACACCATATAAATAATATATCCAAAGCTTCAATATTAATCCCACAAAATAATAATACAACGAATGGCAAAACTTTCAACCAAAAGGACACCGAGGAGTTGACGTGGACATTTTGTTGACGGCCTCTGCCCATTGGTCACACCCAATTGATTTCTGACGTGGAACGTGAAAAAGTAGTGAGAGCTCGACGCCACTGTAGGCAATATGATTGCTGAAGTGGATTGTGAAAAGGAGTAAAAGAGCAGGAGTGGAGTGGAGCCATAAAATGAAAAGATGGAACAAAATGCAAGGGGCAGACTAAGTGGGCAGAATAAGTGTGTCCGTTGTTGTAGAAACAAGAAACTCGCATAATCATTCACAATCGTACATCGACATTGGGCCTCACAGCCGGCCACAAACCTCCTTAATTCTAGGGCGGATAAGGGACATCAAGTGAGTTAAATTTAATGTGTATTTATCTGTTTTTTATTTATTTAATTTTATATAGGTTTGTTCAAAGTCTACATGTCATTAATCACACTTTTTATTTTAGATTTAAGACTTTTGTGATTCATAATGTTGATAAATATCTTTTAAATTAATCATTTTATTAAGACCAAATTTTAATGATGTGATTAATCCCAAAGATATTTATCTATCTTCTATTTTGTTTTTTAAATATGTTAATTTGATATATATATATATAATTTTTAGATTAATCATATCATTAGGATCAAATCTCAATGATGTGATTAATCTGAAAGACATTTATCTACTTCTATTTTGTTTTTTAAATGTGTTAATCTGATGAGTATATATATATATATATATATATATATATATATATATAATTCCACATTCAATTTTAAATAAATAATGTATATTTTTTTTGAGATGGGGGCTTTTTCAGAAGATAAATCTTGACCTTGCATTTCTGAAATACTCACAATAAAATATATCTGGTCGACATTTAGAGCCATCAAGTATGGCTCATCTTCAGGACAAATATGGAATTTGATCTATGGTAGAGAGATAAATCGGTATTTTAAACATTGAGAGATCAAATTAATTTAATGTTAAATTAATTCTTAAAGCAGTTGAATCCCCAAAAATGATATCTAATATAATGCGCTGGTGGAACCCCTCAATACTTAATTCAACATTAACAATATATATATATATATATATATATATATATATATATATATATATATATATGACCAAATAATGACAACTAAAAATATTGACAACTAAAATTAAATAAACCATATATTAAAAATAGAATAAATAATAAACAAAATAAAATAAAATAAAATAAAATCGTTAATTAATTGAATATTAAGAAATAAATTAATAAATTAACCAATTTTTTTGGATTGATTTTTATTTAATATAATAACTTATTTTTATTTTTATTTATTCTTTTATTTTAATTTATTATTTATATATTGCTTCTTTTTGTTCATTCTTTATTTTGTGATGATGATGATGGTGGTGATGCAGTAAGGCCAATGTCGTCTATTGGACCTTAATAAGGAATTACTTGCGGCCCTTTAATATTTTATTTCTATGAATAAAAAGGATGGGAAAGAAACGCTCCAAGATCACTATAGTTTTGTTGAATTAACTGGTCTTAACAAGTCAGGAGCGTTGGATGTGTGGCAAATGTTTTGGAAATGAGAACGAATGTGAGTAAGAGTTGGGAAATCTAAGAGAGATTTTTTCATCTTCAACACTCTTAGTATCAGAAAGGTGGCAAGTTCTTTTGTCCTAGGCTATTCTGGGAAGTCCAACACTCGGTTTCACTATGAAGCTCATGAGAATTAGTTCTAATCTTTGCAATGTTCGTCAATACGAAGAGAATTCAGGTTAGTAAGGGTGGGTTGATTTCATCCTTGTAATACCTAAGATTCCTTTTCCCCTCTAGCTCCTTATCATCCCACAATTTATCCTTAAATTTGGAGGTATTAGTATTTTTAATACTATCCTTATTCCCCAAGATGATCTCCTTCTTTATCCCCCAATGGTTGAGCCAAGACTAGGCATCTTTATGCCACCCACGCTTGAGATAGAGGTGGGGGTTTTAGCTAGAGTTGGAAGCAATTTTGGGAAACCTCTTAGCTTCCATGTTGGACAACTTCTTATACATAAAGTACCTAAACATAGCCACACTTTCAATGGGGGAAAGGATAGCTTCGATGAGAAGGATATGATAGGGAATATTTCATTTAATATTGAGGTTGTAGGTTATAATTTTCTTCTGAATCATCTAGATCTTCCTCCATGACTCTTTGGATATACTACAAACCCAAACCTCACATTTATATAAAATAACAAGGGTGACGAGATTCCCAACGAGAACCCTTTTTTTACTCCAAATCCATAAATAAACAAACTTACAATTGTTTTCAAGCTCATAATAAGCTTTCTAGCTTCCAATAATCATTTTTTCAATGTTATAATTCCTGTTGAGTTGATGATGAATATCAATACCTAAATATTTGTAGGAAGAAACCTCCTCCAAGTAATTTTTATCATAGATGACATTACCATGGCTAATATTTTTGGATTTAATTATCATGAATTTAGTTTTGTTGGTATTAACCATCATACCCATCCTGGAGAAATATTGTTGGAGGGTTTTAAGCTGCATGTTGAGATCATCATAGCTTCTAGCTAGAAGAATGATATCGTTAGCATAAAGGAGAAGATGAATGAACATACCAATGAGCTCAGGGCCACTGCAACCTGCAGTTTCCAAACACTCTTCTAACTTATCAATGTAAATGCAAAAGAGGGTGGGTGATAGGGGACACCCCTACTTAACCTAATATTGCATTTAATTTCTTTATACCACCCCTCGTTGGTTTTAAGCTTGGAAACAACATTCTCATAGAGTCGAATTACAACAATTCTTAACTCGAGAGGAACCATTATCTCTTCAAGAATTTCCCATAGCTTATCGCAAGGAAAAATATCGAAAGATTTTCTAAAGTCAACAAAAAAAACAGAAGAGATCAATTTTACTATTGCGACACTCCTCAACAATGATCCTGCAAGTGACAAGATGAAAAATAGTCGAGTGATGTCTCCTAAAACCAAATTTCCCTTTAGCTATTTTATCATGGATTTCAAGCCAAAGGCTAATCTTATTCTCCAATATGATCCCATACAGTTTGGCTAAAATGTGGCTAATCATAATGGTCCTATAGTTAGAGGGAATGTTTTTGTTCCCACTTTTAAATATAAGCACAATAAGGCTTTGCATCCAAAGCTTAGGGAAGTTGTGCTTTACTACCAAATTGAGAAAATTGTAGATATGAGGGGTGAGGATAGACCTTCCCATTTTGCAGATTCCAGCTTGGTATCCTTCAATGTACCTAGCTTTCCCATTAGCAAGCTTCTTAATCCCAAACACTGATACCACTGATCCGGATCTTCGAGGGAGGCCCCCAAGATCTAGAAAATTGAAATGCCATAAGAAAAGAGGAGAACACACGTAAACAAAAATACAAAGATTTTTTTTTATTAAAACAAAGAATAATTGTAAATGCTACATTGTGGTGGACAATATGTCCTTTTACAAAATGTGACTTTACTTATAGCCTTTTTTGGTTACAATGCCATAGATAAATTCCATGGGTGGGTAAATACCATGGGTGGATGTCACTTACAATACCATAGGTAAATTCCATGAGTGGATAAATACCATGGTAGGATGAATACCAAGGGTAGATGCCACTTACAATACCATGGGTGGATTCCACTTACAATACCATGGGTAAATTCCATGGATGGATAAATAACATGTGTGGATAAATATCATGGGTGGATTCCACTTACAATACCATGGGTAAATTCAATGGGTGGATGCCATTTTTCATTCAGATCACTCCTTTTTGGATTTTCATTATCCCCTGACTGCCCCTCTAATTAACATTTGAGATGAAATTTCCATCTTCTTCGATTCCAAGCTTGTTTTCCAGAGCTACCACAAGGAGGTTCATATCACAACTAATTTTGATGACTTGGGCTTCCAACCTAAAAAATATCTCTTCTACCAAATTATGTTTCTTGTGAATAGGCTCATTGACCATGGCTAGGGTGCAAATTTCTTCTTAAATTGATTCTTGGATCCCTTGCAACTTCCCACAAGATTCCCCAAAGAAACATGCTCTGATACTAATATGATATGTAAGCTACCATGGATATTCCATTAGATAGTTTGTTACAAGAAATATGATAAAATAAACTAAAATATATAATATAAAGGTTAAATTCCTTTAAATTCCATATTTTTTAATTACTAATTTTTTGCTTATGCATGAAATAAATAAAATGCCAAAAATAGAGAACAAGTACAATCACAGGCGAACCATTATGGAGACAAATATTTTCTCTAGAAAACCCTTACATAGGAAAACTAAGCTAGAAGGTGAGGTTTCTCTACTCTCTTTTCTCTAGTACAGAAATAAAGCAAGTACAAAGGAGAAGGCATTCCCTATGGATTTAACTGAGACCACATCTTATACTAATGTAGAATACTAACCCAATCCATTATGTTCTTTAATTCCTTTCTCAAGTTACTCTACTCTCTATGGAACAAAGTACAATAACATAGAATGGAACTTGTATCCCCCTAGTGGCTCAGCTTTATCATAGTCTGATATCCAACTAGGGTTCAAGTTTGACTCCTTCAACTCTCAACCAGAGTTACAACATTGATCCTTCTAGAGTCTTCTTCATAGTCCACATTTGACTAGCCCCTTTTACATGAGTAATGCATCATGACATGGCATCCTCTTGAACCATGGTGATCAAATCAGAAGGTCAATTGCCTGAAGGCATAAATTTTTCATGTAAACTATGATTGATTCCTTTCTTGCATCCTTGGAAATGTCTCTCAGTGTAGAATAACACTAGGGTTTCTAACACAAATGAGAGTTTTTGGACCCTAAAAAACTTTATTTAGTGCCTCAAAATGACCCTAGAAGGTTTCAAATCCTAATTCTCCAAACTAGGACTCACTGGTAAAATGACCTTGCAAGAGAATTCCTCGAAAACTTCTGTGGCTATGAAATCGTATAGATAAATGAAAAATAATATAATGTTCCAATCCAAATCAAGGAGTAATTGATTGAAGAAGAGGAGGAACCTTTAGTAGATGGAATTTTAGAAGATGATGTTAATAGAAGTGGAGGATGTTTTTGGTTAACAAATACATGCCTTACATTTATTATCTAGCTCTTCATGTCCATGCTTATGAGGATGAAGCAAGATATTTTTAGGCATGATAGAGACGAAGCACTAAACACCACTAAAAAGAACTATCCAAAGGAAAACTGAAGGTGTTATATGCAAGAAACTAAAAATGTCTAGCCTATGGAGAGAAAAATGCACAAAGCTATAATATAACTTCAACTGCTGCATAAACCATGGTAGGTTTGAGCATAATCCATAGTAGGGTTTGGCTATTGTATATGAGCTCAAATATTCTTTTTCAATCTCCAAAATAAAATAAAATAATGCGATCATTGCATTAGATCCCTAAATAGTTGAAATCAAAAGAAAGAACAAATATATATTTATGAAATTATGATAATGTCTTTCATAAGATGTGATTAACAAAAACTACACCCCTAATTTTTGTTATTATGATGGATCATTTGTGAACTATCAATAGAACCACATATAATATCGACCAAGTTCCACATTCAATTATTATTTTTAGATTCTCAACCATATTTTTAACCAATTACCACTACCATTGTCATGGTTTAGCTAGTAACCACATCCACTACCATAAATTTGTTAATACATCAATGAAATATTAATATTATTATTACTAATAATCATTAACTTGTAAACAAACAAAAAAATTGAAAATTTCTATAACATATGAAGCTCATTCAAGAGTAATATGAGATAAAATATAAGAGAATCAACATAAGATATTAATTGAGTTAAAAAATAAAAATAAAAAAAAATAAAAATAAAAAATCTATAATAAAAAAGAAGGGAGAGAGACAAACTTTCTTAGATCATTATAGTTTTGCTTACTTTATAAGTCAAGAAGTTTGGGAGTGTGGAAAAGGTTTTAGAAATGAGAATGAATGTGAGTAAGAACTAGACAATCCAAGAGAATTTTTGCATAGACCTCTCATCTTCAACCCTCTTAATATGGAAAAAAATATTTTTTTTTTGCATAAATCTAACAAAAATTAAAATATCAATTAAATTAAACTTTCAAAAATTACACAAATTTAAATACCTAATTAAAAAAATATTCATCCTAGAAACCAATAAATCGATATAAATGAATTACCAAAAATTCCTGCTCGAAACATATTAAAATCAATTAAAGAAATATAAACCTCAAACATCTTTCACCTTGTGAAAATACAAATAAATGTCTTTCACTATGTTCAAAGGCTTACCTAACATGAGCATGTGAACCTCAAAAAAACCATTATAAATATTCATGTTTAAATAATCTTTTCGTTCGTTATCTAATTGATTTTTTAATGCAACATCTGTGTGCAAAGCGTAAACGAATATAAAATGTTACGTCTTAGTGATGTAGATTTTTTAGTTAGGTTTAAATGATAAGATTGAGGATAAAGATATAAATGGACACGTGCTAATTGAATTTTTTTGGGATATTATTTTTTTATTTAATTATTTGTTTTTTTATAATATAAAAAATGGAAAAAATAAAGTGATGAAATGAAATGAGATTTTAAAGTCTACTAGACTAAAAATAGTTTATGGGATTATGAGTTTGTTTTTTTCTATTTCACAATCTCATAGCTGAAAATACAATGTCAGGAAACCAATGCTAACATATTCCCATAATTTTCTCTAATATTTTTGAACACATCACATTCCAAAATGAAATGTTTTTCCGATTTCACTGCCCAAACGTGCAAAATGTGCACACCCGTTCTTCCCAAGCTTCTCTAGGCCTTTTCCACAATCACTTTCATACCGAAGTTTATGCTAGTTGGTTTTTAATTGGGCAATAAGAAACTTTGCCCTCCAGGGAATGTTAGCTCCAACGTACTCTTTTTGTTGGAGATCATATGTAGGATTGGATTCTTCAATGTAGTACTTATTCTTTCTACCCAACTCTTTGCCCCATACCTGTTTATTGAACTTCTCCATAACAAAATTCTTAAGCTCCTTGCTATTTGTGGGACAAACATTGAGGTAGATATTCCATTTTTGCATCCATGTATAGTTTTGTCTCATCCATGTTTTTTTCTCACTCATGCCTTGCTTGAAGATAACATAAGGTCATCTACCTACTCCCATTTGCTTAATTCTTTTTAGATATCTTATGAGCCGCACCATAGCAATTGCTTCGATGGGAGTTGCTCCTGTTTCACTCAACATTATCTCATAAGGTACTGAACTGTTTATTTTGAACTTGCTCATGATCAAGCTTTTTAGGATTTTCTCAATTTTCTTCCATTTTGAAATAGGGGTGCTGCTAGCCCATAATTCACACCCACCCATATAGCATCACTGGACAACTAGGAGTCCAAAAAACACTTTAATTGTTTTCCAATCCCATAACTTTGCCTCTTTACATCTGTTTTGAAGAGCATATAATGCTTTCCGCCCTCCTAAGATTCTCTTCTTTCTGCAGTCCTCCCAATTAAGTTTGTTGTTGAAATCAATGCCTAGGTATTTGTACTCATTTACTTCTTCAAGAATGTTGCCTTCAAAGAAGAACATATGTTGACTCTGCATCCTTTTATTAGAGAGAATCATTATTTTGGTCTTGTTAATATTGACTTGCATCTCCACTTCTCTACAAAAATGCTCAAAGACATATAGGTGAATCTACAATCCATGGGCAGATTTAGAAATCAATACAAGGTCATCAACATTATATATATATATGAAAATAGTTATTTCAATTATTCTAATTTTATTTTATTAGTTGAAAATGTAAATTATTTTTTGTATTTTGATATGAATTAGTTTTTTTTTTTAAGTCAATTTTATCATGGTATAAACTTTTTAAAATAGTAAATTTGAGTTATGTAATATATATATAAAATAAAAATATCTCATAAATTTGTTAAAATCCATATATATATATATATTCAAAAATACATTTTAAAAAAATTAAAAAACATTATATAAAAAAAAAAAAATTATTTTATAAAATATGATTAAATTAAATTATGACACAAACTTGAATAATGAATGACGTTGTAATTTCATAATCACCTATACTTTCTAATTTTATAAGCAATTTATATTGAACATATGGTAGATTATTTTTTTTCAATTGATTTGGTGAATATATGCGTAGAAGTCATTTACTCTTTTAATTTATCCATAGCGTGTGGACAACCTTAACCTTAGATAGCGAATATGGTTTTCATAATTTATGATTGGTCACATGTGAAAATACACATATCAAATTTCTACATTTCATTGTCCAACAATTTTTAAAATGATGTGTTATTGGTATACCATCATTATAGTTACGCATATAGAAAATGCGAAAAATGCGAATATCATAATAATTTCTTTATTAGGATTGGTGATATTAAAAAACTGTAGTGTAAAAAATTCACAGAATAATTTAGAATCTGGCAAAGATTTATCAGAAATTTGTTTACAATTGTTAAACTTCAGTATTTTGGGTATCTTAAAGGTTTTTAATAGTGCTGAATCTATCTCCACTATCAAAAATATAATTCAAACACTCCAACTACCTAATTTTTTGAATTTTTTTACCAGATTCTAACAAAAAATTTACCGTCCAAACTCTTCTATTGACTAAACTATTCTGTTAGCTAAGTAAACAACTCCCATTCAAAAATAATAACCATCATTATAATTTCTTTATATGTGTTAAATAATAAATGTTCAACATGTTATAATGATATGGGCGGCAATCATGGAAATGATATGGGTGATGACCACCATAATTACAAAGAAAATGGGGCATGCCATGTTTTTGTTGTTGTTGGTTTTTTTTTTTTTCAATTATCTCATTCATGCACGCGTCTATAACGTGCATGTTTGTTTTTTGGTTCGCTATTCAGTTTTCATATGTCTATATTGAATAACTATTTATCTCTTGATATGGGTGGAATTTTTCATATGTAAGGATAGAATTTGATGAGGAAATTGTTTGTAGCTCTTTCAAATATAATTAAAAATGTGTAAAACTTTTAAAAAAATTTCTTCAAATTGTGGAGGTGCTTTAGAGAAATGAAAATGGTTAAATTTGATTAATAAGTTTTTTTTTGGAATTCCAACCTTGCTCATATGAGATTGGGCCAACAATGGCATATATTGTGGAATTCACCATAGAATTTTATTATAAATGAAATGACTTTTTTTCTATGTATACTTTTTTAATTTTGTTTAAAATCTCTACTCCAAATTGTATTGTTTGATTTTGGCAAAAAAAACCATTTGTCTATTAGTTAAATTGTGCATATTGTATTATATTATGCTGTGATTTGATACTTTTTAAAATTATGTGCATAAATGTGTTTATTTTGAAAGTCTTAGTTTAACGAGCTTGCTTTTTTTCATTAAAAATCATGGAAATTCTGGCAAGATTTTAATAAAATCTAGCAAGGATTTTTGTAAATTTAGTTTATAGCTATTAAACTTCAAGATTTTAGGTGCCTTACAGGTTTTTTATGGTGTTGAATCTATTTCCACCATAAAAAAAAATGATTCAAACAATGCTACTCCAAGATTTCTTTCAGAATATTTCACAATTTTAATTTAATTATCTATAATTATTCAATAGATGGTGGGGATTTAACTTCCACATAATATTCTATATTATTCATATTAGTACACAAATCAAAAGTTGAGATTTATTAAATTGATATATGTGTGTGTGTGTGTGAGATATGAAATTAATATGTTTTTTTTTATATATGTGGTATTGATAACCCATGCTATTGGCTCATGATATTGATGTTCAACTTTTTGTGGATTGGTAAAAAAAGTAAGGAGGGTATTTACTTTGGGAGCTAGGAATTCTTTTCCAAGCCAAAAAAAAAGCTTGGTGGGTGGGGTTTCAAGAACCCGAATTGGTTTAATAAAGCACTTGCTCCGAAAAATCTGTGGACAAATTTGTTCAGTGGGGGTCTTTTGAGTCAAGTTGTTAAGGAAAAATATATAAAAATGATGTATGTGGTGGAATGGCTTAGAAGAGCTGCAAAAACACCAGTTTACAAGGGTTCAATTGTCTGGAAGAACACTCACAAATTCACAAATTGCAATCAAAGAGAGCTCGGTTCCTTTCCCACAAACAAGGAGGTCTCATACACCAATTTAGTGTCTGACTTGGCTGTGGCCTTAAAATTACATAATAATAATATTTTCTCTTCAAGTGACTTGCTTAGAAAGTTGAAGATGTCAATAATGTGATTCTTCGCAATAAACCCTTTATTTGTGGATCTTATTTACAAGCTATCTTCGGAATTGATTCATTCCTTGAACTCCATAGGCTATATCTACCTTAATAATGTAAAAAAAAAAGTGGTCTCTACTCTTTTCACAAATGGCTATTAGTTGACTTCAATGAAATTGGGTTTTTTTGAGATTCAACAAGATGATGAGCTTAGTGAAAAGAGTCGCATTCACTAAGTGGGCCCGCAGGCTATTTTTGGCGCAAGTCTATTTTTAGACATGTCGATCATATTTCAGAAGTTGCAGGATGCTATTTGTGGATGGTTGATCAAGTTGGAAAAATAGATGAAATTCTATTTTTAGAATATTGGGAAAATTCTATTTATAGATCGTCAATCTAAAAATAGATGCATGTCGATTATTATTAGCTCTTAATAATAATCAGACTCTAAACAACAACTTATTCTCTTGGAGCACTTCAGTTCAGTGCACAGATGTGGCACGGCGACCAAAGGAATTACGCTATTCTGAGGGTTTCCTGGAGCTAATGCATTTAGGACTCGGTTAGAACTCAAGTGGCGAGTTTGGTGGAGTTTGGAAGAAGTAGTTATGGAGTTGTGATCGATTTAACTCTGTTAGACTCGGTTGAGCTAGTTGTATCTAGTCTAACTGAATGATACACTAATGAGAGTGGAGTGAATTAATTAATTAATTAATTCACAAATAAAAATTCATTAATCAACTGAACAAATACATCAGTTAACTACAGTGCATGTCAGTTCCAGTGGAGACCCAGTGGAAAGATAGGTGAAAGGGAAATATGGACTATCCATTGTGACTATAGTGATGCATTGATTGCACCACACAGATATTGGAGTTATGAGGATTGCGCAGTGAAATCAAGGGTAATTTGAATTCATTCGGAGCTATTCTTCAACAAAGATTGTGTAGTGGAGGCATGCTAGCAGGTGGCAAAGATCGGTGCATGGATTTGCAAGATTGGGCCTGATTAGTGTATGATGATTGTACTGTACTGAGAGCTTGTGATAAGATTTGTATGTTTGTATGAGATTGTCATATGATCTCCATGTTACATAATATATAGTTGGGGTTTTCAGCGTCAGGCTTTCCCGATTAAAAAAAAAAATGTGTTATGTGCGATTGAATATTTTTTGTTTATGCTTCACATGTGTGTGCAATTAATTTTTCCGCAAAATATTAACAAGTGGAATAGATTTAGTATCTTGAATAAATTTAAATAGTGTGAGATCAGGTGGATCTTGGACATATGCATGCTTAGTGCATATAATTTCTACATGGTATCAGAGGATTGTTGATTGAAGATTGCAATTGTGAAGTGATTTTGTGCTGGTGGACAATTCGAATTTGCTACAGAAGATTCTTGGTGCAAAAATCGAGTGTACATTGAAATGTCTTACAACGGGTTGAGATTGGAGTATGCCCTTGATGGGAGCTCGAATTACATAGCATGGAAGGACAGGATGGAGGTGGTGCTGGAGGATAATGGGCTGAAGGAGTTCATCGATAGCGATGTTCCTAAGCCGGGATCTAGCGATGCTGCATTACTTGATGCATGGAAAAAGAAGACTGCAAAGACGAGGAGGATTCTGTTGGAAGGTGTGAAGGACCACATTTTTTCCATCCTTCATGAGAAAGCCATTCCATTCTTAATGTGGAAGGCTTTGACAGATTTGTTCCAAAGCATAAGTGACCAGAGGAAGTTGGCGCTTAAAGACAAGCTCAGAAAAATAAAAATGGAGAAAGGCGGCAATATTCCAAAATACCTCACGAAGTTTGTCCACTGCAAGGATGAACTGGGAAGTGTGGGGGTTATTGTTGATGAATAAGACTTGGTGAGCTTGCCTCTCCTTGGGCTCCGAAGAGTTGGCATAGCTACGAAGACTCTATCAATGGACGAGAGAAACTGCTAGGATGGGAGCAACTTTGGTCGGATCTTGTGCAAGAGGAGATAAGGCGGGGTACTAGGGATGGATCTTCATCGAAGAAAATTGCGCTTTGGCTGCCAAAGCAAGGAAAGGGAAGGGGAAGAAAAATCCTTCTAAATCCAGTGTGAAAGGCAAGAAGCAGGAATTGTCCAAAGTGAAGTGTTTTCACTGTCACGAGCATGGACATTTCGCCACTAACTGTCCATAGAAGAAGAAGAATAAGCAGGCTGCTGGATCTGCAGCTGGAGAGGCCTTAGCCTCGCAATTTGAGCTGGATTTTTCTTTGATCGCATGCTTGGTTTCAAGCTGCATGGGATCGGTGGGTATCTTGACAGTGGTGCGTCTTTCCATATGACGGGAGACAAAGAGTTGTTTAGTGACTTGGAGGAGAAGGACCTCCAGATGCATATAGAGATGGGCGACGATGGTCGGTATAGTGCGACTGGCATTAGGACCATTACCTTTGAGAGGGAGTCCGGTAATCCATTCTTGTTGAAGAATGTTATGCATGTTCCAGGTCTGAAGAAGAACTTGGTCTCAGTTGCAATGTTGGATGACAGGGGTTATGATGTTGTTTTCAGTGAGGGAAAAGCCTTCCTTCAACATAAAGCAATGGGTCAAACCAAGAAGATAGGGGTTCGAATTAAGAACCTCTACAAGCTAGAGGTAGATGGCTACATTGCAATGGTAGGCAAAGCAGAAGAAGTGGTGAGCCGGGATGAGGGTGAATGATGGCACAGGAGATTGGGCCATCTTCACCATGGCGCTTTGAAAATTTTGCAACAAATTTATACTAGACTTCCCAAGGGTACTCTTGCGCATTCAGATCAGTGCAAAGGATGTACAATGGGTAAGTTTGTGAAGACCACCTTTCATGAGAAGGAGAACTATGCTTTAGTGATCTTAGAGAGAATTCACACAGACGTGTGTGGACCATTCTCGGTTGCTTCAACAACGAAAAAAAGGTATTATGTGATATTTGTTGATGAATTTTCTCGTAGATGTTGGATCTTCTTCATGCAGAAGAAGAATGAAATGTTCTCAAAGTTCTGTGAGTTCAAGGCATTGGTGGAGAAGGAGTCTGGGAAGTAGGTGAAAGCTCTAAGGAGGGATAATGGTGGTGAATACATCTCTGGCGAATTCAAAGACTTCTGTAAGAAAGAAGGAATTCGAAGCGAAATCATAGCGCCTCATAACCCACAACAGAATGGGGTCGCAGAGAGAAAGAACAGAATGATCGTGGGTGTTGCACGAGTGATGCTGCATGACCAGGGCCTACCGATGCACTTGTGGGCGGAAGCATGCAACACTGCGATTTATGTGCAAAACCGTTTTCCTCATAGAGTACTTAGCATGAGTACACCCGAGGAAGATTTTACTGGAAAGAAGCCTGATATTTCTCATTTGAAGATTTTTGGCTCACCTGTTTACATTCATGTGACGAAGGATATCAGGAAGAAGTTGGAGCCGACTGTAGAAGTTGGGATATTTGTGGGGTACACAGAAACACCCCATAAATATCGTGTGTATTTTCCAAACAGTCAGATGACTGTTATGCGACGGGATATAAAATTCAATGAGGTGAAAGCCATGAAGTTGTCGCTTGAGAGGGAGCTACACTTGCATGCGGAGGAGGAACGTCTTGTTCCCAAAGATGAGCCTCTGGATGTGGATCAACCACATGAGGAGATTCATGGAGTGGAGGAGTCCACTCTTGCATAACCAAACATCAAACAAGGCAGAAATCGTACCACAGAAGCTGAGAGACTGAAGGTGGATGCGGCACAGAATGTAGGAGTCCCTACATCACAGCGCAGACAGAGACAGTCACCTGACCGATATACTGGATACATGGCTTTTATGAGCAAGTGTATTGTGACAGAGCCATATTCTTTTGAAGAAGCAGCGCAGGAGCCCACATGGGTAGATGCCATGGTGGAGGAGTATGACTCCATTGTCAGAAACAGTGCTTGGGAGATTGTTCCAAGGCCGGTGGGGAAATAAATTGTAGGATCAAGATGGATCTACAAGGTAAAGCAAGCTACTGATGGGAGTGTTGAGAAGTATAAGGCAAGATTTGTTGCCCGGGGCTTCTCACATATTGAGGGGATTGACTATGAAGAAACCTTTGCACCAGTGGCACAATATTATTCTATACGGACCATCCTTGCTTTCTCAGTGCAGATGGGTTGGCACATTCATCAGATGGATGTGAAGTCTGCGTTCCTTAACAGGATCATTAAGGAATAGGTGTACATTGAGCAACCAGAAGGATTTGATATCTTTAGCGGCAAGTCGCATGTGTGCAGGCTCAAAAGAGCGTTGTATGGGCTGAAACAAGCACCCTGTGCTTGGTACACTTGGATCGACAGCTATTTCACTGGACTTGGCTTCACTAAGAGTGAGGCGGATGCAAACCTGTACCAGATTGTGGTGGAGGGTAAGCTTTTGATCATTGTACTTTATGTTGATGATTTGATACGAACAAGTGATGAGCAGTTGGTACACTCATGCAAGGTTGATCTTGCAAAGGAGTTTGAGATGAAGGATTTAGGCCTCCTTCATTATTTCCTTGGATTGGAAATATGGCAGCAGGAAGGTGAACTGTTTGTGTCTCAAGGCAAGTATGCCCGGGAGATACTGGAGAAGTTTCACATGCAAGGCTGCAAGCCTATCGACACTCCTCTTCCAGGAAATTGGAAGAAAGAGGATGCTACATCGGCAGAGGTAGTGGATGCCACTGTTTATCGACAGTTGGTGGGTTCACTCACGTATTTAGTCAATACAAGACCGGACATATGCTATGCGGTGAACCAGCTTTCACAAGCGATGGTTAAGCCTGGAAGCCTACCAAGCTCTTTTGGAAGGCAGGCAAGCATGTTTTGAGATATCTTAGGGGCACATCTGAGTATGGTTTATGGTACAGACATATGGATGAGGTGAAGTTGCATGGCTTCACGGATGCAGATTGGGCAAGAAGCCCAAAAAACAGAAAGAACACACCAGGAGGGATTTTCAATATCGGATCTACGACAGTTTCTTGGTACAACGGGAAACACATATCTGTGCCACTCAGTTCAGCGGAAGTAGAATACATGGCAGCAAGTCTAGCTGCATGTGAGGCTATCTGGATGAGGAAGATTTTGGTTGGTTTGTTCGGTTCACATTTAGATCCCACAGTGATACATTGTGATAATCAGAGTTGCATTAAACTCTCGGTTAATCCTGTGTTTCATGATAGATATAAACATATTGATATCCGGTATCATCATATCAGAGATTGTGTGCAGCGGAAGATCATGTTGCTTCAGTACATTCCGCAGTCGGGATGGGATATTACGACGGCGCTCACCGAGGCACCATCTAATACCATAAAGCGGATCGGGTGAAGGATAATCCCTATCTTGTTGAGCGAAGTGTTGAGATTGATTAGATGACAGAGCTTAGTGAAAGATTCACCTTCACTAAGTGAACTCATGAACTATTTTTGGCGCAAGTCTTTATTTAGACATATGTCTAATTTTTTAGACATGTAGATCATATTTGAGAAGTTGCGGGATGCTATTTGTGGATGGTTGATCAAGTTGGAAAAATAGATGAAATTATATTTTATAATATTGGGCAAAGTCTATTTATAGATCGTCAATCTAAAAATAGATGCATGTCGATTATTATTAGCTCTTAATAATAATCAGACTCTAAACATCAACTTATTCTCTTGGAGCACTTCAGTTCAGTGCACAGATGTGGCACATCAGCTGACAGAAGGAATTACGCTATTCCTAAGGGTTTACTAGAGCTAATGCATGGAGGACTCAGTTAGAACTCAAGTGGCAGAGTTATGACACCGTTGGAAGAAGTAGTTATGGAGTTGTATTTAGTTTAACTCAGTTAGACTCAGTTGAGCTAGTTGTATCTAGTCTAACTGAATGATACACTAGTGAGAGTGGAGTGAATTAATTAGTTAATTAATTCACAAATAATAACTCATTAATCGACTGAACACTACAACAGTTAACTACAGTGCATGGCAGTTTCAGTGGAGACCAGTGGAGAGATAGGTGAAAGGGCAAGATAGACTATCTGTTGTGACTATTAGTGATGCATTGATTGCATCCAACACATATTGTAGATGCCAATGATGATTGCGCAGTGCAAGCAAGGAGTAATTCAAATTCATTCAGAAAAATACATATACATATACATTTAGAAAAATACATGGAACACAATTGTTAACCATGGAGATTTACCTCTCTTTACCAAGAAGATTCTTAATATGTACACAAGGTTTATTACAATACCATGGGTCAATACCATGTCTTATCAATACTACATGATCAAAAAACCATCTCACTTCATGTCACATTTGTTTATGACATTTTTTTAATTATTTAATCTAATTAAGAGGGGAAAAAAACATTACTACTTTGGAGATAAAATTTCAATTGTTGATTTGTATATACTATTATGAATATTATAGAATATATTTTGTGGAGGTTAAATCTTTAACATCTACATAATAATTATTTTTAATGTAACCAATATAGATCCATCTTAACTCTGGATCTACCAAGCCCAGATAGGGATCAAATCTCTTTCCACTCTAAAAGAGGTTTGTTTATCAAGAGATTTGATCATTATTGGGGCTTGATGGATCCGGAGTTAAGATGAATCTAGGTTGGTTTAATTTCCCCCTTTAAATAGGCTATATTCTTCATGAATACAATGGGTCAGTACCATTAACCATTTTTATTTTTATTTTATTTTGACAAAGTTAAAATGTTTACATTACATTTCATTAATATTTTTATTTAATTCATTTTTATTTTTATGTAATTTGACTCAATCAAAATGTTAAACATTATATTACAACATCTCTACCATACTTGGCTAGAGTTCAAAATATTTTGGAAAATTTAGCATAAAAATAATAATTTACAATAAAATTATAATTTAGTTAATTTTATGATTTTTTTTATATTTATAACAAAAATAAGATGTATAAAATATTTATTTTATGTTTATCAATGATTTCTATCAATTACACATAATTTAATTTGTATGTCTATCCTAATTTAATTTGCGTAGTCTAAAGAGGCCACAATTTTGCCTAGAAAACAATAGGAATTCTAGTAATATTTTGAGAAAATATGGGAGGAAATTTTTGAAAACATAGGTTACAACTATCAAGCTTCAAGATTTTAGGTACCCCTGGGGTTCTTGATGGTGCTGAATCCTTTTTTGCCATGAAAAAAAAGGATTTGAACACTCATACAACTGAAATTTTGAAAAATAAATCGCCTGAATTCCAACATGAAACTTTCCATCAGAAAGAAATTATGACCTCGGTAGAAAACACATAATTATGCCAAAAGGAGTTCTCTCTGTGGGCTTGGGGTGAGCATACATTTTTCACCCCAACCAATTAAAAGCTTTCATTTTCGTCCTCCTCCTGCAAATAAAAAATTGACAAGTGGCCCAATCAAATTAAATCATGAACATCCGCCATGCTGAATACACGCAACATTCGTCGTTGCATATGGTGAACATATGAATCGAAAACTCTATGATCCTATCCATCAAGTCTTCCACAAAATATTATGGGAAACAACCTCTCCCCACCAAAAACGTGTGATATTTGTTGGTATTTGTGATTTCCAGCACTGCCTCTAGTGTTACCACTGATCTCCAGGACTTCATACACAATTGACTCACCCACATTATCACCACCACTGCCCTGCCCAAGGAAATTTCTGGGACCTGGAATGAGTTGCAAGGATTCCTCGTCCAACCCCTTCTCCTTATCTTTGTTCATTTCTACATCCGAACAATTGTATGATTGCCTGTGACTCTCGCTCTTGTGGGCAGGCCACGGAGTAAAGTTGATGGTGGTGTGCTCGAACTTAGTGCTAATCAGGAGCCTTATTACCATAATCTTAGTACTAGGATGCCCCACCATTCTTCTTCTAAAACCTAGAGCATCTCAATTATCTAGTCCTCCGAAGAAGAGCACCAGGAGAAGTAAAGTATATTAAGTTGAAATATCTGAATGAAAAAAAAAACAACGACAAATTGTTCCTTGCAATTAGAATACTCTTGGAAATGATAGCACGATTTTCAGAATTTATTTTATGTTTTCTCATCTGAACCTCTATTTAAGCAAACAAACAAACAACAAAAAGGTAAAACCACTTACCTAATTGCATGTCAAAGGTCATTTTTAAGAGAAAATCATATCTGCATACAAACTTGCACGCAATATTTTCAAACATTTTATTTCTAAGATAGCGTAAAATGTACAACCTTATAAGTTCAACATATAAAAATTTCCTTCGTTAATTGGTAAAATCATAATCCACAATCTCTCTGAAATATTAATTTGGAATACTAACATATTTAATAAATTGCTACAAGAAAAAAACATTGTATTGAATAAATTACTACAAGAAAAAACACTCATAACCTTTGAAACTTATGTAACGGGCATAGGAATTTTTTTTCAAACAAATAGCATGTTATTTTCCATATAAATGTTTGTGCCGACTATTCAAGCTTCTTATAATTCCAGTATCCAAACATAATTAAAAATTGTAAGCTACCAAAACATCCAGAAATTATAAAATTTCAATCAGTATCGATACAATGAAGATGACCCTAGAAATGAAGATGATCCTAAGAGTGAAGGATATGAACATCCAGGAGGAGATGTGAAGTCATATTTACAAAAGGCAACATTTATGTAGTCACCCTCTCTTGGAACATAAGGTCTATTGATCTCATCGAGATAATTCTGCTCTAAAACACGCTCTCTTATTCTCTGACGATGTAAATATTCAAGCCCTGAATCTACCCCACGATAATCAATATCAGATAACAACCCATTCCTCATAAGCAATGGATTAGAAAGAGTTATAACATAAGGATACACAAAGGCATAAGGATCAATATATGATATGCAGAAGCATAAGGATCTGATGCTTGCAAAGCATAAGCATCAAGTAGTGGTGCACGCTGAGGAAATATTGTGTTAGGTCGATATAATGAAACTTGGGGAACCTGATCAGCAAATGGTACACGTCTTGCCACCCTAGCATTATCACAAACAAATTTCCTAGGTCTAATGTCTGGTGGACCACGAGAATTCTAAACGGGTACCGGTCGAAACAACTGGCACAACTTTCTAAATGTTCTGCGTTCAGTTTAAACTTGAACTTGTTTTCACCATAGTAATTATCTTTAATCGTAGCCTTGATTTTTCCTCTGGAAATGAAAATAATTGACAATAGAAAAACTAAAAACCAAATAACAACGAGAAAAAGGAGAAAATAAACATAACGACGAGCTTCTGGCAGAACTGGACTGAAGCGAAATCCTAGAATCGAATTATATTCGAAATGTTATCACAAATAGTGGTCGAAATGCTCTTTGAAGCGTGAATATTTTATAAATTTTCAAATTGGTAATAATAGGTTTGGAGTCAATAGTAAGCTGGCAAATTGCATTTTTATACTAGCTAACAAGCTTTTGTTGTTCCTCGTCATTGCATAGGTCGATCATTTGCACTCAACAATATGAATTAAATATGTTGGTAACGTTGATCAACAATTTGGATTAATTATGTAGGTAGTGTTTATTGAATGACTCACGAGAGCGATAGCTGATGGACGTTGCAAGTATTCGGAAGGTGTGCCACTTTCTCAACTGCCTCCTCTGATTCTCAGGAGAACGCACCACTTAATCAATGTTATCGTTGTCACGTAGGCCATAGAAGTGAAGACGAGGAGCCAACGATGGTGGAGAGAGAGACACACCTTATGAGCTCTCATTACGCATCTCCAAAACTACGTTGAAACTGACATAAATGGAGTTGAAGCACCCTATCATTGATTCAAAGCTTGATTTTTTTTTTTCGTTGAAATTTCCAGATTTGTTTCTTCTTCTACAAATTTCTGCATAATACCGTTGTTAGTGTTTTCCACTGAGCCATCACTATTGCTTGCATTGATTTCTGAATATTTTATGGGCTCTGAATTATCTTGAACAAACCTGAAAGTTTGTGCTCCTTAATCAAATCGATGACAACTTCTTTAGCCCTCTAATAAACATTGGATGTGTTCATTGTCCTGTTGAAAGATTGTTCTCATGTAGCGGAGGACTCTTAGGAATAGGAAACTCTCTACTACACTTTGCCCAATTTCTCATGAAATGCGAAAAGGAATTCCCAACTGCAATAATAATGTGATGAAAAATTGGTTTTGATGCCAAATATGCCTCCCTGCAACACAGTGACCTGCAATAGCCATCGCTACTTTTGAAACATCCAAAGGAAAAAAAAAGCGAGTGAAATTTTCATAAATGTATTGAGAGAGTGAATCATTGTCCTTTCCATGACTGGTTTGAATAATTCCTTTGAACAAGTTTTTTCATCAAGGAAGAAAATGAATGTGTCTTAGGAACACAACAGGAAGACAAAAAAGAGAGCAACAAATGCTTTTCGTGCAACACCTCACTCTCCACATTCCAACCCAAAGAACACTTGGCTGCCACTATTTCCAATGGTCCCATATTTGAAAGAGAGAATCTTGTTAGTTGGAAAGCCACCACATTCAAGACATGAGTTATGAGTTAAGTTTATGCATAAATGTTATTGGCTTAAAAATAGTCTCAAGCCAGGGACTTTGACGGTGCGAAGGAAAGAGAGGTATTAAAACTACGCCCATCTGACGAGCAGCATCATGAATCATATGGTGGCTCTCTCATCCTAGTAGGATTATGCACCTCTTTTGCTAATAGAATAGAGGACACCTATTTCGCTAATAGAGTAGAGGAAAATCCGATCTTTTGATTGTTACCACATACTGGGAAATTAGTAAAAATTTGTATGGCCTACGGAGTTGTCATGTTGTGGTTATTATACATGTAGTCTAACCCAATGATGAGGTTTATAACTCATCAAAGGAGGAATTTTGTGTGACCTATAGCAAATAACTACCTACCCCAACTTACAACCAATTATTTAACACAAACAACACAAATAAAGCAACATGATATCATGGATATAAAATTAATTATGACGTATGATTATAGATAAAAGTTCTAGTAACATGAAACATTTATTAATCAAAATTCATTAAAAAAATAAAGAAAAACATAATCACAAATTTGTTTAAATTATTCATTTTGTTTCTATTTTTACTTTATCTCGCATTTATCGTTTGAGTTTGTATTTACTCATATAAAATAATATATGAATTGAATATTCTATCTTGTGATGCTAAATTTATAAAAAAATATGGGCTATCATTTATTATATTATGCTATTATTTGAACTTTAATAAATTATTAAGGATTAATAAATGAATGAATTATTATTATAACATAACTATTAATTATTTTAACTGAAGTTTTATTTTTACTATAAAAATTAAATTAACAATTAATAAATAAAATAGTTGAATTGTTATTTCAACATAAGTATTAATTATTTTAATTGGATTTTTTTTTTTAATTTAAATTTTAATAAATTATATTTAAACTATTAACTATTAAATTATAAGATTCATTCTTGTGAAAAATTGGTCTATTGACTCGGCTCTGAAAACCCTAGACTTTCAGAACCTTAGCGACCAGTGTTTTTCATGGAAGACTTTCCATATCCGAGAGGTGGCACTATCCCCAGCGTAAACATGATGTCTCCTTAGTGGTGGAAAAGGCGGTGTGTTGGTACTACTACACATGGCGATTTGCATGAGGATATACGCGGAAGGCTTAGCAGGCCAATCTAGGTTGGCAGGGGGGTGGGACTCCACTATGCTTTCAAAGGGTTTGTTTTACCTGCTACTTGTAATCTCGGGGTGTTTTTAACCATTCTTAGGGTTGTATTATCGGGTTTCCCACGTTTCTAGAGCTGGGGTTTCTGTTTTCATGGATGGTCTGTAAGTTTTCTCCGGTGTAAATCTTCTTTGCGGCTACGACGAGTCGTTACAGTTTGTCTTTCTACGCGAGCATGCATTCATGTGGTTATGGATTCATATTTTACTGATCTACCCGGTTCATCCCTTGGTCACTGCGGGTAAGTGGTTTTTATCCTTCACTGTGAGCTATTTTTTTGGGTCTGACTGTTTCTTTCTGGTTTTCTGTCAGTATTCGTTGGAGGTTGGTTTAAGGTACTCTGCTCCTGTTTCTCCCGATCACCCTATCAGTTACTGTTGGGGGGTGTTTTCTATTTTCCCGGTGTGGGTCTTCTTTGTTGTGGTTCGGGGGTTTCCTCAGGGGTCGTCTTCTTCCAAAGGGTGGTTTTAGGGAACGAACCAGTGGAATTTTTTATGGTCTGTCCTCTGGTAACTATTTTTTTTATTGGTGGTTTTGTCTGGTTGGTCCTGGTTTCTCAGTCACATGGGAAATGACAGGGATTTTGTTGACGCGGAACCCACGGCGGAAGATATTCTTTCTGTCTGGGGCATGGAACCTACTAAACAGAATCTTGCCTGAGTATCCTTTCTGGCTTGGTCTCATTCTGATAATGGGGGCTTAGATAAGCTTAAGTGGAACTCGGTGGACGGTATGGCTTCCCTAGGTGGTGATATCAAGCAAACCCTCGTGCCAAGGGTGTTTTTTAGTCTGAAGGCGGTTGCACTCCCGGTCACAAAAGGGTTGTTTGGGGACTACAACGGTCTTACCCCCTTGTCTAGTAAAGGAAAGAAGAATCGGCCACCTAGGACTCTGTTTAGATCTAGAGGGTTGGAGGATATTGTGTTGGGTGTGGGGGGAGTATCGTCTATGTGTTTAGGTCCAGCTTCGGAGTTCGGGGTCCATTTGTTCCCAGAGATAAAATATGTTATTTTTCTCTAGAAGGAACACTCACCTCTATCTTTTCAATCAGATGGGAAGGACGTGACTCATTTGGGGGGGCTCTTTGTAAATGAACTTGAGAGGAGGAAATTTTTGGACTAGGGCACAAAGGACTTCCTTATTAACAACACGGCTGAAGGTTTTAATGGCGGCTTCCCCACTCAGGCAGTGGAGGGTCGGGGCCGAGAAGGGCTTTTCGAGGGACGCCTCAGTCAAGGGCAGTGGCTGGATGGTATTAGGGGGCAGACATGGGTTTTTTTGGTTCCAATCTTTCAGCAGGAAGTGGAGACCCCTTCTCAGGGAAGAAAGAAGAATTCAACAGAAGTATCAAAGTAGAAGGATGCCTCGGTGGTACACACCAAATATTCAAAATTATCGGTGAGAACAGATAGTCAATCGGGACTCAAGAGAAAAAAGGGAAAGATTATAAATGAAAGTTAGGAGTGTCCTAACCTGGTTTTGGGGTGGACTTACATTTTGATCATGTGATGGCTGCATCAGAGTCGATTCTAGTTGGCAGAGCCAGGGGTAAGTTCTTCCCAGCTTAATACATTACTAAATGGATTAATCGCAGCTGGGTGGAGGCACCAGACAGAGTTGTGGAGGTAATTATGTTATCTATGGGTTGGTTTATGGCCCATTTTAAGAACGCTGCAACGTTGGAATGGGTTCTTTCAATACAATGGTGATTCGGCATTGCTCCCATTCGTTTTAAAATGGGAGGAAAAAACATTCTCATAGATTCGAATTACAACAATTCTTAACTTGAGAAGAACCATTATCTCTTCAAGTATTTCCCATAGCTAATACCGAGGAACTATATCGAAAGCTTTTCTAAAGTCAACAAAACAACAAAAGAGATCAATTTTATTATTGTGAGACTCCTCAACAATGATCCTACGTGTGACAAAATGGTCAATAGTCGAGTGATGTCTCCTAAAACCAGCTTTCCCTTTAGCTATTTTATCATGGATTTAAAGCAAGAGGCTAGTCTTCTTCTCCAATATGAGCCCATACATTTTGGCTAAAATATGGCTAATCATAATGGTCCTATAGTTAGAGGGAATATTTTTGTCCCCACTTTTAAAGACAGGCACAACACAATAAGGCTTTGCGTCCAAAGCTTAGGGAAGTCGTGCTTTACGCCAAATTGAGAGAATTGTGGATATGAGGGATGAGGACAAACCTTCCCATTTTGAATATTCCAACTTGGCATCCTTCAATGTCCCTAGCTTTCCTATTAGCAAGCTTCTTATTCCCAAACTCTGATACCACTAGTCCGGATCTTGGGGGGAGGCCCCCAAGATCTAGAAAATTGAAATGCCAGAAGAAAAGAGGAGAACACACGTAAACAAAACTAAAAAGAATTTTTTTTATTAAAACAAAGAATAATTGTAAAAACTACATTGTGGTGCACAATCTATTATTTTACAAAATGCGACTTGTTAGTTATAGCCTTTTCTTGTTACAATACCATAGGTAAATTCCATGGGTGGGTAGATACCATGGGTGGATGCCACTTATAATACCATAGGTAAATTTCATGAGTGGATAAATACGATGGGAGGATGAATACCAAGGGTAGACGCCACTTACAATACCATGGGTGAATGAATACCATGGGTGGATTCCACTTACAATGCCATGGCTGGATTCCACTTACAATATCATGGGTAAATTCCATGGGTGGATAAATACCATGTGTGGATGAATACCATGTGTGGATTCCCCTTACAAGACCATGGGTGGATGCCATTTTGCATTCAGATCACTCCTTTTTGGATTTTCATTATCCCCTGAATTCCCCTCTAATTAACATTTGAGATGGAATTTCCATCTTCTTCGATTCCAAGCTTGGTTTCTAGAGCTACCATAAGGAGGTTCATATCACAATTGATGTTGATGTTGATGACTTGCGCTTCCAGCCTAAAAAACATCTCTTCTACCAAATTAGGTTTTTTGTGAGTAGGCTCATTGACCATGGCTAGAGTTCTGCAACTTTCTTCTTAAATTGATTCTTGTATCCCTTTCAACTGCCCACAAGATTCCCCAAAGAAACCTGCCGTGATACTAATATGATATGTAAAATACCATGGATATTCCACTAGATAGTTTATTACAAGAAATATGATAAAATAAACTAAAATATATATTATAAAGGTTAAATTCCTTTAAATTCCATTTTTTTAAATTACTAATTTCTTGTATAATTACTAATTTTTTACTCATTCATGAAATAAATAACATGCAAAAAATAGAGAACAACAAATACAATCACACACCAACCATTATGGAGACAAATATTTTCTCTAGGAAACCCTTACAGAGGAAAACTTAGCTAGAAGGTGAGGTTTCTCTACTCTCTTTTCTCTAGTACATAAATAAAGCAAGTACAAAGGAGAAGGCATTCCCTATGGAGTTACTTGAGACTTATGACCTCTTATAATACTGTAGAACACTAACCCAATCTATCTTGTTCTTTATTTCCCTCCTCAATTTACTCTACTCTCTATGGAACAAAATACAATAACATAGAATGGAACCTGTACCCCCCCCCCTAGTGGCTCAGTTTTAACATAGTCTGATATCCAACTAGGGTTCAAGTTTGACTCCTTCAACTCTCAACTAAAGTTACAACTTTGATCCTTCTAGAGTCTTATTCATACTCCACATCTGACTAGCCCCTTTTACATGAGTAATGCATCATGACATGGCATCCTCTTGAACCATGGTGATCAAACCAGAAGGTTAATTTCCTGGAGGCATAAACTTTTCATGTAAACTATGATTAATGTCTTTCTTGCATCCTTGGAAATGTCTCTTAGTGTAGAATAATAGCAGGGGATCTAGCACAAATGGGAGTTTTTTGACCCTAAAAACTTTCTTTAGTGCCTCAAAATGGCCCTAGAAGGTTTCAAATCCTAATTCGCCAAATTGGGACTCACTGGTAAAATGACCTTGCAAGCTAATTACTTGAAAAATTTTGTCGCTATGAAATCATATAGATAGATGACAAATAATATAATGTTCCAATCCAAATCAAGGAGAAATTGATTGAAGAAGAGGAGGAACCTTTAGTAGATGGAATTTTAGAAGATGATGTTAAAAGAAGTGGAGGATGTTTTTGGTTAACAAATACTTGCCTTACATTTATTATAGCTCTTCATGTACATACTCACTAGGATGAAGCAAGATATTTTTAGGCATGATAGAGACGAAGCACTAGCCAACACAAAAAATAACTATGTATAGGAAAACTAAAGGTTCTATATGCAAGAAAATAAATATGTCTAGCCTATGGAGAGAAAAATGCACAAAGCTATAATATAACTTCAACTACTGCATAAACCATGGTAGGTTTGAGCATAATCCATAGTAAGGTTTGGCTATTGTATATGAGCTCAAATATTCTTTTTCAATCTCCAACAACAAAATAACATGAGACCATTGCATTAGCTCCCTTAATAGTTGAAATCAAACGAAAGAACAAATATATATTTATGAAATTATGAGAATACCTTTCATAAGATGTAATTAACAAAAACTACACCCCTAATTTTTGTTATTAAGATGGAGCATTTGTGAACTATCAATAGAACCACATATAATATCGACGAAGCTCCACATTCAATTATTATTTTTAGATTCTCAACCATTTTTTAGCCAATTACCACTACCATTTCCATGGTTTAGCTAGTAACCACAACCATTATCATAAATTTGTTAATACACTAATGAAATATTAATATGATTATTACTAATAACCATTAACGTGTAAACAAAAAATTGAAAATTTCCATAACATATAAATCTCATTCAAGAGTAATATGAGATAAAATATAAGAGTATCAAAGTAAGATATTAATTGAACCTCTTTAAAAAAAAAAATTCTTTGATAAAAAAGAAGGGAGAGAGACAAACGTTCCTGGATCATTATAGTTTTGATGACTTTTATAAGTTAAGATAATCGAGAGTGAAGATTTTGGAAATGAGAATGGATGTGAGTAAAAGCTAAACAATGTAAGAATTTTTTTTGCATAAGCCTCTCATTTTCAACCCTCTTAATATGAAAACAATTTTTTTACATAAACCTAACAAAAATTAAAATATCAATTAAATTAAATTTTTAAAAAATAAAAAATTTAAAATACCCTTATTAAAAAAAATATTCATTCCAAAAACCAATAAATCGATATAAATGAATTACCAAAAATCCCTACCCGAAGAAGAAATATAAACATCAAACATCTTTCACCATGTGAAAACACAAATAAATGTCTTTCACTACGTTCAAATCCTTACCTAACATGAGCATTGAACCTAAAAAGAACCATTATAAATATT
The DNA here is from genome assembly GCA_034641835.2 of Pinus albicaulis. Lineage (NCBI taxonomy): Eukaryota > Viridiplantae > Streptophyta > Pinopsida > Pinales > Pinaceae > Pinus > Pinus albicaulis. The sequence goes on along the minus strand of CM076578.1, from coordinate 456,632,163 downwards.
CATGTTTAAATAAACTTTTCGATCATTATCTAAACCTAAAAAGAACCATTATAAATATTCATGTTTAAATAAACTTTTCGATCATTATCTAATTGATTTTTTAATGCAACATTGGTGTGCAAAGCGTAAACGAATATAAAATGTTACGTCTTAGTGATGTAGATTTTTTAGTTAGGTTTAAATGATAAGAATGAGGATAAAGATGTAAATGGATATGTGTTAATTGAATTTTTTTGGATATTATTTTTTTATTTAATTATTAGTTTCTTTTTATAATATGAAAATGGAAATAATAAAGTGATAAAATGAAATGAGATTTTAAATTTTACGAGATTAAAAATAGTTTATAGGACTATGAGTTCCTTTTTTCTCTCTTTTTGCATTTCAGTGTTTTTCTTATTCAAATTGATGATGAGCTGGCCAACTTTCCAACAATCCCATAGCTGAAAAGGCAATGCCAAGAAATAAATGCTAACATATTCCCATGACTTTCTCTAATATCTTTGAATGCATCACATTCCAAAATGAAATGTTTTTGCGATTCCACTTCCCCAAACGTGCAAAATGTACACACACGTTCTTCCCAAGCTTTTTTAGGCTTTTTCCACCGTCTTATTTAACACAGAAGTTGATGCGAGTTGGTTCTTAATTGGGCAATAAGAACATTTTCCCTCCGCAGAATGTTAGCTCCAATGTACTCTTTTTGTTGGAGATCATAGGTAGGGTTGAATTCTTCAATGTAGTACTTCTTCTTTCTACCCAAATTTTTTCCCCATACATGTTTACTAAACTTCTCCATAAAAAAAATCTTTAGATCCTTGCTATTTGTGGGACAAGCATTGAGCTATATATTCCATTTTTGCATCCATGTGTAGTTTTGTCTCATCCATGTTTTCTTTCTTTCACTCACCCCTTCTTTGAAAATAACATTAGGACATCTACCTACTCCCATTTGCTCAATTCTTTATAGATATCTTATGAGCATCACTATAGTAATTGCTTCGATGGGATTTTCTCCTGTTTCACTCAACATTATCTCAAAAGGTACCTAACTTTTTATTTTGAACTTGATAATGATCAAGCATTTCTGGACTTTCTCAATTTGATTCCATTTTGAAACAAATTGACACCCATATAGCATCAATGGACAAACTAGGAGCCCAAAAAAAGAATTGTAATGGTTTTCCAATCCCATAACGCTGCCTCTCTACATTTGTTTTGAAGAGCATATAATGCTTTCCACCCTCCTAAGATTCTCTTCTTTCTGTAGTCCTCCCAATTAAGTTTGTTGTTGACATCAATCCCGAGGTATTTGTATTCATTTACTTCTTCAAGGATGTTGCCTTCAAAGAAGAATGTATGTTGATTTTGCTTCATTTTATTAGAGAAAACACTGGCAGCCTCCCAATTAAGTTTGTTGTTGACATCAATCCCGAGGTATTTGTATTCATTTACTTCTTCAAGGATGTTGCCTTCAAAGAAGAATGTATGTTGATTTTGCTTCATTTTATTAGAGAAAATTATTATTTTGGTCTTGCTAATATTGACTTGCATCCCCACTGTTCTACAAAAATGCTCAAAGGCATATAGGTGCATTTGCAATCCATGAGCAGATTTAAAAATCAATACAAGATCATTAGCATTATTATATATATATATATATATATATATATATTAGAAAATAGGTATTTCAATTATTCTAATTTTATTTTATTAGTTAAAATTGTAAATTATTTTTTTATTTTAATGTTTGATATGAATTAGTTTTTTGTTTGTTTTTTTTTTTAAAGTCAATTTTATCACAAATTTGGTATGGATTCTTTAGAATAATAAGTTTGAGTTGTGTAATATGTATGTAAAATAGAAGTACCTCATAAGTTTGTTAAAATTCAAATTCATATATATATATATATATATAAAATGCATTTTAAGTATTGTCAAATTCTAATTTGAAAAATAAAAAACATTAGACATCTAAGTCGTCAGGATCACACCCGGCCTCAATCACACCAAACCCTTATCATAGTTTGATTTTTTTTGCTTTCCAAGAATTAGAACTGGTGACCTTTTCATCACAAGTGTCTTAACATTATACTCATCACCATCAAACCAAACCCATTAACATACAACTTTTTTAATGTTATAAAATATGATTAAATTAAATTATCAAACAAACTTGAATTTTGTAAAATATGATTAAATTAAATTATGACACAAACTTGAATAAATGAAAACTTTGTAATTTCATAATAACCTATACCTTCTAGTTTTATAACCAATTTATATTTAACCTATGGTAGATTATTTTTTTCAATTGATGTGGTGTATATATGCGTAGAAGTCATTTACTCTTTTAATTTATCCATAACATGTGGACAACCTTAACCTTAGATAACGAATATGGTTTTCATAATTTCTTTATAATGACTGGTCACATGTGAAAATACACATATCAAGTTTCTACATTTCATTGTCCAACCATTTTTTAAATGATGTGTTATTGTTATACCATCACTATTATGTACGCATATAGAAAATGCGAAAAATGCTCATATCATAATAATTTTTTTATTAGGATTGGTGACATTCAAAATTTTCAAATGATGTGTTATAACCATTATTATAGTTTCTTTATATGTGTGGAATAATAAATGTTCAACATGTTATAAGGATATGGGCGGCAATCATGGAAATGATATGGGTGATGACCACCATAATACAAAGAAAATGGGGCATGTCATGTTCATTTTTGTTGGGGTCAATTATCTCATTCATGCACACGTGTACAACGTGCATGTTTGATTCCTTGTTCGCTATTCCGCCTTCATATGCCCATGGGTCATGATATTGAATAACTCCTTATCCCTTGATATCTAATAACTCACATTAACTTACATGCAAGGATTGAATTTCTCACATATAGGGATAAACATATGCAATTTGATTAGAAAATTGTTTGTAGGTTTTTTAAATATAATTAAATAATTTGCAAAATTGTGAAGATTTTTCTTTGAGATCGTGGAGATAGGTAAGAGAGATGTGAAAATGGTTAAATTTGATTTATGAGTCTGTTTTGAAATTGCAACCCTGCTCACATGAGATCCGGCCAACAATGACATATATTGTGGAATTTATCATAGAATTTTATTATAAATGAAATGAATTTTTTCCATGCATTTTTTTTGGTCAATTTTGCTTAAAATCTTTAGTCCAAATTGTATTGTCGGATTTTGGCAAAGAAACCATTTTGTCTATTAGTTAGATTGTGCATATTGTATTATATTATACTTTGATTTTGACACCTTTTTAAATTATGTGCATAAATGCGTTTATTCCTTTTTTTTGCCCTGAAAATCATAGAAATTCTGGCAAGGATTTTTGTAAATCCAGGTTATAACTATTAAACTTCAAGATTTTTACTCCAAATTGTATTGTTGAATTTTCGCAAACAAACCATTTTGTCTATTAGTTATATCGTGCATATTGTATTATATTATACTGTGATTTTGACTTTTTAAATTATGTGCATAAATGTGTTTATTCCCTTCTTTTTCCTTGAAAATCATAGAAATTATGGCAAGGATTTTTGTAAATCCAGGTTATAGCTATTAAACATCAAGATGAATCTATTTCCACCATCAAAAACATGATTCACGCAGTGCTACTCCAAGATTTCTTTCACAATCTTTCATAATTTTAATTTAATTATCTATAATTATTTAATAGATAGTGGGGATTTAACTTCCACATAATATTCTAGAATATTCATATTAGAACACACAAATCAAAAGTTGAGATTTATTAAATTGATTATATATATTTATTAAATGGAAGAGGTTTCAAGAACCTGAATTGGTTTAATAAATCACTTGCTCTCAAAAATTTGTCGTGTGGGGGGCTTTTGAGTCAAGTTATTAAAGAAAAATATATAAAAATGATGTATGTGGTGGAATGGCTTAGAAGAGCTCACAAGCGGCAATAAGATGATTATTGGCAAGGACCCCTTTATTTGTGGATCCTGTGTTTACAATCTATCTTCAAAATTGATTCATTCCTTGAACTCCATAGGCTATATCTACCTTAATAATGTAAAAAAAGTGGTCTCTACTCTTTTCACAAATGGGTATTAGTTGACTTCAATGAAATTGGGTTTGGTTGGACCTTTGGAAGATGAATGTAATTCCTACATAAAGGAGTTAAATGTCAATGGTTCTAGCTTAAATAATTCAAAGAATGTGCTCATATGTAGTTGGGACACCTTATCTAGTAGGATGAAAGAAAGTATTTCCTATGAAGCCATTGCTCTCTGTTATGGTTCATGATTTAAACCGGTGGAATAAATATATTTGGAAATTGAATATCCCTAACAAGCTGAAATATTTCTCTTGGTTAGCCCTGCAAAAAAAATTATAACCTGGGAAAATTTGCCAAAAAAAATGGTTGGTTGGGCCAAATCTATGTTGCCTTAGCAAATTGCATGAAGAAACGGTTGACCATCTCTCCGTATATTACCAAGAAAAATTGGCAAACAATTCACATTATAGAGCACTTTGAGCAAGCCTCCTTTGAGAATACCCTTCATTATTGGGTGGAGAAGTATAAAAATCTTTGCTCTCTTCTAATTTTTGTGCTTGGGTAATCTCGTTACTTAGGAACAAGGTTACTTTCAAAAACACAAATATTTTTATTCTCCAACAATCATATAAGATTGTGTCACTTTTCAGGGAATACACCTCCAAGCAAAACATGAAAAATATGAGAAGGATCATTTTCCCTAGCATTTCCCACTATCTTATGGTTGGGTTTTTTTATGGAGCTTCACAAGGAAACAAATGTGGAAGGGGGTTAGGGGAGAGGGGGAATGATTAAAATGCTAGGGAACAAATTTGTGTAGTTCAAAATTGACATAGGAAATGGAACAATTCAAAAGACAAACTAATTGTTGTTTGGGCTCTAATGTTTCTAACTTTGATGAAAAGTATTAAATGCATTCAAATTCTTGGAGATTCAAAATGTATAATCTACTGGTTGGCAGGTAAAGCCTAATTGGAAACTTACTAAATCTTGCCACTTGGAAAAACATAATTGCGGAGATAAAGAATCACTTTCAGAGATCAACTTTCAACATATTTACAGGGAGCTAAATTCAACAACATACTTGTTATACAAAAGATCTCTCTATGGACTCAGGTTACATTTATTATGAACAATTTGTTGGAATCATAGTCCAAAGTGCAGATTCTGTGCCTATATGCTAGATGGTTATTTCTGTATCTTTTTATCAATTTTTTAGGACAAGTTATTCATATCGTTTTTTCAGTTAAAAGTTGTGTCTCTTTAGGTTCAAATTTCATGAGCTTCTTAAATAAATTTGTAGTACTAATTTTTTTGAAATACTTTATGTGGCCCTCATAAGTTTTATATCAGTTAAATATTAATCTTATATTAGTATATTCATATAATTTATTTCAATTTTATATCATTTTTTTGATAAGCTTTGTCCCCTTATGAGCTTTGTAATGTACAATTTTTTGATTCCATGTGATTAAAAAAAAGTTTTTTTCTCAAAAAAAAATAAACAAATAAATAACCTCATATAATAACGTTGACGCATATTATTATTACACATATATATATATATATATATATATATATATATATATATATATATATATATATATATATATATATATTTTTTTTACAATAAAAAATTGTTAATCCTACAAAATAATTATAAAACGCTTAGGTCATAAATGAGGTAAATACAACGAATGGCAAAAATTTCAACCAAAAAGACACCGAGGAGTTGACGTGGACATTTTGTTGACGGCCTCTGCCCATTGGTCACACCCAATTGATTTCTGACGTGGAACGTGAAAAAGTAGTGAAAGCTCGACGCCACTGTGGCCAATATGATTGCTGACGTTGATTGTGAAAAGTAGTAAAAGAGCAGGAGTGGAGTGGAGTGGAGTGGAGCCATAAAATGAAAAGATGGAACAAAATGCAAGGGGCAGACTAAGTGGGCACGTTGCTGTGTCCGTTGTTGTAGAAACAAGACACTCGCATAATCATTCACAATCGTACATCGACGACGAGCTTTATTTCCACTGCCATAGGCCCATAAATGCGCCCAGGCAGGTCTAGAATCTATCTGGGTGTATTTATGGGCCTATGGCAGTGGAAATAAGGCCGGCCGTACATCGACATTGGGCCTCAGAGCCGGCCACAAACCTCCTTAATTCTAGGGCGGATAAGGGACATCAAGCGAGTTAAATTTAATGTGTATTTATCTGTTTTTTATTTATTTAATTTTATATAGGTTTGTTCAAAGTCTACATGTCATTAATCACACTTTTTATTTTAGATTTAAGACTTTTGTGATTCATAATGTTGATAAATATCTTTTAGATTAATCATTTTATGATTCCAAATCTTAATGATGTGATTAATCCCAAAGATATTAATCTACCTTCTATTTTGTTTTTTAAACATGTTAATTTGATATATATATATATAATTTTTAGATTAATCATATCATTAGGATCAAATCTTAACGATGTGATTAATCTGAAAGACATTTATCTACTCCTATTTTGTTTTTTAAATGTGTTAATTTGATATATATATATATATATATATATATATATATATATATATCCACATTCAATTTTAAATAAATAATGTATATTTTTTTTGAGATGGGGGCTTTTTCAGAAGATAAATCTTGACCTTGCATTTCTGAAATACTCACAATAAAATATATCTGGTCGACATTTAGAGCCATCAAGTATGGTTCATCTTCAGGACAAATATGGAATTTGATCTATGGTAGAGAGATAAATAGGCATTTTAAACATTGAGAGATCAAATTAATTTAACGTTAAATTAATTCTTAAAGCAGTTGAATCCCCAAAAATGATATCTAATATAATGCGCTGGTGGAACCCCTCAATACTTAATTCAACATTAACAATATATATATATATATATATATATATATATATATATATATATATATATATGACCAAATAATGACAACTAAAAATATTGACAACTAAAATTAAATAAACCATATATTAAAAATAGAATAAATAATAAACAAAATAAAATAAAATAAAATAAAATCGTTAATTAATTGAATATTAAGAAATAAATTAATAAATTAACCAATTTTTTTGGATTGATTTTTATTTAATATAATAACTTATTTTTATTTTTATTTATTTATTCTTTTATTTTAATTTATTATTTATATATTGCTTCTTTTTGTTCATTCTTTATTTTGTGATGATGATGATGGTGGTGATGTAGTAAGGCCAATGCCGTCTATTGGACCTTAATAAGGGATTACTTGCGGCCCTTTAATATTTTATTTCTATGAATAAAAAGGATGGGAAAGAAACGCTCCAAGATCACTATAGTTTTGTTGTATTAACTGGTCTTAACAAGTCAGGAGCGTTGGATGTGTGGCAAATGTTTTGGAAATGAGAACGAATGTGAGTAAGAGCCGGGAAATCTAAGAGAGAGTTTTTCATCTTCAACACTCTTAGTATCAGAAAGGTGGCAAGTTCTTTCGTCCTAGGCTGTTCTGGGAAGTCCAACACTCGGTTTCACTATGAAGCTCATGAGAATTAGTTCTAATCTTTGCAATGTTCGTCAATACGAAGAGAATTCAGGTTAGTAAGGGTGGGTTGATTTCATCCTTGTAATACCTAAGATTCCTTTTCCCCTCTAGCTCCTTATCATCCCACAATTTATCCTTAAATTTGGAGGTATTAGTATTTTTAATACTATCCTTATTCCCCAAGATGATCTCCTTCTTTATCCCCCAATGGTTGAGCCAAGACTAGGCATCTTTATGCCACCCATGCTTGAGACAGAGGTGGGGGTTTTAGCTAGAGTTGGAAGCAATTTTGGGAAACCTCTTAGCTTCCATGTTGGACAACTTCTTATACATAAAGTACCTAAACATAGCCACACTTTCAATGGGGGAAAGGATAGCTTCGATGAGAAGGATATGATAGGGAATATTTCCTTTAATATTGAGGTTGTAGGTTATAATTTTCTTCTGAATCATCTAGATCTTCCTCCATGACCCTTTGGATATACTACAAATCCAAACCTCACATCCATATAAAATAACAAGGGTGACGAGAGTCCCAACGAGAACCCTTTTTTAACTCCAAATCCATAAATAAACAAACTTACAATTGTTTTCAAGCTCATAATAAGCTTTCTAGCTTCCAATAATCATTTTTTCAATGTTATAATTCCTGTTGAGTTGATGATGAATATCAATACCTAAATATTTGTAGGAAGAAACCTCCTCCAAGTAATTGTTATCATAGATGACATTACCATGGCTAATATTTTTGGATTTAATTATCATGAATTTAGTTTTGTCGGTATTAGCCATCATACCCATCTTGGAGCAATAATGTTGGAGGGTTTTAAGCTACATGTTGAGATCATCATAGCTTCTAGCTAGAAGAATGATATCGTTAGCATAAAGGAGAAGATGAATGAACATACCAATGAGCTCAGGGCCACTGCAACCTGCAGTTTCCAAACACTCTTCTAACTTATCAATGTAAATGCAAAAGAGGGTGGGTGATAGGGGACACCCCTACTTAACCTAATATTGCATTTAATTTCTTTATACCACCCCTCGTTGGTTTTAAGCTTGGAAACAACATTCTCGTAGAGTCGAATTACAACAATTCTTAACTCGAGAGGAACCATTATCTCTTCAAGCATTTCCCATAGCTTATCCCGAGGAACAATATTGAAAGATTTTCTAAAGTCAACAAAAAAACAGAAGAGATCAATTTTACTATTGCGACACTCCTCAACAATGATCCTGCGCGTGACAAGATGAAAAATAGTCGAGTGATGTCTCCTAAAACCAACTTTCCCTTTAGCTATTTTATCATGGATTTCAAGCCAGAGGCTAATCTTATTCTCCAATATTATCCCATACAGTTTGGCTAAAATATGGATAATCATAATGGTCCTATAGATAGAGGGAATGTTTTTGTTCCCACTTTTAAATATAAGAACAATAAGGCTTTGCATCCAAAGCTTAGGGAAGTTGTGCTTTACTACCAAATTGAGAAAGTTGTAGATATGAGGGATGAGGATAGACCTTCCCATTTTGAAGATTCCAACTTGGTATCCTTCAATGTACCTAGCTTTCCCATTAGCAAGCTTCTTAATCCCAAACACTGATACCACTGATCCGTATCTTTGGGGGATGCCCCCAAGAACTAGAAAATTGAAATGCCATAAGAAAATAGGAGAACACACGTAAACAAAAATACAAAGATTTTTTTTTATTAAAACAAAGAATAATTGTAAATGCTACATTGTGGTGGACAATCTGTCCTTTTACAAAATGCGACTTTACTTATAGCCTTTTTTGGTTACAATGCCATAGGTAAATTCCATGGGTGGGTAAATACCATGGGTGGATGTCACTTACAATACCATAGGTCAATTCCATGAGTGGATAAATACCATGGTAGGATGAATACCAAGGGTAGATGCCACTTACAATACCATGGGTGGATTACACTTACAATACCATGGGTAAATTCCATGGATGGATAAATAACATGTGTGGATAAATATCATGGGTGGATGCCATTTTTCATTCAGATCACTCCTTTTTGGATTTTCATTATCCCTAATTAACATTTGAGATGGAATTTCCATCTTCTTCGATTCCAAGCTTGTTTTCCAGAGCTACCACAAGGAGCTTCATATCACAACTAATTTTGATGACTTGGGCTTCCAACCTAAAAAATATCTCTTCTACCAAAATTAGGTTTCTTGTGAATAGGCTCATTGACTATGGCTAGGGTGCAAATTTCTTCTTAAATTGATTCTTGGATCCCTTGCAACTTCCCACAAGATTCCCCAAAGAAACGTGCTCTATACTAATATGATATGTAAACTACCATGGATATTCCATTGGATAGTTTGTTACAAGAAATATGATAAAATAAACTAAAATATATAATATACAGGTTAAATTCCTTTAAATTCCATATTTTTTAATTACTAAGTTATTGTATAATTACTAATTTTTTGCTTATGCATGAAATAAATAAAATGCCAAAAATAGAGAAAAAGTAAAATCACACGCCAACCATTATGGAGACAAATATTTTCTCTAGGAAACCCTTACATAGGAAAACTAAGCTAGAAGGTGAGGTTTCTCTACTCTCTTTTCTCTAGTACAGAAATAAAGCAAGTACAAAGGAGAAGGCACTCCCTATGGATTTAACTGAGACCTATGACCTCTTATACTAATGTAGAATACTAACCCAATCCATTATGTTCTTTAATTCCCTTCTCAAGTTACTCTACTCTCTATGGAACAAAGTACAATAACATAGAATGGAACTTGTACCCCCCCTAGTGGCTCAATTTTATCATAGTCTGATATCCAACTAGGGTTCAAGTTTGACTCCTTCAACTCTCAACTAGAGTTACAACATTGATCCTTCTAGAGTCTTCTTCATAGTCCACATTTGACTAGCCCCTTTTACATGAGTAATGCATCATGACATGGCATCCTCTTGAACCATGGTGATCAAATCAGAAGGTCAATTGCCTAGAGGCATAAATTTTTCATGTAAACTATGATTGATTCCTTTCTTGCATCCTTGGAAATGTCTCTCAGTGTAGAATAACACTAGGGGGTCTAACACAAATGGGAGTTTTTGGACCCTAAAAAACTTTATTTAGTGCCTCAAAATGACCCTAGAAGGTTTCAAATCCTAATTCTCCAAACTAGGACTCACTGGTAAAATGACCTTGCAAGCAAATTCCTTGAAAACTTCCATGGCTATGAAATCGTATAGATAAATGAAAAATAATATAATGTTCCAATCCAAATCAAGGAGCAATTGATTGAAGAAGAGGAGGAACCTTTAGTAGATGGAATTTTAGAAGATGATGTTAATAGAAGTGGAGGATGTTTTTGGTTAACAAATACATGCCTTACATTTATTATCTAGCTCTTCATGTCTATGCTTATGAGGATGAAGCAAGATATTTTTAGGCATGATAGAGACGAAGCACTAAACACCACTAAAAAGAACTATCCAAAGGAAAACTGAAGGTGTTATATGCAAGAAACTAAAAATGTCTAGCCTATGGAGAGAAAAATGCGCAAAGCTATAATATAACTTCAACTGCTGCATAAACCATGGTAGGTTTGAGCATAATCCATAGTAGGGTTTGGCTATTGTATATGAGCTCAAATATTCTTTTTCAAACTCAAAAATAAAATAAAATAATGCAATCATTGCATTAGATCCCTAAATAGTTCAAATCAAAAGAAAGAACAAATATATATTTATGAAATTATGATAATGTCTTTCATAAGATGTGATTAACAAAAACTACACCCCTAATTTTTGTTATTATGATGGATCATTTGTGAACTATCAATAGAACCACATATAATGTCGACCAAGTTCCACATTCAATAATTATTTTTAGATTCTCAACCATATTTTTAACCAATTACCACTACCATTGCCATGGTTTAGCTAGTAACCACATCCACTACCATAAATTTGTTAATACATCAATGAAATATTAATATTATTATTACTAATAATCATTAACTTGTAAACAAACAAACAAATTGAAAATTTCTATAACATATGAAGCTCATTCAAGAGTAATATGAGATAAAATATAAGAGAATCAACATAAGATATTAATTGAGTTAAAAAAAAAAAAAGGGAGAGAGACAAACTTTCTTAGATCATTATAGTTTTGCTTACTTTATAAGTCAAGAAAATTGGGAGTGTGGAAAAGGTTTTGGAAATGAGAACGAATGTGAGTAAGAACTAGACAATCCAAGAGAATTTTTGCATAGACCTCTCATCTTCAACCCTCTTAATATAGAAAAAAATAATTTTTTTACATAAACCTAACAAAAATTAAAATATCAATTAAATTTAACTTTATAAAATTACACAAGTTTAAATACCTAATTAAAAAAATATTCATCCTAGAAATCAATAAATCGATATAAATGAATTACCAAAAATTCCTGCTCGAAACATATTAAAATCAATTAAAGAAATATAAACCTCAAACATCTTTCACCTTGTGAAAATACAAATAAATGTCTTTCACTATGTTCAAATGCTTACCTAACATGAGCATGTGAACCTCAAAAAAAAACCATTATAAATATTCATGTTTAAATAAACTTTTCGTTCATTATCTAATTGATTTTTTAGTTAGGTTTAAAGGATAAGTTTGAGGCTAAAGATGTAAATGGACATGTACTAATTGAATTTTTTGGGATATTATTTTTTTATTTAATTGTTAGTTTTTTTTTTATAATATTAAAAATAGAAAAATAAAGTGATGAAATAAATTGAGATTTTAAAGTCTACTAGACTAAAAATAGTTTATAGGATTATGTGTTTTTTTTTTCTATTTCACAATCTCATAGCTGAAAATACAATGTCAGGAAACCAATGCTAACATATTCCCATAATTTTCTCTAATATTTTTTAACACATCACATTTCAAAATGAAATGTTTTTTCAATTCCACTGCCCAAACGTGCAAAATGTATACACCCGTTCTTCCCAAGCTTCTTTAGGCCTTTTCCACCATCACTTTTCATACCGAAGTTGATGCTAGTTGGTTTTTAATTGGGCAATAAGAAACTTTTCCCTACAGGGAATGTTAGCTCCAATGTATTCTTTTTGTTGGAGATTATAGGTAGGATTGGATTCTTCAATGTAGTACTTATTCTTTCTACCCAACTCTTTGCCCCATACCTGTTTATTGAACTTCTCCACAACAAAATTCTTTAGCTCCTTGCTATTTGTGGGACAAGCATTGAGGTAGATATTCCATTTTTGCATCCATGTATAGTTTTGTCTCATCCATGTTTTTTTTCTCACTCATGCCTTGTTTGAAGATAACATAAGGTCATCTACCTACTCCCATTTGCTCAATTCTTTTTAGATATCTTATGAGCCGCACCATAGCAATTTCTTCGATGGGAGTTGCTCCTGTTTCACTCAACATTATCTCATAAGAACATTATCTCATAAGGTACTGAACTGTTTATTTTGAACTTGCTCATGATCAAGCTTTTTTGGATTTTCTCAATTTTCTTACATTTTGAAATAGGGGTGCTGCTAGCCCATAATTCACACCCACCCATATAGCATCACTGGACAAACTAGGAGTCCAAAAAACCTTTAATTGTTTTCCAATCCCATAACTTTGCCTCTCTACATCTGTTTTGAAGAGCATATAACGCTTTCCGCCCTCCTAAGATTCTCTTCTTTTTGCAGTCCTCCCAATTAAGTTTGTTGTTGAAATCAATGCTAAGGTATTTATACTCATTTACTTTTTCAAGAATGTTGCCTTCAAAAAAGAACATATGTTGACTCTGCATCCTTTTATTAGAGAAAATCATTATTTTGGTCTTGTTAATATTGACTTGCATCCCCAATGCTCTACAAAAATGCTCAAAGACATATAGGTGAATCTACAATCCATGGGTCGATTTAGAAATAAATACAAGGTCATCAACATTATATATATATATTAATTAGAAAATAGTTATTTCAATTATTCTAATTTTATTTTATTAGTTGAAAATGTAAATTATTTTTTGTATTTTGATATGAATTAGTTTTTTTTTTTTAAATCAATTTTATCATGGTATAAACTTTTTAAAATAGTAAATTTGAGTTATGTAATATATATGTAAAATAAAAATATCTCATAAATTTGTTAAAATTCATATATATATATATATATATATATATATTCAAAAATACATTTAAAAAAAATTAAAAAACATTATTTTTTCAAAAAAAAAAAAATATTTTATAAAATATGATTAAATTAAATTATGACACAAACTTGAATAAATAATGACTTTGTAATTTCATAATCACCTATACTTTATAATTTTATAAGCAATTTATATTGAACATATGGTAGATTATTTTTTTTCAATTGATGTGGTGAATATATGCGTAAGTTCAATTGGCTAGGGTCGCCTAATGAAGCATTATGTAAACCAAGAAATTCAATGTTCAAATCTCCCATGGTTAAATCAACATAAAAAATTAACACCCATAGGGGTATGGTTTAGTGGTCAGTGGATGAGTTGTTATGACGTTTATGTTGTTAAGCAGGTCATGAGTTTGAGCCTCATTTATTCTTCTAAAAAAGAAGTCATTTACTCTTTTAATTTATCCATAGCATGTGGACAACCTTAACCTTAGATAGCGAATATGGTTTTCATAATTTCTTTATAATGATTGGTCACATGTGAAAATACACATATCAAGTTTCTACATTTCATTGTCCAACAATTTTTTAAATGATGTGTTATGGTTATACCATCATTATAGTTACGCATATAGAAAATGCGAAAAATGCGAATATCATAATAATTTCTTTTTTAGGATTGGTGACATTCAAAATTTTCAAATGATGTGTTATAACCATGATTATAGTTTCTTTATGTGTGGAATAATAAATGTTCAACATGTTATAAGGATATGGGCGGCAATCATGGAAATGATATAGGTGATGACTACCATAATTACACAGAAAATGGGGCCTGTCATGTTCATTTTTTGGGGTCAATTATTTCATGCAAATGTGTCAAAATTGATTAATGGGCTTGTTTTGAAATTCTAATCTTGCTCACATGAGGTGGGTCAGCAATGACATATATTGTGGAATTCGCTATAGAATTTTATTATAAATGAAATGATTTTTTTCTATGTATTTTTTCTAGTCATTTGTACTTAAAATATTTACTCCAAATTGTATTGTAGGATTTTGGCCAAAAAAACATTTTGTCTATTAGTTAGATGGTGCATATTGTATTATATTATAATGTGATTTTGACACCTTTTTAAATTATTTGCATAAATGTGTTTATTTTGAAAGCCTTAGTCTAAGGAGCCTGCTTTTTTGCCTTGAAAATCATGGAAATTATGGAAATATTTTAATAAAATCTGGCAAGGATTTTTGTAAATCCAGTTCATAGCTTTTAAACTTCAAGATTTTGGGTGCCTTACAGGCTTTTGATGGTGTTGAATCTATTTCCACCATGAAAAACACAATTCAAAACTGCTACTCCAAGATTTCTTTCACAATCTTTCACAATTTTAGTTTAATTACCTATAATTATTCAATAGATGGTGGGGATTTAACTTCCACATAATATTCTATAATATTCATATTAGTACACACAAATCAAAAGTTGATATATATATAGAGAGAAAGAGAGATGAACAAGTGTCATATGAAATTAATTATGCTTTTTTTGGGTATGTGGTATTGATAGCCCATGTTATTGGCCCATGGTATTGATGTTCAACTTCTTGTGGATTGGTAAAAAAAGTAAGGAGGGTATTGAATTCTTTTCCAAGCTAGAAAAAACTTGGTGGGTGGGGTTTCAAGAACCTGACTTGGTTTAATAAAGCACTTGCTCTGAAAAATCTGTGGATAGATTTGTTCGGCGAGGAGCTTTTGAATCAAGTTATTAAGGAAAAATATATAAAAATGATGTATGTGGTGGAATGGCTTACAAGAGTGGCAAAAACACCAGTTTACTAGGGCTCCATTGTCTCGGAGGACACTCACAGAATCCTTTCATTTTCTCTTCAACTAGCTTGCCTCGAAAGTTGGAGATGTCAATAAGGTGATTCTTGGCAAGGACCCTTTTATTTGTGGATCATGTGTTTACAAGCTATCCTAGGAATTGATTCATTCCTTGAACTCTATAGGCTATAAATGCCTTAATTGGGTTTGGTTGGACCTTTGGCATATGAATGTAATTCCTACATAAAGGAGTTAAATGTCAATTCTTAAATTACTCAAAGAATCTGCTCCTCTTGAGTTGGGACACATTCTTTAGTAGGGTGAAAGCAAGTCCCTCCTATGAAGCCATTGCTCTCTGTTGTGGTTCATAATTTCAGCTGGTGGAATAATTATATTTGGAAATGGAACATCTCTAACAAGCTGAAATGTATATTTGGAAATGGAATATCTCTAACAAGTTTAAATGTTTCTCTGGGTTAGCACTGCAAAAAAAAAATTATAACCTGGGAAAATTTGTAGAAAAAAGGGTTGGTTTGGCCAAATCTATGTTGCCTTCATAGGTTGCATGAAGAAAAAATTGACCATCTCTTTATAGATTGTTATATTACTAAGAAAAAATGGCAAACAATTATTCTGGTCTTGGGCATTAGAGAGCACTTTTAAAAAACCTCCGTAGAGAATACCCTTCTGGTCTTGGGCATTAGAGAGCACTTTTAAAAAACCTCCTTAGAGAATACCCTTCATAATTGGGTGGAGAAGTATTAAAATCTTAGTTCTCTTCTAATTTTTGTGCTTGGGTAATGTGGTTACTTAGGAACAAGGTTACTTTCAAAAACACAAATATTTGTATTCCCCAACAATCATCCAAGATTGTGTCACTTTTCAGGGAATACACCTCCAAACAAAACATGAAAAATATGAGAAGGATCATTTTCCCTAGAATTTCCCACTATCTTCTGGTTGGGTTTTTTAATGGAGCTTCACAAGGAAACAAATGTGGAGGGGGGTTGGAGGAGGGGGGGAATTATTAAAATGATAGGGAACAAATCTGTGCAGTTCAAAGTTGACATAGGAAATGGAACAAATACAAAGCAAAAGAAATTGTTGTTTGGGCTCTAATGTTTCTAACTTTGATGAAAAGTATTAAATACATTCAAATTCTTGGAGATTCCAAATGTATAATTGATTGGTTGGTAGGTAAAGCCTAGTTGGAAGTACTAAATCTTGCCACTTGGAAAAACATAATTGGGGAGACAAGGAATCACTTTCAGAGATCAACTTTTAACATATTTACAGGGAGCTAAATTCAACAACATACTTGTTATACAAATGAGCTCTCTCTATGGACTCAGGTTACATTTATTATGAAGAATTTGTTAGAATCATAGTCCAAAGTGCACATTCTATGCCTATATGCTAGATGAGTCTTTTTGCATCTTTCCAACAATTTTTTACCACAAGTTTTTCAGTTATAGGTTATCGTTTCTTCAGTTAAAGGTTGTGCCTCTTTGGGTTCAAATTTCACGAGCTTCTTAAACAACTCTGTAGTACTAATTTTTTTTGAAATACTTTATGCCACTCTCATAAGTTTTATATCAGTTCTATATCTATATTATATTAGTATAGTCATATAGTTTATTTCAGTTTTATATCATTTTTTTGATAAGCATTGTCCCCTTAATGTATATTTGTTTTATTCCATGTGAACAACAATTTTTATTTTATTTTTTATTTTTCTCCAAAAAAGAAATAAGATTCTCCATGATAATAATAATAATAATAACAACTAGCACACTGATATAAATTAAATCGCTGGTAAACGCACACTAAATTTTAAAAAATCATAAAAAACTAACTATTACTATATAAGTTAAATACATATACATACCATGGGTCAATCCCATGTCTTATCAATACTACATGATCAAAAAACCATCTCACTTCATGTCACACTTGTTTATGACATTTTTTTAATTATTTAATCTAATTAAGAGGGAAAAAAAAATACATTAATACTTTGGAGATAAATTTCAACTTTTGATTTGTATATACTATTATGAATATTCTATAGAGGTTAAATCTTTACCATCTACATAACTAGCAGTTGCACCATATGTTGCAAAGGAAACACTGTAAAGCAATAACATAGAAAAAATTAGTATAGAGGAAAAAATATGTGATATGTTATGTGATTTAATTGAAAATTTAACTTATAAATATGAAATATTTTATTTAAAAGAAATTATAGGTTTGGAGAATATGTTATGTGATTTAATTGAATATTTAACTTATAAATATAAATTATTTTATTTAAAAGAAATTATAGGTTTAGAGAATTGTTTGGATAAGAAAAATTGGTTTTTTTATAACCTAGGATCTTCCATTCATAGTGATGTCTGATTATGCACTATGGGAAGAAAGAGTAGTATAGAGGAAAAAATATGTGATATGTTATGTGATTTAATTGATTATTTAACTTATAAATATGAATTATTTTATTTAGAAAAAAAATATAGGTTTGGAGAATTGTTTGGATAAAAAAATTGGTTTTTTTTAAAAGTGGATTTTCTTTGTTCCAAATGCATATGCTCTTTGGCAAAAGTGGATTTTGATTCCATGATGTTAGAAGTTAGCATGCTCTTCATTCTATATTAAGTCCTTTCACCTAGGCAAGCTCTTTGATGGCAGTGTGGGTGCAAGCGTTAAGGAGAGCTACTCAAATTTTGTTAAAATGTTTTCTAATTCAGGAGGAATTTGTTCCTGATCTTTATTTCCCCTCTTGGTCATCAAACTTTATTAAATCTGTTTGATAAAATTAATAAAATGACCCACGGAAGCTAAAGTCCCCTTATCCTTCTTCAACATAAGAATTCATTTTAAACAATGTTTAAAACCTTTCTGCAAGGGTATCAGATTTCAAACATTTTAATAAAGCTCTATTGAATAACCTGTCGGGTCCATACCTTTTGTTAAACTCCGCGCAACTTTCAACACGAACATCGTTGGATCTCCGACGTTTACGATCAGACTACTATCACATTCAATAAACCCCAGCACTTTATTGCTCCAAAGCAACGCGAAATCGACAGTATTTCCACCGTGACGTGTCGCTTTCTTATTCAATCGTGTTTGATTTTAATAAAACCACTTGCACGCCAAAAGTTGTGCGAACACAGTGACTGGTTTTTCTAAAACCGCTTGTCTGCAAATTCTCAATTCTGATTACGTTCGACCACAGAATTTTTGCTAGTTTACCACTCTGTAACTCAATAAATAAAGATCAACTATCGACTTCCGATCTCAAGCAAAGAAAACCAAATTTCTTTAAATTCCTCTGAATCCTTCACACAGAAGTTAATTACACTTAAATTCTACACAGAAAACATAAATTCAATGGATTTTTGAAGAGATGAAACCCTCCGGGAATTTGCCAAGCATACAACAGATAATTTGATTCTGAAAACATTATTAACTAAGAGGAAAAATCCTCTCAATCAAATCTTCTATGGTCCAAATTCGATTTCCTCCTTCTCAGAGGTTACATTTTATAAGGTTTTACATAATAGCCGACCTCCTCTTGAGGATCAAATTCTCCCAACTTAGATAAAATCCTAATTACATAATATCCTCCCTAAATCTATCAACTGAAGGCTAAATATGCTGAATCTAATCTAAAACTGTTTAATTTTCCTAGATATTAGTTCAACCCTATCTAGTACAACTATAAATTGACTGCTAAAGGTACCAACACCTTTGCTTGTAAACTTTTTTTTTGTATTTTTGGAATAATTAATGAAGCCTTTTGTCTCTAAGCCTCATGCTCCTGCACCAGACTCCCGAGGACAAAAAATCTTCATGGGCTCCTGTCCATGAGCTCCTCCATAGAACTGCCCAATTTCTGCAACATGGTTTCTGTCATCCAGGTAGCATCCTCAATTGGTTGATCCCTCCACTTGATCAAATATTGAAAATACTCCTGTCCCCTGGTTTTCTTAAACACTTTCCTATCTAAGATCCTCTCTGGTTGTAATGTCTTTGCTATGGGTAACTGTTTTACCCAGTCAATCTTTTCTCTGTCTTCTGGTCTGTCATCTATGCCACTATCTTCATATCTATACAAATCAACAACATTGAATATTGGAGATATTCCAATATCAGATGGTAATTCAATTTCATAAGCATTTGCAGAAAAATTTCTCAATATCCTGCATGGTCCTATATTTTTGAATTTTAACTTGTTATACTTCCCCTTTGGAAATCTTTCTTTTCTTAAGTGTGCTAAAACCAAATCACCAACTTCAAAATTAACTCTTTTTTTCTCAAATCTTCTCTGTTTTTGTACTTGATGTTGCTGTCTTGTAGTTGTTGCTTTACCTGTTCATGTATTGCTTGAATTTCTAAAGAAAACTCCTCTCCTTCAGCACTTCTCATTTTTGCTTTCCCCAAGTTCCTCAATTCAGATACTCCTCTTGGGTGCATTGCATAAACTATATGGAATGGAATCTGTCCTGTACTTCTTTTAGGTGAATCATTATATGCATACTCTTCCTGTGGTAAAATATGATCCCACTGTTTAGGATGTTCTCCTGCAAGACTTCTCAAAAGATTACCCAAACTCCTTTTCACTACTTCAGTCTGCCCATCAGTCTGAGGGTGATAAGCTGAGTTGAAACTTAGTTTAGTACCAAGCTTCTTCCACAATGTCCTCCAAAAATGACCAACAAATCTGGTGTCTCTATCAGAGACAATACTTTTAGGTAACCCATGTAATCTGACAATCTCCTTGAAAAACAAATTGGCAACATGAGTAGCATCATTGGTTTTATAACATGGAATAAAATGTGCCATTTTTGAAAATCTGTCAACTACAACATAAATTGCATCATTCCCTCTCTATGTCTTAGGCAATCCTAAAACAAAATACATACTTACCATATCCCAAGGTCTGTCTGGAATAGGTAATGGAATGTACAAACCTGCATTTTGACTTTTCCCTTTTGCATATTGACAAATTTTACAATTCTTCACATACTTTTCCACTTCAGATCTCATCTTTGGCCAAAAATAAAAATGACTTAGTTGCTCATAAGTCTTATCAACACCAAAATGTCTAGCAAGTCCACCACTATGTTTCTCCCTAATTAAATTTTCTCTCATAGAACAATTTGGTATGCACAATTGATTTCTTTTGAAAAATAAACCCTCTTGCAAGAAATAATCTAACCACTGACTTCTATCTATCAAAACAGGATTAAAACATGCTTCAAATGCTTCTTGGAAATCCAAATATGTCTTATAGAGTTCTTTAAGAAAATCAAAACCTAACACTTGAATTTGACTTTCTTGAACAAGAATGCTTTTTCTACTCAAGGCATATGCTACCTTGTTTGCTTGACCACTTATATGCTTCAATACAAAGTTAAAACTTTGAAGATATTCAACCCATTTTTCATGTTTTTGATTCAATTTGGGTTGTTGTATAATATACTGTAAAGCATGATTATCCGAATATAGCACAAATTCTTTAGACATTAAATAATGTCTCCACTTCTTCAATGACTGTACAATTGCATAAAATTCCTTGTCATAAGAAGAATACTTCCTCCTTGTCTCATTCATCTTCTCACTGAAATATTCTACAGGTCTATCTTCTTGACTTAATACAGCTCCAATAGCTTCCCTACTGGCATCACATTTCACTTGAAAAGTTTTATTAAAATCAGGCAAAACTAAGACAAGTTTCTTAGTTATCTTTTGCTTTAAGAACTGAAAATTCCTTTAAGCTTCAGTAGTCCACTTAAATGGTTGTTTTTCCTTCTTTATGGTTTCAATGATAGGTGCATTGATCTTACTAAAATTCCTTATGAATTTTCTTAAAAAACTAGCAAGACCATGGAAACTTCTTACCTCAAAAACACTTTTAGGTGAAGGCCACTCCACAATTGCCTTTATCTTCTCTGGATCCATTTTTAATCCTTTAGCAGAAACAACAAAACCTAGATATACCAATTCTTCTTTCAGGAATGAACATTTCTTTAAATTTACCAGTAACTTCTCTTGATGTAACTTTCTTAAGACATAATTAAGATGTCTGAGGTGTTCTTCTTTTGTTTTGTTGTAAATTAATATGTCATCCAGATATACTATTGAAAATTTACCAATAAATTCATTCAATACTTCATTCATAAGCCTCATAAATTTACTAGGTGCATTTGATAAACCAAAAGGCATTACCATCCATTCATACAATCCCTCATTTGTTTTAAAGGTTGTTTTCCATTAATCTCCTTCCCTTATCCTAATTTGATGATACCCACTTTTCAAATCTAGTTTTAAAAAATATCTTGCTCCACTCAAACAATCCATCAAATCTTCAATTCTAGGTAAAGGAAATCTATACCTGATTCTTATCTTGTTAATTGCTCTTGAATCAGTGCACATTCTCCAACCTCCATCTTTCTTCGGACTTAATACTGTAGGTACTGCACAAGGACTCAAACTTTCTCTGATCAAACCTTTGTCAACCAATTCTGTACTTACTTTCTGATTTCTTCATTTTCTATAGGAGTCATTCTGTAAGCTGCTTTGTTTGGAAAATTTCATCCTGGAATCAAATCTATTTGATGGCTAATTCTTCTTACAGGTGGTAATTCATCAGGCAAATCATCCACAATAATATCACAATAGTTTTCCAACATTTCTTGAATTTCAATTGGCAAATCATAAATTTTAGTAGAAGTAAATACTACCTTAGGTTTGCAAACTAAAGCAAAATTTATCTCATCATCTTCAATCTGCTGAAGTGTTCTTTTCCACTCAACAATAAAGCCTTTGGATCAGACTTTTTACTTGATGCACCTTCTTCTTCCATATGTAACAATGTTTGATTCATACCATCTTTGAAAAACTTGTAAGTGTTTCTCTTTCCATCATGTACTGCTGCTCTGTCATATTGCCAAGGTCTACCCAGCAATATGTGACACACATCCATAGGCATCATATCACACATGATTTTATCTTTGTAACTGACCATTTGCAATTCTATTTCACATTGTTCCTTTACTATCAGTTGATGTCCCTTTTAAAGCCATGACACCTTGTAGGGTGTTGGATGTTCCCTTGTCTTCAATTTCAAATTCTCTATCACCTCTGTAGAGACCGAGTTATTTGCACTGCCACTATCAATTACCAATTGACAACATTTCCCTTGAACTTTGCACACACTTCTGAACAAAGTCTTTCTATGTGTTGGTTCAACAAATTCCTTTGTTTGTTTTAACAAAACTTTGTTAATCTCCAAAGATTATCCTTTCTCTGGCACAATTTCTTTCTCTGTTACAGGAAACTTTGTTGCTTCTTCTTCAGTCTGAGCAAAAATTGCATTTCTTTGGTTTGTCCCCACATTCTCTGGACATTCATAGGCTCTATGTCCTAATTTTTTACATCTGTAACATCTGACTCCTCTTCCTATGTTTCTACCTCCTCTTCCTCTGTAAGGACTCCTTCTGCCACTTGTATCACCTTCTGTGGGTGCATACTGAGGTGAGCTGCTGCTAGCTCCATCTCTTGGTGCTGTAGATCTTCCTCTACCACCTTGACTTCCTCTTCCTCGGAAAGTACCTCTTCCTTTGGCAGATTGCTTTCTTATGATTTTTTTTCAGCTTTTAAGGCCATCTGGTAAGCCTCTTCTACTGTTTTAGGAGACAATATACTTATCTCATCTTGAATCTCCATACTGAGACCATTTATGTACCTGGAAATCTTCTGTGTTGTATCTTGAATTTGTCCTGCTCTTATGCTCACTTTGTAAAATTCTTCTGTGTATTCTTTTACTGTCATTAATCTCTGTCTAACATTCTACATTTGTCTAAATAATGAAAGCTGATAATCACTAGGAAAAAACTTACCTCTCAGCTTTGCTACCATTCTGTTCCAATTCTTGATTGGCTGCTTACCAACTCTCCTTCTTTCTGCTTGCACTCCATCCCACCAAAGTGTTGCATGTCCTTTTAACCTTGTGACAGCAAACTTAAATCTTTTTTCTTCACCCATCTCTTCATAATCAAAGCATTTATTCATTTCCTTGATCCAGTCTATCAACTCTTATGGATTCAATCCTCCTACAAAAGTTGATACTTCAAGTCTAGGCTTGGATGTAGATCCTAAAACTGATTTAAAGAATCTCATCTCAGGAGTAAGCTCAATATCTTCTCCTTCTTCTTCTTCAGCTTCGGGTTCACTGACATCTTCAGGATCTCTCTGTTGTCCTGTTTCCATTGCTTCCAATCTGGCTTGAATTTGCTGCATAGTTTCTAGTACTTCAACATTTGCAACTGGTTTACCTCTTCTTATACCAACAACACCTCTACCAAGTCTGACAGCCATGTTGGGTTTCTTTTTCTGACTTTTGGAAGCTTGTTTAGTGTCTGAAAAATGCTCTGAAGACTGCTCTGATACCACAAATGATGGCAGTGTGGGTGCAGGCATTAAGGAGAGTTGCTCAAATTTTGTTAAAATGTTTTCTAATTCAGGAGGAATTTATTCCTGATCTTTATTTCCCCTCTCGATCATCAAACTTTATTAAATCTGTTTGACAAAATTAATAAAATGACCCACGGAAGCTAAAGTCCCCTTATCCTTCTTCAACATAAGAATTCATTTTAAACAATGTTTAAAACCTTTCCGCAAGGGTATCGGATTTAAAACATTTTAATAAAGCTCTATTGAATAACCCGTCGGGTCCATACCTTTTTTTAAACTCCGCGAAACTTCCAACGCGAACATTGTTGGATCTCCGACGTTTACGATCAGGCGACTATCGCATTCAATTAACCCCAACACTTTATTGCTCTAAAGCAACGCGAAATCAGCGGTATTGCCACCGTGACATGTCGCTTTCTTATTCGATCGCGTTCAATTTTAATAAAACCACTCGCACACAAAAAGCTGTGCAAACACAGTGATTGGTTTTTCTAAAACCACTTGTTTGCAAATTCTCAATTCTGATCGCGTTCGACCACGAAATTTTCGCTGGTTTACCACTCTGTAACTCAATAAATAAAGAACAACTATCGACTTCCGATCTCAAGCAAAGAAAACCAAATTTCTTTAAATTCCTCCAAATCCTTCACACAGAAGTTAATTACACTTAAATTCTACACAGAAAACATAAATCTAATTGATTTTCGAAGAGATGAAACCCTCCGGGAATTTGCCAAGCATACAACAGATAATTTAATTCTGCAAACTTTATTAACTCAAAGGCAAAATCCTCTCAATCAAATCTTCTATGGTCCAAATTCGATTTCCTCCTTCTCAGAGGTTACATTTTATAAGGTTTTACATAACAGTCGACCTCCTCTTGAGGATCGAATTCTCCTAACCTAGATAAAATCCTAATTACATAATATCTTCCCTAAATCTATCAACTAAAGGCTAAATATGCTTAATCTAATCTAAAACTGTTCAATCTTCTTAGATATTAGTTCAACCCTATCTAGTACAACTGTAAATTGACAGTTAAAAGTACCAACACCTTTGCTTGTAATTTTTTTTTTGTATTTTTGGAATAATTAATGAAGCCTTTTGTCTCTAAGCCTCATGCTCCTGCATCACTCTTCATTTCATAGTAATGTCTCTTCCTTTCATAGTGATGTCTGATTATGCACTATGGGCTAAAATGCACTCATTTATATTATTATTGAATTAAAAAACCATTAAAGATATAAGAACAACTCAAAGAATATAACAAGGTGGAAAAATATAAAAAAGAATAGAAAATAAAATAAAATAAAATAAAGTCAACCATGAAAGAGAGAAAAATTAAAGAATATAATATAGTGGAGAAAATTAAGAGAATAAATTTATAGAAAAATTATTGGATCAGTCGGAGAAACCAAAAAGTGAGAATTATTTAAGAAAACACAATTAAAAGACAATTTAAGTTTAAAAGATGAAGATGATATAAATATGATTTTGAATTTAGATAAAATTGACATTTCAAGGTTTTTTATTAAACAGTTAATATTTGTTTTATTTATTTTTTATTATTAAATAATTAATATTTGTTTTATTTATTTTTTATTATAGTGAATCAGTAATTTATTAGAGTAATTTGGGCAAGGCACAATATCAAACCTAGCAATTGTCACTATAGTATATCTAACAGTTAGTAAACCAGCTATACCAAAAATTTATAACTTAACAAATTGATATTTATTTTTGTTACTCTAAACATGTTCTATTTTCAAAAAATTAATTTCAATTTATGTGTCTTATTAATTGGAAATATTCTCTTCATTATTGATCCAGACCTCTAGAATCCTTTCCTCCATCTCTAATCTTTGTTTCAAATGCATATGCTCTTTCGCAAAAGTTGATTTTCTTTGTTCCTAATGCATATGCTCTTTCGCAAAAGTGGATTTTGATTCCATGATGTTAGAAGTTAGCATGCTCTCCATTCTATATTAAGTCCTTTCCTAACCCTTGAATCCTTGTTCTTATTTCTATGATGGGTGATCACGATATGTTAATGAATAAAAGATAAGCTTTTTTTATTGTCTTTTAACAAAATAACTCAGATTCACCCGTAAAGATAGATTTTCACTGTGTAGACTCATGGTCAACTCCCGTGGAATATGTGTTGTGAAAATGTAACTTGCCTATTTATTAAACAGATGATTATCCTATCATCTAGGGTAGCATGTGAACACAATACACCTAGTACCTATAAAAGGCAGGTTTATTATGTACTGGGCTCATAACACACTCCTAATTTATACCTATATGTACCTATGGTGAAGATATAGATAGTACATATACTTGTGCATTCCCTCTTCCCAAAGCTTGTGCCTCATGCCTAATGCGGCAGAAGAGGTCAACAAACACATATAGCAGATACAACAAACATTCTAGTCGAAAGAATGGCCAAGGACAATGGAAGTCTCTACAGGATGTGATGGATCTCATCGGTTGTATTTTCATATTTCCTCCTCACAACAGATCAGAAGACTGACTAACAGAGCACAATAGCTCCTTGACATGTTGTGAGCAGTGAAACCTTTTCTTTGTCCTACATATTGCTGCAATAATATCTGTCCAAGCATGGTGGGCATCTAGGAAGTTGTCCAACAACTTATCATCAACACTCTTTCAGTATTTTACTTGACATTCCATTCTCTATCTAAATAAGGTTTTGAATCTCGTGAGAACGATTTTATCATGTGTTATTTGTCAATGAGATCCATTTTAGGTGACTTTCAAATAAATTCCGATCTCAAGAGGTCAGGATAAAGATACTGTCATATCAGCGTGGTACTTTAGATACAACCTTCAAAAACATGATATCGATTACACGGGAAAAATAATGAAAAAACATGATACCCCACTTGTTCCACAAATAATTAATAGGAAAAAATAATGATATCAGGATTATATTAATGTCAATTAGTAGCCAAAAGTGGTTACTGGGATTGTGAATGTACATTATAAAACTCCATCGATTTCAAAGTTAGCATAGAATAAGTTAACATGTTGACCTTCTAAGTATGATATGATTAAGGATTAGTGCCTAAATCAGCCCAAGCCATCAGTCTACCTAAACGATACATACTGATCTCCTAAGATTCACTCAAGTGAGTAATTGCAATCTAGGATAGTAATTATAAAAAATAAACAAGCATCAAGCATAGCACCATAGATCATGCTTTGGACTTCAGCTTATAGTATCTAAACTTGCAATGATTGATTCAACCTGGTTGAAAAGAATCAACCATTCCCTTAACATTATTGTGACACTTGGAATATTTGAACGCAATACAATACAAGAACCAAAGGACATAGCAAGTGTGTGATTATTAGTCAAATTATGGTTATTTTCTTGTTTAAACTGAATCACCAATAATCCCTACAAGAACATAATCCATCCTTGAAATGATGGAAGCGATTTGCATCCCTCACTATAATTTTTTGTCTCAAAATCATGGAGATGAAATTAGTGGCACTATGGCAGTCATCTCACACACAGAGGTTTTTTGTGATTTGGATACGAGTATCAGGGATTGTACTAGTAAGCCCAAAGGAAATGGATAGCTTCTCACTATGACTGGAAATCATTTTTTCCTTCTCCTCCTCCTCCACATTGTGTAGGACAACATCCATGTTAGCTGAATACCCTGCCTCCTTCATCTGCCCATCCAAGCTCTCCAACATTGCATAAATTTTCTCAGTCTGAGGGTGAGATATATCTCCTACATAAAATGTATGAACTTTGTGGTTTAGCTTAATGAAACTCCATCCTGGTGGCTTTTTCAAACCCCTAGCTTTCATCATTTTTCTTACATTTTCTACATTAACCCATTTCCCTCCCACGACATAGATATTTGAAAGGAGTAGATAATATCTGGGATTTCGAGGTTGTAACTCAAAAATGTGCCCTACCACTTGTTCTGCCAGCTCTATATTGCAGTGAATTTTACAAGCACCAAGCAAGGCTCCCTAGACACCAGCATTAGGTTTTATTGGCATCTTCTTGATAAATTATTCGACCTCTTCCAACTGTTCTGTTTGACCACCAAGATCAACTATGCATGCATAATGTTGTAGCCTCAGTACAATGTAATATTCACTCCTCATGGAATCAAAGCACTGCCAACCCTCATTTACCAAGCCTGCATGATTGCACGCGAAAAGAATACACAGGAAGGTGACATCAATACAAGAACCAAAGGACATAGCAAGTGTGTGATTATTAGTCAAATTATGGTTATTTTCTTGTTTAAACTGAATCACCAATAATCCCTGCAAGAACATAATCCATCCTTGAAATGATGGAAGAGATTTGCATCCCTCACTATAATTTGTCATCTCAAAATCATGGAGGTGAACTTAGTGGCACTATGGCAGTCATCACACACACAGAGGTTTTTTGTAATTTGGATAGAAGTATTAGGGCTTGTACTAATAAGCCCAAAGGCAATGGCTAGCTTCTCACTATGACTGCCAAGCATTCGTTCCTTCTCCTCCTCCTCCACATTGTGCAGAACAACATCCAAGTTAGTTGAATACCTTGCTGGAATGTTGCATGTTAGAAAAGAGTTTCAAAGCACAATTTTCACGTCTGTGCATGCCATAACCAACAATCATTACATTCCAAGAGATAACATCTCTTTTAGCCACTATGTCAAAGAATTGGCGTGCAATCTTTAGATTGCCACACTTTGCATACATGTCTATGAGAGCATTTCCCAAAGTAACACGCGACTCAAATCTATTCCTAATTGCGTAGCCATGAGTAGATTTACCTTGTTGCAGAGCTGCTAGGTGGGCACACACTGGGATAAAGCTCAACACCGCCACATAGTCAAGCATCACACTTTTCAACCGCATCTATTGAAACAATGCTAATGCCTCATCTGCTCGACCCCTAGAGCATACCCAGAAATCATGGCACTCCATGAGAACACATTTCTTTTAGGCATTTTGTCAAACAATTCACGAGCAATCCCTAATTTCCCACACTTGGCTTACATGTATACAAGGGTAGTTTCCATAATAACATCCAACTTCATTGTATTTTGAACTATACATTCATGGATCCACTTACCCTATTGAAGAGCTGACAATTGCGCACACGCGGGAAGCACGCTTTTGAAGGTGATCAGGTTCGGCTTCACACAGTGCCGTTGCATTTCATCAAAGAGACTCAAGGCCTAATTAGTGAGCCCATTCTAAGCATACCCAATTATCATGGCATTCCATGAGACCATATCTCATTTAGACATTTTGTCAAACAACTCGTGTACAACCTCCAAATTCCCACACTTCACATACATGTCTACAAGGGCATTCTGAACAAAAACACACGACGCGAACCTCGACCTAAGAATATGTTCATGAATATTCATCCCTTCTTGCAGAGAAAAGAGCAAAGCACATGCCTTGAGTACAAAGGGAAATGTGAATTAAACATTTTGAATTTTAGACTAAAGATGCCTGTCATTTATTTCCATTTCCACTTATATTTTCAAAGATTCCTCAGCGGAAAAATATGCCATAGTTTACCAGGGGTTATTCAAAAATGATTTCAAGAACTAAATTATTCAACACTGAAGAATTAGCACTAAATCAACTCAGATCCAAATCAAGGCAACCACATGGGCTGCACCTGATGCTGTTTTGTAAATCTTCTCTAAATAATTTTTCGGATGATCATAAGATTTTTGTTCCTCAATTTCTCTTGCCTGGATCATCAATGAATATTAGTCTCTTATTCAAGAACACAAGAAACTACCAACATAATTAACCCTTCAGAGAAATCGATCAGCTTACCTCGAATTCCTCTTGCTTTCTGCCAACAATTTTTGTGTCTTCATCGCACCAGATTTCTACAGTATTCGGTTTCTCCTCGGCAAGCTTCATGGTTTCTTCAGATATTAGGGCATTGTCAGGGTGAGGTCCTAACTGAACCTTGTCGGAATCTGATCCCCCTAATTCGCCTTGTGATCCATGACATTCCTCTACATTGTTGGCTGGCTAAGCCCTAATATTATCCTCCTGGCACTGTGCTATGTTTGAAGACTTTTGTTGTGGCGCATGATCAGGATCCTAGGCGTTATCTTTCACCTTTGTCAGAAGTAGCAGAGGAACCAGGAGGGTCAGTTTCAGAATTTGCATCGTCGACTATGGGTTCAGGATGGTAGTCTACTTATTCCTTTACGAAACTTTTTTTAAAACATTTTTCCAATGTAACTAATTAATAATAACAGTATTTAATCCTAAGGTAGACATTATTTCAATTGTCTAACATCAAAATCAATGGTGCACAATCGTACACTTGGAAGTTTAGGAAATTTGTTTTCAAATAAGGACGCTTTACAATGTAATAATTATTTTTAATGAAACCAATATAGTTCCATCTTAACTCTGGATCTACCAAGCCCGGATAGGGGTCAAATCTCTTTCCACTCTAAAAGAGGTTTGTATATCAAGAGATTTTATCGTTATTGGGGCTTAATGGATCCAAAGTTCAGATGAATATAGGCTAGTTTAATTTCCCCTTTTAAATAGACTATATTCTTCATGAATACCATTGACCATTTTTCTTTTTATTTTTATTTTTATAGAGTTATTTTTATTTTATTTTGAAAAAGTTAAAATGTTGACATTACATTTCATCAATTTTTTTATTTAATTCATTTTTATTTTTATGTAATTTGACTCAATGAAAATGTTAAACATTATATTAAGACATCTCTACCATACTTGGCTAGAGTTCAAAATGTTTTGGAAACTTTAGCATAATAATAATACTTTTACAATAAAATTATAATTTAGTTGATTTTATGATTTTTTTCTATTTTTAACAAAAATAAGATGCATAAAATATTTATTTTATGTTTATCAATGATTTCTATTAACTATATAAATCAAGTACGCATAATTTAATTTGTATGTCTATCCTAATTTAATTTGCCTAGTCTAAAGAGGCTACAATTTTTCTCGGAAAACAATAGGAATTCCGGTAAGATTTTGAGAAAATATGGGAGGAATTTTTTAAAAATATAGGTTACAACTGTCAAGCTTCAAAATTTTAGGTGCCTCTGGGGTTCTTGATGGTTTTGAATCCATTTATGCCATGAAAAAAAAAGGATTTGAACACTCATACAACCAAAATTTTGAAAAAAAAATCGCTCGAATTCCAACATGAAACTTTCCATCAGAATGAAATTATGACCTCGATAGAAAACACCTAATTACCCACAAAGGCATTCTCTCTGCGGGCTTGGGGTGAGCATACATTTTTCGTCCCAGCCAATTACAAGCTTTCATTTTCGTCCTCCTCCTGCAAATAAAAAAATGACAGGTGGCCCAATCAAATCGAATCATGAACATACGCCATGATGTATATACGCAACATCCACCATTGCATACGGTGAACATATGAATAAAAAACTCTACGGTCCTATCCATCAAGTCTTCCACAAAATATGGTGGGAAACGACCCCTCCCCACCAAAAACGTGTGATATTTGTTGGTATTTGTGATTGCCAACACCACCTCCAGTGTTACCGCTGATCTCCCGGACTTCATGCACAATAGACTCACTCACATTATCACCACCACTGCCCTGCCCAAGGAAATTTCTGTGACTCAAAATGACTTGCAAGGATTCCTCGTCTAACCCCTTCTCCTTCTCTATGTTCATTTCTACATCCAAACATTTGTATGATTTCCTGTGACTCTCGCTCTTGTGGGCAGGCCACAGAGTAAAGTTGATGGAAATGTGCTCGAACTTAGTGCTAATAAAGAAACTTATAACCAAAAACTTAATACCAGGATTCCCCACCATTCTTCTTCTAAAAACCAGAGCTTCTCAATCATCTAGTCCTCCGAAGAAGAGCACCATGAGAAGTAAAGCATATTAAGTTGAAATATCTGAATGAAAAAAAAAAACAACGACAACTTGTTCCTTGAAATTAGAATACTCTTGGAAATGATAACACGATTTTCAGAATTTATTTTTTGTTTTCTCATCTGAACCTCTATTTAAGAAAAAAAACAAACAACAAAAATGTAAAATCACTTACCGAATTGCATGTCAAAGGTCCTTTTAAAGAGAAAATCATATCTGCATACAAACTTGCAGGAAATATTTTCAAACGTTTTATTTCTAAGATAATGTAAAATGTACAACCTTCTAAGTTCAACACATAAAGTTGTCCTTAGGTAAATTGAATAAATTACTACAAGAAAAAACACTCATAACCTTTGAAACTTATGTAACGGGCATAGGAACTTTTTTTCAAACAAAGAGAATGTTATTTTCCATAGAAATGTATGTGTCGACTATTCAAGCTTTTTACAATTCCAGTATCCAAAAACAATTAAAAAATGTAAGCTACCAAAACATCTAGAAATTATAAAATTTCAATCAGTACTGATACAATGAAGATGACCCTAGCAGTGAAGATGATCCTGAGAGTGAAGGATATGAACGTCCAGGAGGATATGTGAAGTTTGCTCTACGAAGGGAATCATTGTTGTAGTCATCCTCTCTTGGAACATAAGGCCTATTGATCTCATTGAGATAATTCTTCTCTAAAACATGTTCTCTTATTCTCTGACGGTGTAAATATTCAAGCCCTGAATCTACCCCACAATAATCAATATCAGATAACAACCCATTCCTCACAGGCAATGGATCAACAGGAGGTATAGCATAAGGATACATAAAGGCATAAGGATCAGTATTTGATACGCATAAGCATAAGGATCTGATGCTTGCAAAGCATAAGCATCAAGCAGTGGTGCACACTGAGGAAATACTCTGTTAGGTCGATATAATGGAACTTGGGGAACCTGATCAACAAATGGTACACGTCTTGCCTCCCTAGCATTATCATAAATAAATTTCCCAGGTCTACAATTTGGTGGACCACGAGAGTTCTGAGAGGGTATTGATCGAAACAACTGGCACAAATTTCTAACTGGACTGAAGCGAAAGCCCAAAATCAAATTATATTCAGAATGTTATAAACAGTGGCCGCAATGCTCTTTGAAGCGTGAATATTTTCTCCAACAGTAATTGTCAAGTTGGTAATAATAGGTTTGGAGTTAATAGCAAGCTGGCAAAGTGCAGTTTTATACTAGTTAACAAGCTTTTTTTGTTCCCCACCATTGCATAGGCCAAACATCTACACTCAACAACACGAATTAAATATTTTGGTAACATTGATCAACAATTCGAATTAATTATGTAGGTAGCATTTATCGAATGACTTACCAAAGCTTTTTTTGTGTGACCTATAGCAAATAACTACCTACCCCAAATTACAACCAATTATTTAACACAAACAACACAAATAAAGCAACATGATATCATGGATATAAAATTAATTATGACGTGTGATTATAGATAAAAGTTCTAGTAACATGAAACATTTATTAATCAAATTTCATTAACAAAATAAAGAAAAACACAATCACAAATTTGTTTAAATTATTCATTTTGTTTCTATTTTTACTTTGTCTAGCATTTATAGTTTGAGTTTGTATTTACTTATATAAAATAATATATGAATTGAAGATTCGATCATGTGATGCTAAATTAATAAAAAAAAATATGAAATAGTATTTATTATATTATATTTTTATTTGAACTTTACTAAATTATTAACGATTAATAGATTAATAAATGATTAAATTGTTATTATAACATAACTATTACTTATTACAACATTAATAGATTAATAGATTAATAAATAGTTGAATTGTTATTACAACATAAATATTAATTATTTTAATTGCTTTTTTATTATGGTTTTAAATTTTAATAAATTGTCTTTAAATTATTAACTATTAAATTATAATATCTAAATTATTATTAAATTAAAACATAATTATTTTTAATTTTACTTATTTAAATAAATTTCAATTATTAAAAATAATTTATTAATCTTCAAAAAATTAAAATGTCAAATATATTTTAATGTCTATGCATTATGTGGATTATGCAACAAATTTCAAATTTTATGTAAATTTTCATACACCAAATGCTAAAATGGATAAATCTTTCTATCTGTGTTGTGCCCTTTGATACACATTGTGCTTTTATTGTACGCTAGAATCCTTGTGCCAACAAACATTACTAAAAAAAGAAAAAGGAATTAGCACATGAGTGTTTCCAATATTGATCTTTATAATTAACTTGTCATGAAGATATAATTTTGGCTTCACATAATCTAACATTATAATCCTTTTGGTAAAGGAAGAACATTTTTTCTTCCCTAATTTGCATTAAGGGTTAGGTCGACAAGGTTTTAAATCCTTAAAGTTGTTGATTGTTGACATGTCTCAATCACAAAGCTTTTCACAAGTACTTTCACAACATTCATTGATACAACAATTTTATTTGTAATCCAATTTTTTATCATTGCAATAATTTATTGGTAGAAGTCATTTCTCCCAAGTGCCAATAATATATTTCGATGGTATATATTTCATAATTCGAGTGTTTAGAATTTATTTTATGCCATTTTAAGAAAACCCCAAAAATCGAACTCCTTTGTTATACATGTTGTGCTAGTCAAAATTGTCAAAGATTATCATTGATATAGAACATTTATGTTAGTGTAATTTTTTTTTTTAAATTTAACTTCGAGCTATACTCATTAAAAAATATATAAAAACTCGATTACATTTCACTATACTTATATTTATATTTCACTTAATTATTACTTTGAACAATCCAGAATCTTCCAAGTGAGGCCGAATGACAGTTAATGATATCCAATTATTGCAGAGATTGTGTTGTCGTTGTCGGAGTCGACAGAGTGGCGTGCCCACTTGCTATACTTATCTGCTGTTGGTCTCCATGCGGTGGCATCCTATTCATCTCATTACTTTCCACTGTCCACGTTGGCAATAAGTTAGGGTGTGGCCAATGGGAGGAGACCACCCATGAGATGTTCACGTGAAGGCCTTTTCTTCTTTGACACATCACATATTCATAGAGTCATTATGACGTAAGCAGATCCTTACCCGTAACGAAATCTATAGTTTAGAGGAATGGTGGCGTGAGGAGTTTCTATTTTACGGTGGGGTTGAGGCGGGTTGAGTTTATGTAAGTAAAAATATTATTTATGATGGGTTAGGTTGGTTTACATATTTTTTGTTTGTTAAATTGTTTATGATTTTTTTTATGTGGAGTCATATTAGTTTATAAATTTTTTGTTTGTTTGTCAAGTTGTTTACGATTTTCTAGGCTTGATCTGTGGTTTGAGGAGTTTTTTTTTTATGGTGGGATTATCTTGAGCACTGGTTATCAGTAAAAGCATTATTTATGATGGTGGAAAGTCACTAGGGTAGGGTCACACTAGTCCTTAGTTGACTAGATTTATTTAGCATATCTCCTCTCCAAGCATTATCTATGATGGTGGAAAGTCACTAGGGTAGGGTCACACCAACCCTTAGTTGATTAGATTTATTTAGCATATCTCCTCTCCCCTACCCTAGTGAGGTCTTTGCTAAGGAAGCCCATTCTCAACCAGTTGTGTTAATGGAATTTGGCATTATCAAACTTTTTTTAACTATACAAGTCATTTTCTTTTTTTGGGAGGCTATTTTGTTCAAAGTTCGGTGGATTTTTTTTTGTGTAATTGTAAGTTAAATTTTTATAATGTTTATAACTAAAATATTAAAAATGATTTTAAGGATGTTAAAATTAATTATGTATTTTAAATAATAAAAATTTACAATTTTGCAAAGTTTTTTATAATTAAATTTGATTTATATAGTCTAATTTACAGAGAAAATGACTTTTCTCATTGAAATCTAGAAATACAATTTGATTGTTATTTAAAATACATTTTTGAATGTATAAATAAATTAATGCCTTGAAAAACTTTTGATGCACTATAATTCTATATATTAAACAATGTTTAAAAATCTTGATTAAAATTAATAAAAAAAAATATATCGATAAAATAAATGAAACTACACAAAATCTCAATTTTTTTTTAAAGATTATGCAACCACTTGGAAATTACCCTGATTCAATTCCGTTGATTTTCCATAGAATTTCAGTTTATGCTGACCGAAAATTTTCCATTGAATTGGTTTCTGGAACACTCATGTGACCCTCCGTCTCGGCTTTCCAAGTTTCTAGTGGTGTAACATGCAGGATTTAGCACCTAAGACTATGTTCGGACTTTAATGGTGAGGGGATCTTTAAAAATTTAGGTGAGGAATATAGTGTGATTATGGTTTTCAAAATTTGTTATTCCCTCAAAGTTGTTCTAACCTGTCCTAAAGAACAATGTTTCCTCCACATTAATGGATCATTGAAAATCAAATAAACCCAAAATAGAAGGCATAATGATCCCACCGAAATTGCTATCTCCACGTTAGAATTTGTACGATTATTCCTTGCCTAGTTGGTGAAGTATATGTTTATCTAATAGGTGAAAGATCTTTAATGACATTTCCTATGTTGGTATGCATGTTGATAAACAAGTGAAAGATCTTACTGACATTTCCTACATTGTTATGCATGTTGTTGTGTGGTTTCACTTAGTTTTAATTCTCAATAATGGATTAAGTTCATTTGGTAATAAATGGATTTTAGTTTTATTATAATTTATGTAAAATAAAATAATATTATAAGTGTGTTTTTAAATTTTGAATAAAGTTTTTAGCGGATGAGAATTATGAATATTTTATGTTTTTGATTTTTTATCTTTTTAACTTTCAATAATGGAGTTGTTTATTGCGGCGAAAGAATTGCCCAAGGTAATTTTTTTAAAGAAATTTTGCAATAACAGTGTTTGAATCATGTTTTTTATGCTGGAAATGGATTTAGCACTATCAAAAATTTAAAGGGCACCCAAAATCTTGAAGTTTGATAACTATAACCAGGATTTACAAAAATCCCTGTTGGATTTTATTAAAAAATTACCAAATTTTCCATGATTTTCAAGGCAAAAAAGCAGGCTGGTTAGACTACGACTTTATTAATTAAAGGAAAATTTGCTACAATATTAAACAACCATGTAGTTTAACTTCTCTATGATTTTTCTCTTTTTTTGGGTATATTTTTTTAGTCAATTTTACCCAAAATCTAGTAGGGATTTGTTGGAATTGTAGGTTTAAGTTGTGTAAGAGTGTCCTAAGG
Organism: Pinus albicaulis; assembly: GCA_034641835.2. Classification (NCBI taxonomy): domain Eukaryota; kingdom Viridiplantae; phylum Streptophyta; class Pinopsida; order Pinales; family Pinaceae; genus Pinus; species Pinus albicaulis. The sequence continues at coordinate 456,594,872 of CM076578.1, read as the reverse complement.
AATTTTTAGGGTGTTGAATCTCTTTAATTCAAAAATTCAATTTAAACAATGAAAAATTTTAATTTAACAAAGAGTTGTATAGCATAAAAAAATAGAAAATAAATAAAGTAAATATTTAGATTATGCATTAAACAACCCATGTTTTTACAAAGTTTAAGTGACATCTATTTTTATGTAGTTTGAGTGGTTACCTTTTCCTTCATCAAGCTTTGATTTTTTAAGATTATTGTTTGGCACAATGGCTAAGGACCCATTTAGTAAGTGAAGGATATTTGGTTCCCCATCGCTACCCCAAGTTCCTAGCAATTGTTGGCATCATAGTTTAGTCTTACTAGGTACCTTGTCATGCATTAACATTTGATATGTGGATGTAGTTATTCACATGTTGATTAATGACACATTTACCAATCCCACCTATTTCAACCCTCCTTAGCTGTCATTATTATCATAATTATGTTTTAGCGAGTACCATGCCACACATCAACGTTTGATATTTTAGAATAATTTCTTGGCACATTGGTTAAGGAATCATTTAGCAATTGAAATATAATATGCACATCAAAGTTTGATATTTTATGATAATTTCTTGACACAATCATTAAGGAATCATTTAACAAGTCAAATATCTTTGGTTATAATCCTCCTTGCTTAGGTTTGATCTTATAAGATCATTCCTTACCACATTGGTTAAGGACTTATTTAATAAGTGAGAGTCTCTCTGGTTCCAATTCCCTTTACAATTATCTTGTCATTAATAGTGTTATAGTTTAATTGATGTAGGTGCCTTCACACCATAAAAAATTAATACACATATTTTACCATTAGTATTGTAGATCCATAATAATTGTAGAAATTTATCATGCCACAAGAGGGATTAGATCCCTTGGCGTTCAAACATTTCGTCAAATTATTTCAATCTAAAAGAAGTTTTCACCTTGAGGGACATGATACCTCTCTAAGCATGATAGACATGGAGTTACGATGGATTTAAGTTGGTTCTTTACACACACACACTACACTTCAACTCCATGTGAAGTATGGAAGGAACTATGCATGTGAAGTATGGAAGGAATTATGCATCTTCGTCATAGTGAGAAACATACCAATGAAATGCTTTAATAATCATAAGAAATTTTTAAATTCAAATACTTTATGCATATGGTGATGATGAGGAGGATGGTTAGCATCCCAAAGTTTATTTATGGGACCTTAAGAAAGGTAAGAAAATTACTATGTATTGAGATATTTTATTTAAGGTGAACATTGTAATATTTTTTATGTTGTTAATATTTTTATTCTTAAATTCCACTTGTCGATATTTAGTAATGAAGGAATTGCACATATCTCTTACTGAAGGAATTTCACATCTCTCTTATATTGGGATATAGAAAGCACCTACCCATATAATAATTATATTTTTACTTTCCATTCTATCTATTGCAGGAATTTACAGGGTAAGTTCCTTAAATCAAACACCAAAGGTCACTGCTCACAAACAGATCACAGATTAGTACAATAGTATTTGACGTGGTTAAAACCCTCAAAGAGGGAAACAGTCCATGACCTGAGCCAACATGACCACTTCAGGAAATTTATTAATATAAAGAAAGAAAATTTACATAAGCTTCTCTCATAAACGGTTACCAAACAAATGACCCACCATGCTCTTTAAATATAGATCATGGACCAATCGGGTGTTAAGCCACAAATCAAGTGTCAGCAATGCCGAGGAGAGAATGAACCATCAGATCACTACATATCATGGCCGTCGGATTATAACTTACAAATGTACATAGTAAAGAAACACACTTTATCTAAGTCTACGCTAGACCAAGTTATACTTAACTATTTCCTATGTGTCGGAATATCCTAACCTCCCCCCTTAAGAACAACTTGGGATAGGATTGAAGGATTTACAAAGGTGACACAATAGGAGAAGGAAGGAGGCATTAGAGCCTATCCCCCCTTAATGATAAGTTTCCTGAACTCCAAGCATAGACCAAATTTTGGTAAACTTCGCTTCTGTGAGAGCCTTTGTAAAGATATCAACAACTTGATCATTAGTTGACAATACTGCACTTCAAGAACACGATCATGAATGAGCTTTCTGATGAAGTGTATGTGTAGCTCAATGTGTTTCATGCACTGATGTTGAACTGGATCTTTGCATAGCTGAATGGCACTCTGATTATCACACCAAAGTGCAGTTGGATGCTGCTAATGAAGACCAAATTCAGACAGGATCTGACGATGCCACAGGGCTTCCTTGTTGGCTTCAACGGCACCACGATACTCTACTTCTGTCGAATAAATAGAGATGACACTTTGTTTCTTACAATACCATGTAATATGTCCTGAACCAAGAGTGAATACATAACCTGCAGTAGACTTTCGATGATCTGGATTTATGTAGGAAAGTAATAAAATACACAAATAGACATAAACACAGAGATACATCAGAAATAATACTTCATTTCATTAATATCAAATAACAAAAATATGCTTATAGACATAATGGAAATAAACTAGCTAGGGCATTGGTAGCTTATCTCTTAGAAGAGATGTGGTGGCTACAAGCCTCTGAACTGTGTTACAATGAGGCTCGAGGACCTATTTATTATTGATAAATAATGGAAAACCATAAACATCCAAAAACATAACCCTAGGAGATGAAGGGCCAAAACTATGAGTCTCGTTTGGGTAAATTGGTACATCAACTTTCCCGGGGACGTAAATTTGGCATACAATCTCTGTTTGACGCACACCATACCTCGTTAGAAATATATATCCAAGGACTAAAAATTTTGATGTGAGAAACATGGTCCATGGCCCCACCATGTTGCTCCCAGTTTTCCCAAAAAACATTGTTTAGGGCCTTAAAACGGCTCCGGAAGTTTAGGACCCGAAAAACTGCTATAAATAGTAAGTTGTGTTGAAACTGAAAAACTGAAAGAAATGATGGTGGGGGTTCAAACGGAATAGGTGGGTGGCCACCAATATCCACTTAGATCATTAGGGCCTCAAAACGGCTCCGGAAGTTCAGGGCCCAAAAACCTGCTAAAAATAGTAAGTTGTGCTGAAAGTGAAAAGTTGAAAGAACCGACGGTGGGGGTCCAAATGGAATATATGGGTGGCCACCAATATCCACCTGGATCATTGGATCATCAAGGTTACCAGCCGAATCAGAATCAGCGAAACCAATCAACAATGGAGATGCTCCTGCACTGTAATGAATCCTGAACTGAACTGTACCTCGAATATATCAAAGTATTCTTTTAGCCATTTTCCAGTGACTTTCATGAGGTTTGTGCATAAACTGAGCAACAAGACCAATGGCAAAGGAAAGGTCGGGACGGGTATGGGTTAGGTACAAAATTTTACCAACAAGTTGACAGTATAAGGTAGCATCAACTTCAGGGGAAGTACAAGTGACTGAAATCTTGACTCCATACTCAAAGGGAGAAGGGGTTGGCTTACAATCTTCCATGCGAAAGTGGCGTAGAAGAACACATGCATACTTGGACTAAGAAAAAGTAATACCTTCTTTGGATTGAAAGACTTGAAGACCAAGGAAATAATGCAAGTGTCCCAAGTCTGTCATTTCAAACTTTTTTTTGAGGCTATACTTCACATGGTTTATATGGTTGGGATCACTACGAGTAAGGATAAGATCATCAACATAAAGAACAAGGATGATTAGGGAATTACCCACTTTCTTGTTGTAGATAGTGTTGTCGGAATGACATCTAGAAAAGCCATTATCTAAGAGAAAGCTATCCATTTTGGCATACCAAGCTCGAGGAGCTTGTTTGAGACCACAAAAGACTTCCTAAGGCGACAAATAAGGCTAGAGTCATTTTGGATAAAGCCAGGGGGTTGTTCCAGGTATATTTCTTCATGAAAGTCCCCATGTAGGAAGGCAGATTTAACATCCATCTAATGGAATTCCCATTTAAGGAGGCAACAAGGGAAAGAACAACGCGGATAGAATTCATTTTGGCAACAAGGGAGAAGGTTTCAGTATAGTCAAAGCGTTCAACTTTTGAAAATCATTTTGCAACAAGATGAGCTTTATGCTTATCCACTTTTACATTTGGTCCAAACTTTGTTGTGTAAACCCATTTACATTTGACAAGTTTTCTTCCCTTTGGAAGAGGAACAAGATCCCAAGTATCATTTTCCAATAAGGAACGATATTATTCATTCATAGCTGCATCCCAATCTGGATGACTTGAAGCTTCTTCAAAGGTGTCTGAATCTGGATTTTCTGGAACTTGAGCCAATAAGGAAGAGGTTATGTTGAACTGCGAACGTCTACGACGTTGATCTGCAGGGCCACCTGCAAGAGAACCTGCTGCATTCCAAGTAGAGTGGACCCATTTTGGAAGATGTGGAGATGAAGGAGGATACTAAGGAGGTGGAGGAGGATTTTCATCCTCACTGTCATCATATGAAATAGAAGGAATGATATCAAAAGTAGAAGAGATAGAGAGAGGTGGCACATATGTTGAATTAGGCTCATGGGCCAAAGGTGGCACACCCACCAAACTAGGCTCACTAACTAATATATTTTCATTAAATTTTACATCTCTTCTAATGATTAAATTTTTGGATTTGGGTTGAAGAAGTCTATATCCTTTAACAACTTTAGAATATCCAACAAAAATGAAATTTTCACTCTTAGGTTCTAGGGCTTCATGTTTCTCATATGGAATATGGGCCCAAGCTTCACTTCCAAAAACATGAAAGTGACTTACATCTGGTTTGATTGAGCTTCGGGCTTCCTCTGGAGTGATATTCCTTAAAACCTTAGTAGGAGTGCGATTTACTACTCATTTTTCACAATTAATTGGTTCTGCCCAAAAATTAAGACTAAGTCCTTTAGATTCAAGCATACAATTAGCCATTTCTTTTAGAGTGTGATTCTTCCTTTCAGCTACACCATTTTGTTGTGGAGTATACGGAACATATGTTGCAATTGAATGCCATGCTCAATGCAAAAGTTTATAAATTTGTTGTGAACATATTCTCCTCCATTGTCAAATCTTAATTTAATAATCTGATGTCCAAATTGTTTCTCAACAAAAGGCCTTAAAGGCCAAGAACATGTTAAAAATTTCACTCTTGAGTTTGAAGAATTATACCCAAGTGCATCTGGAAAAATCATCAATGGAAGTTAAGAATTACTTGTAGCTAGAGAAAGAAACAACTGGAATTGGACCACATAAATCACTGTGCACAAGCTGCAAAGAAGCTGAAGCGTGCCAAGAGGTATGTTTGTCAAAACTATCCCGATGATGTTATCCAAGAACACAATAGGAACAAACATCATCTCGGAAATATACCATAGGAAGACTTGTCACCATATTTTATTTACATAGAGTTTGAAGAGAATGAGAGTTTAAGTGACCAAATCGCTCATGCCAAAGTTTTCTTACTTCATCATTATGAGCAAAAAAAATGGAGGGAAGACATGATGACCCAAAGTTGTCAAACTTATACAACCTTGTGGAATCATCAGCAATTCCAATAGCTAAAATATATCTAGGATCTCTTAGGTCCTTATTTACAACATCATGAGGTGAGAAATCTATTGTTTTCCCTTCACCTGAATGAGTTATTTGATTATAAACAGATAGAAGGTTGCAGGACAAGGTAGGAACACATAATACATCATTAAATTGACCATTATTTATATGAATGGTTCCATACCCTACAACATTAAGAGATCTATCATCACTAACATAGATGTTTTTGGTGTTACAATCACTTAAAGAAGAAAACATGGCAATCACTTAAAGAAGAAAACATGGCTTTATTTTTGGCCATGTGGTAAGAGGCTCCAGAATCAATGAGCCACTCATGAGAATTAGAAGAAGAAGATACATTCAATGCATAAACAGATCTTGATTCTTGACAACCACATGCAGAAAGTGCCATTCCTGAAGATAAAGTTGAAGGGTTCTCCAAATGGATGTTGTGATTATCCATTGTTGCTTTCAAAACTTCCATCTTCTTAAAACATTTTGACGTTGCGTGGCCATCATGATTACAAAATTTGCAATGCCTATCTGTCTTCTTCCCTTTGTTTTTATTTTCCTTATCATTTGTTGAGTTGATTTTTCAGTTAGCGGTTGAACTTGCTTAAGACCCTTGTTTTGGTTAGGAACATTATTTTTAGGATGCTGCTTCTTAGGATTCTTTGGATATGGTTGTTGTTGGGCTGCTAAGGCTTCCTTAGAAGGGTTTCTAGTATTAATAAGACCAAGGTGTAAGAGTTTTTCTTGTTCTCTTATAAAAGAATCACAAAAGGTGCCAAAATAGGGGGACTTGTAGGTTGTCCCTTGAGAAATCAAAGCTTCTCCCGTGTAATGGAAGGTGGAAACAAATACAGAGTATGCAGGGCCTAGCTTAGCAAGAATGAAATAGATAAGACTACCATATTCCTTTTTGACTTTACAACCTTCTAAAAGATTTCTAAGGGTTTTGAATTTGGACAAAAAATATTCAATAGAGGAGAAATTATTGGGGTCCAAAGTAAGTAACTCGTTTTCAAGCTAGCGGGCTATGATTTCATTTTGAATACCAAAAAACAATATTTATCTTTTTCATAGCTTCATGAGGGGAGTCAATTTATTGAATATGAAATGCAAGATCTTGAGCAATGGACATTCCTATCAACCCTCGTGCTTTATCTTATTTATTTTTCCATTTATCCTTTGTATCTCCTTCGGTAGGTTTAGATTCTTGTTCTGAGGCTATTGTATAAAGCTCTTTATTTCTAAGTAATTCTATCATGTAGGATAACCATTGGAAATAATTGGTGTTGTTAAGAATAACTGAGCATGCAATTTCTATTTTTTTTAAAATTGAAGCTAAAAATGTTGAAACCAACTGCTCCAATGGAAAGATATCGAAAAATCAAGTCGGTTAAGAAAAACGGCTCTGAAAATGGCTTCCAGATGAAGAAGTTATGCTTTTTTGAAACTGAAGTTGTAGTAGATGCCGACTAGTTACGTGATAGGTTGAAAGTTGACGATGAAGTTATAATTAAAAAAAAAAATTCCCCCATTTCCAAACTTAATATAATAAGCTCACTTTTAAAAAATACTACTTTCTGTGACAGACTTTTATAAATAAGTGAGAGTCACTTTTACAATGTTACTTTTACATGTGTTTTTTAAATAAAAACCTTTTTTTTTTAAACAACTTGCCAAAAAACTTTTTAAGAAAAAGTAACTTAACAAAAAACATTTTAGGAAAAGAAACTTGACAAAGAGACTTGAACCCAAGGCCTCTATTATCATAAAGTAACTTTTACACCAAGTGATCCTGTAAAATGATTCTGTAATTGTTTGAAAGGAGGAAGGTTTTTTTTTTGCGTTTTTTCCTGCAAAAAAACAACCATCCAAACAAAAAAAATACAAGCCTTACAGCAGAACACTAGATTTTCAGTTAGTTTGTTTGGAAACTATATATTTTTCTTCCTATTTCTGATTTCCCAAGATTGCAGAAAGTCACGGGGAAAGAGAATACATAGCAGAAAAATCTCTTCTTCCCATTTCTAGTTTGCCAGTTCACACACAACGCAGAGCAAAAAGCATATGCAGAGAGGAGGGTATAGATCCGGTAATAAAAAAAGGCTATAAACCGAAATAAACAGAGGGATAAATAAATAAAATTGCAAAAAAATGATTTATACCTACAGATCTAAAATGACATAACTTGGGCAATCAGAAACCTTTCCGCATGAAACTAAAGGGGTTCCTCACTGTAACAGAGGCTCCAGATACAACAAAAAAATTCTCCCAGCCTGAAAGTGGTCAGAAACAATAGATCTGTAAAACGATAGTCACATGCAGTCAAACCGGCTTCAGATTTGGATCAACAATGGATGCGACCCTCAAAACAACTCTGACACCATGTAGGAATTTACAGGGTAAGTTCATTAGATCAAACACCAAAGGTCACCGCTCACAAACAGATCACAGATCAATATACCAGTGTTTGACGTGGTTAAATCCCTTGAAGAAGGAAACAATCCATGACCTAAGCCAATGCGACCACTTCCGACAATTTATTAATATAAAGAAAGAAAATTTACATAAGCTTTTCTCATAAATGGTTAAACTGGACAAATGACTCTCCATGCTCTTTACATAGAGATCATGGACCAATCGGGTGTTAAGCCACAGATCAAGTGTTGGTAATACCGAGGAGAGAATGAACCGTCAGATCACTACACATTGTGACCATCAGATTGTAAGTTATAAATGTACATAGTAAAGAAACACACTTTACCTAACTCTATACTAGACCAAGTTATACTCAACTATTTCTTATGTGTCGAAATATCCTAACATCTATTTATCTATTAAAATAACAAATTGATATTATTTTCTTTTACTTTAATTAGATATAAAGTTTATTATTATTTTTTTTTTTGTAAATCTGTCTACTTCTATATTAGTACAAAAATAAATTACAAAGAGGCTGAGGCCTCACCGAGCTAGCCCAGAGAAGAGGCATACTTATCAAAAGACCATGACTGTTGACTGACTGAGATAAACTTTAAAGACCAGGACCTTGTACTACTGTCGAAACAGCTGATACTGAAAACCAAAATGATGATTGGAGCGCTAGACTCGCTACAACAAGTGTGACCAAGACAGACATAATCCAGGGCAAAAATTACAGACATATAGAAGGATGCGCTAAAGCTGTGTCTTGCGCCTGAAAGCATGGAAAGCTGTGCGTAGGGAGCCACAAGTCGACTACGGAGAAATACATTAAAACACTGACCAAAACTATGACAAAGAAGGGCGAAGAACCCCTTCTGAATACCTGAAAGCCAAAACTGAAGAGCAGAAACCATTATGCGTCGTTGGAGGGCGAGGGCGCTTCTTCCACCACAGGGCAAGCATATGGACTGAGTTCAGCATCTGCAGAGGGTGAAGGAGCTTGACCTGAAGGCACGCTCGGCCGAGCTTGCTGGAGCTCTGGCTGAGAGGCCGAAATACCCTGAAAACTTTGCAGACTAACCCCTGGCGGGCAGAACAGTAAACCTTCTTCAGAATCCGGAACAATGCCAGTTGAAGCAGAGGGCGGAGCTTGGGCTGTCGGGTTAATCCTGAATTTGATGGAGACCGAAGCAATGAAATCATGGCGGTTGAAGGAACAAGGATAATTGAAGCGAGCTGAATGGAAGTGCTCAGTGGAGGTAAGGCGAACATGGGCCGCAGAGGTAGAAGGCCGTCTGCCACGCCCTCGACCTCGTCTTCTGCTGGAAACCACCGAATGACCAACCTCTGTATCCGAAGATTCCGACGAGGTGGCGGAGGAGAGAAATGCAGGTGGTGTAATGGCCTGCCCCCGAGAAGACCCTCTTCTGCTCGACATTCTGGGCCTCAGACGAGGCATATTGAGAATGGAAGGGTAAGCTGTCCAAGCAATCGAGAAAGGAAAGGAGCGCAAGCTCTGAGACTGTAAAAAACCAATGAACGGACTATGAAAGTTGCAGAACCGACCACAAGAGACGTGAAGACCCTCCGCCAGCTCGAAACAGCAACCTAAACGACACCTCTTGCCATTGCTGGTGCGCAACCAAGGTTCGAAACTGACCTGAGAGCAACTGGAATTCAACGGAGGGACAAACAACACTGGATGTATAGACGCCATTGCAATGTAATGGTCGAGAAAACGAGGCAGGAGGAGCTGCATTAAAGCAGCAATAACTATATACACTGTCATGTTTGAGGTGAGCTCGGAGCGCGTAGGGGTGGCGGTGGTGGTAGACCACGTGCCCACCCGCCCCCTTGTCAGCAGATCATAATGCGACTCGTACACCCGCATCCGGGAATAAAGTTTATTATTATTAT